>NW_019167871.1:140987-464564 GCF_002303985.1 Durio zibethinus
TTATAAGCCACTTTTCCCATTAACCTTTGTTCCTTCCTATTTTGCTTATCATTTTAAATCTTCTTTAAAATAATGTGTGTCTTTTATGGTCATTGTTATTCCTTCATCATCTTTTGAATTTCAAACAATTATAACACATTGCACATTTCTCTTTTTAATGAGAGGGACAAAAGGAAAGATAAACAAAGTTGTATTTTATTTTGGTAAAAGGGAAAAGTGTTTCATGCGTTATCAAAAAAGATATAACAAGGATAATAAGTAATCACATAACAAATATTCAGATCATCATGAACTAATTCTTTATGGATTCTTTTCTGAAGACCCTTGATTGGTGCCCTTAATTTTTCACAAATTTAGCAAACCAAACTAGTCCAAAACCATTTAGATATTTGAGCCACTCCATTCATTATCCCCCATTTTTTTATCTAAGCTGCCTTTTTAGGTTTTCAACTTAAATATATTTTCAATTCATTTTATTTTTTTTTATTTTTTTAAGCATAATACTTTTTTACTGCATCGACATTAAATGGATTTGGTAGATCATCTCCATCCATTCTTGTTAAGATCAGTGCCTCACCAAAAAAAGCTTTTTTCACCATATATGGGCCTTCCTAATTAGGAGTCTATTTTTCTCGAGGATCATATTGGTTACGAAGAATCTTTTTCAATACTAATTCTCCCTCTCGAAATTATCATGGGTGAACTTTCTTGTCATGAGCTCGTATCATTCTTTTTTGATATAGTTGGCCATGGCAAAGTACAATTAATCTTTTTTCCTCAATGAGATTCAATTGTTCATATCAAGCGCAAACCCACTCAGTTTCTTCTAACTCAATTTTCATGAAAATGCATAATGAAAAAATTTCAACTTCAATGGGTAACACTGCCTCCATCCTATATACCAATGAAAATGGTGTAGCTCCTATAGATGTATGAATCAAAGTTCGATAAGCATGTAATGCAAATGGTAGCTTTTCATGCCAATCTTTATTCACATCTGTCATCTTTTAATAATTTTATTTATGTTTTTATTGGCTGCTTCAACTGCTCCATTCATCTTTGGATGATAAGGCACTGATTTATGGTGTTTGATTTTAAACTGAGCATAAACCTCAGTAATCATTTTGTTATTCAAATTAAGAGCATTATCCAAAATAATTTTTTTGAAAGGTCATATCGACATATGATCTCTTTCTTGATGAACTTACAAACCACCATTCTTGTCATATTGGCATATGAAGTCACATCTACCTACTTTGTGAAATAATCAATTACCATTAAAATGAATCGATATCCATTTAATGCTTTTGGTGTAATGGGCCCTATCACATCCATTCTCCATATAGAGAAAGACCAAGGTGTTGACATAACATGTAAGGACATTGGAGGAACTTGAATCTTGTTTACACAAATTTGACATTTATGACATTTTTTAGCATAGTCAATGTAATCTTTTTTCATTGTCAACTAATAGTATCTTGCTCTCATTATTTGTTTAGTCATCATGTGACCATTTGCATGAGTTCTACAAACACCTCCATAAATTTCTTATAGTAACTTTTTGGCTTCAGCAGCATTCACACATCTCAATAGTGTTTGGTCTCGATTTCTCTTATATAAAATTTCTCTATCTAGAAAGAAACTCATTGCCAACCTTCTCAAAGTTCTCTTATCATTCTCTTATATGTACTCTAGGTACTATTGATATTTAACATATTGTAATATGTCAAAATACCATGGTTTTCCATTAACTCATTCCTCAACATTTGAACAGTGAGCTAGTTTCCCTTGCAAGCTCAATTTGATGGGTTGAATTTCAGTATTTTCATTTAATTTGAACATTACTGCCAATGTAGCCAAAGCATCAACCATCTGATTCTTTTTTCGAGGTAAATGATGAAACCAAATATTCTCAAATTCTTTGATCAATTTTGATATATACTTTTGGTATAAAATCAATGTTAAGTTTCTGGTTTCCCATTCTCCTCGCAATTGGTATATGACTAAGGTAGAGCCTCCATAAACTTTTAAAGCATGGGCCTTCTTTTCAAGAGCAGCTTGAAGACCTATAACACATGCTTCATATTCTATCACATTATTGGTACAATCAAAATTTGGTTTCACAGTGATTGGGTAGTAATCCCCTTTTGGAGATATCAAAACTATTCCAATACTATGCCTAAAAGCATTTGATGCACCATCAAAATACATCTTTCATATATCTTCATTATGCTCTTTTTTATCTATGTGCAGTACAGACATTAAATCTTCATCTAGAAAATCAAATGTCACAAGCACATAATCTTCATAAGCATATTCTGCAAGAAATTTAGCAATAACACTTCCTTTGATTACGTTTTGGGACACATATACAATGTCTTATTCAAAAAGTAACACTTGCCATCTTGCTATTCTTTCCAATAATGAAAGCTTTTCAAAGATGTATTTTATTGTGTCTAATTTTGCAATGAGCCAAGTAGTATGATACAACATGTATTATCTGAGCAGACAAGCTGTCCAAGCTAATGAATAACACATATTTTCCAATGGTGAATACTTTGACTCGTAATTAGTAAACTTTTTGCTCAGATAATAAATGGCATGTTCTTTCCTTCCTGTTTTATCATGTTACCCCAAAACACATCCTATTGATTTTTCATGCACTGTTAAATATAGGATAAGAGGTCTTCTAGGGACAAGCGACATTAATATTAGTGGGTTTGATAAGTATTCTTTAACTTTTTTAAATGCCATTTGACAATCCTCATCCCATTCTTCTGACCCGTATTTTTAAAAAATCTTAAATATGGGATCATATTTAGTTGTAAGTTGAGAAATAAAACGAGTAATATAATTCAATATCCTTAAAAATCCCTTTATTTCTTTTTGTGTGTGTAAAAGTGGTAGCTCTTAAATGGCACGTATCTTATCTAAATCTATTTCTATTCCTCTTTTACTGACCATAAATCCTAGTCATTTTCTTGAAGTTGCACTAAAAGTGCATTTAGCTGAATTGAGCTTGAGCTGAAACTTTCTTAATCTCTTAAATAGCTTTCTGAGATTAGTTACATGATTTTTTTCTTCACGGGATTTGGCAATCATGTCATCCTCATACCTCTATTTCTTTATGCATCATATCATGGAATAGAGTTACTATGGTTTTTTGATAAGTTGCCTTAGCATTTTTCAAACTGAAAGGCATGATTTTATAGCAAAATGTTCCTCACACTGTTACAAAAATAGTCCTTTCCTTATCTTTTTGTGCCATCTTAATGTGATTATAGCCAAAAAAATCCATCAATGAATGAAAACAGAGAATGCCTAGCAGTATTGTCCACTAAAGTGTTAATATGAGGCAATGGAAAATTATCTTTTGGACTTGCTCTATTCAAATCTTGATAATCAACACACATTCTTACCTTGCCATCTTTCTTGGGTACTAGAACTATATTCGCCACCCATTTAGGATATTTGGCCACTTCTAAGAATCTTGCATCAAATTGCTTGTTCACTTCTTTTTTTTATTTTCAACAACATTTCAGATTTCATCATTCTCAGCTTCTATTTAATTGGTTTGCACTCAGGCTTCAATGGTAGCTTATGCATTACAATTTTAGTATCCAGCCTCGATATATCTTGATACGACCAAGCAAATACATCTACATATTCATGTAGTAACTTTATCAATTCTTGCTTTATTGGTGATGACATTGAGTACCAATCTTAACCTCTTTTTTAGTTTTTTCATCCCTTAAATTAATAACTTCAGTGGCTTCTTGATGAGGCATGATTTGCTTCTCTTCTTGTTCCACTAATCTCAATAATTATAGGGATATTGCATGGTCTTTCATATTCTCTTCATCATCGAGTTCACCAATATAAATAAAATTTTTAAAATCAAATCTTGGAATATTGTCATGATGATCTTCATATGCATTATTCAGATACGTGAAAATAAGTAAAATGGACGAAATGTAGAAGGATGTATAGTAATGCAAGGAATTGAAATGAAAGAGGCAAAAGAAATGGATAAATATGCTACACTTGTCATTTATTCAATTGAAAAGGAGAAAACAAACACACATAAGACATTTAATGCTTTTAACAAAAGCATTTAGATTAGGTTCAACACATTACTCTGGAGAAAATTTAAAAACAAGAGGTAGCTCCTCAACATGCCAATTTTTTAGTTTTACACCAGAAGGAGTAAGATAAATCCATGGACAGTTGGATCTTTGTTCTTTTCTTTTTCACCCATCATTTGTATCAAAAATTTAGGGAAGATATCTTTCAATAATGGTGTGAACTCTTTTTCTATATTGCCTGCTACATCTGGATAGATATAACCAGTTGACATGAAAGTCTCGTAAAGATGAAAAAAAAAATAGGCTTTCAGTTTCTACTTTTTACCCCAAAAAATGAGCCAATTTTTTTTCTTTTTTTCCTTTATAAACTTCATTCTTCCTTTTTAAGTTGGCTTGTACCCCAACCCAAATCGATTATCTTTCTTAGGCATCATCAATGGTCGTTGTATCCCCTGCAAGTCAGTCCATACTTGTTATCTTTTCCCTATCACTTTTTTAAGTGCCATATTGGAAGCTTTTGATAGACATAAAATAGGCACTTTTGATCTTTCACTCACATAGGTTGCATTAATGAATTTAAAAGATCTAAAAGAACATTCTTGAGCTTATTCAACTACTTCAACATATAATGCGATAGAGGGTTTAGTCACCAACAGGTCCTTTTCACCAGCAATAATGACCATCTTTTAATTAATTATGAATTTTATCTTCTGATGTAGAGTGGAAAGAACAGCTCCTGCCATGTGAATCCATGATCTTCCCAAAAGATAACTATAGGAAAGAGTGATATCTATAACTTGAAAGACTATATCAAAAGTACATGGTCCAATTTAGGTTAGTAGCTCAATATCTCCTACCACTTCACGACGGGTCCCATTAAAAGCCTTCACTGTCATATGACTCATTTTCATGTAAGACATGTCAATTGGTAATCTAGATAGTGTAGTCATAGGCATAACCTTCAAATAAGATTCATTATCAATAAGTACCTTTGTCAGTGTATGATCATTGTATCTTATGAAGATATGTAAGGCCTTAACATCACTTCTACCACCAGTTGAAATTTCATCATCACTAAATGATATATAATTTCTCACTGTGATATTTTTTACTATGCGATCAAGTTTTTTCATAGATGTATTATCAGCTACATAAGCCTCATTGAGTACTTTGAGTAAAGCATTTCTATGAGGCTCAGAATTTAATAATAATGAGAGCATAGAAATTTGAGCTGGTAAGCAATTTAATTACTCCACCACACTATATTCACTGTGCTTAATAAGCTTTAAAAACTCACAAGCCTTTTTTTCTATAATCGAATTTTTACATTCTCGATCTAAGACTGAGGCTAGGTAAGTCTTTGATCATTGGATGATTTATCTTTTTTTTTAAGCTCGTTTTTTTTCTTTGTTTTTTCTTTTCGTGCTCTCTTAAGTGCTTCTAGGGTATAGCATTGCCCACTTCGAGTTATGCCCCCAACGCTAGTTATGTTTGCTGTACTTGCATCACATGAGCCATATTGAAGAGAACCACTATCCAAACCTTGTGAAATGATATTACAATCATATTTTCAAGGGACTACCTTATCTTATTTGTATGGAAAAGAGCTAGGGCCCTCAATTGTCACCTTTAGTATAGTTGTACAAACTGGTTCATCAATTTTAACAGTTAATTTTTCATCATAAAAGATCGTGACAAGCTCAAAATTTATATGAACTGGCTTATTAACCTTAACACTTGGTTTCTCTTCATAGAAAATTGTAACAGGCTCAAAATTCATTCGGTAAGGACTATTTTTAGACGAGTCTTCCACACAATATTCATTGAACTTTCTTCATGTTCTTCACAAAATTCAACCAAGAAATAATCTATCATTCTCTATAACTCCTATCCAAATGCTTTACATTCTTGAAACGAATGACCAGTCATCCCCATATGGAATTCACAAGTGTAATCTGAATTATATGAAAAATTTTCATCATCTGAGTTTCCAAGTATTTAATGAATCATATTTGCTTTCATAAGGGTAGCAAATATTTCATCCATAGAGGTTCTGATCTCATTTACTTCTCTTTTTAATATTCTAAGTTGTCTCATCATTTAAAGCATTTATTAATCCTCCACCATGATTAGGTAACGGATTGGCCTTCACACTTGGTCCGGCCTTAGTTGTGAAATTTAAAATTTTGTTATCAATTGAGCTTTGCACCATATGTTTGAAAGTCGTACAATTTTTCAGGGAGTGGCCCTGAATTCCATAATGATAGTCGCAAGAAGCTTCAGGATCATACCACTTCAGATATAGTGGTTTCAAAGGCTCTATGGGCTGTCGAGCCATCAAGTATTTCTGGAATAACTGAGGGAAAAATTTTGTATATATCATAGGAATTGGATCAAATCATTGCTGCTCTCGATTATTTCGAGGTTTTTTTCAATTAAAATCTATGGTATTTGCTTGAGGGAAAGGTCATGGTAAAGGTGCTCGGGGGGTAAACATTAGCTTGGAAAGTAGGTGTTTGGGTTTGCATTTATTGGTAATGGTATGGGTTTTGAAAAATATTAGAAATGATTAGGTAAGAAAGTTAGTATACAAGATATGAATAGTATGGGATAAAAGGTCTTGGTTTTAGTTTTTCAATGGTGACAGCTTGCACTTCTGCTTCTTTTTTCTTGGATGGTCTTCCTTTCTTTGATCCAGAAACATCACCTCTATCAATCATTCAATTTTTAATGGTATTTTTTATTATTTCTCCCATAATCACCATATTAGCAAAGTTTTTCATGGCATGACCAATGAGCCTATCATAGTATGGTGCTCGAAGAGTATTGATGAATAGAATAGTTATTTCTTTCTCGGTGAAAAGAAGTTGAACCTAAACGGTAACATCTCGTCATCTTTGGGCATATTCTTTAAAATTTTTATTAGCTTTCTTTTTTATGTTTTACAAAGATAGTATATCTGGAGCCATGTCTGTGACATGCTTATATTGAGTAATAAATTTTTTTGCCAGATCTTTCCATGAATGAATATGACTCCTATTTAATTGAATATACTATCTAGCAGCAGATCCAGTAAGATTATCTTGAAGATAATAGATAAGCAACTTATCATTGTTTGTATGCCCAATCATTTTTCGATAAAACATAGTGATATGTGCCTGAGGGCATTTGGTTCCATCATATTTTTTAAATTCTAGTACTTTAAACTTTGGTAGGATTACCAAATCTAAAACCAAACTAAGTTCACTGGCATCGATTGTGTTAAAAATATTTATACCTTCAATAGCTTGCAGCCTTTTTTCCAAGTGATCTAACTTTTGTTGTGCCTTTGTATTCTCAGATTGTTTGAGCACGCCTTTTTTTAGTTTCTCATGTTCTTTTAGGTCATCTAAACTTAGACCATAATGGGTTCAACATGACTTGCCCCAATATTTAAACCAACATGTCCTTGACTACATAGTTAAACCATAAAAAGAGGTAAATTAAACTGAGCATTTGGCTGCCTTTACAGGCTGTGTCATTTGTGGATACATTTGATGAAAGGTTTAAGCATACGGTGGAGTAAACCCTGGTGGATACGATGGATCTTCCCTATCATTGGTATTTTCTTGGGCTTGAGGCTCTTTCTTAGTAGTTACTTCTTGAGCTACCCTTTTTTTCTTTGGTCATTTTTCTCATCATGTCCATCATTGCAGTCATTTCTTTTCGAGTCTCTTCTTGAGTCCTAGCAATTTGTTCTATCAACTGTTGTTGAGACCTAATCATTTGCTCCTGCATATCAGATTAAGCTTTTTTTATCCTTTTTATTCTAGATGCTTACTCACTTTTCATGATTCTGACTTGTGAGTGAGTGTTGGGATGATGACGAGTGGTTCGATCTATGTTTTCTTGAATGGCCTAACTATCCCTTGCACCTGATTGGAGTTAAAAGGAACTCTTGTAGATTTGTTTATTGATTCGGTCTCTTCTTTAGTCTACGATGTATTTTTTTAAATGAAACACATATATGATGCATCAATGCATGAATGCAAAGGATGTGCTTATTATATATCCAATATTTGCAAAAGATTTTAAATCTAAACTTGAACCACCATATCATAACTTCACATTATCCTTACTAAATACTTCTTTCATTACAATATTAAAATTTTCAAAAGAAACGCCTTACATGCTTGTACTGTTCATAAGCATTCTCTAGAAAATTGGTCAAACATTGGCTATGCTGTCCTAGGTAAACCTTTTCTTTCACTTGTTTAGCTTCTTGGGCCATGTCTCTTACTGTGAAGCTGACTTCTCTTATCGGTTCTACTAGACGAGTCACTTGAAATTCTTTTAACTGATATTCTTCCTTCCAATACTGTGTTTTATGTTCAAATTGATCTTGTTTCTCTTTTAAAACTTGAATGGCTTCATGTCGATAATGCATTTGCTATTTTAAGTCATCTACGAGACCTTGTAGTACCTTTTTTTTTCCATAAATTGACTAAGCTCTCATTCCTTAGATAATAAATTGGACCAAAGTTTTTCTGTATTTTTTTTATTTTTCAAGCTCTGTAGTCATTGTGGCGATAGACTTATGCCAGCTTTCAGAGATATTTTTTTGTTCTCTTTTAAGTCTTCGAGATTTTGCTTCACTCTTATCAGTCTTGTCTTTTCACTCATTAATCTTTTGCTGAAGCCTCTTCTTTTCAAGCTCTCATATTTCTTTTTTCTCTTCAAATTTATGCTTCATAATCTTTATATCCTCAGGAATCTTTTCACAATGGGTGTCTTTTTGGTGGCATGGTCTATTTTTTTTAGAACTAACTTTGCTTGTGACATGTTAACTTCTACATATTAGATATTTAGGTGTGGTTTTGTTTGTATATCCCCCATGATCTACTCTTCGAGTCTGTTTTCACTCTCTGATAATCTATTTTATCTTTCTCAGAAATCTTATTTCCTTAAAAAAAAATTTTAATTCTTGAAGCCCATGAGTCATTGAGACAAATTGCTCTGACTCTAATTGTCAATAAACCAGTGCCAGAGCATAGCTTATACCTCCCCACAGTCCTAAGAGTGGAACCCATGGCTTGTCACCACACCTGTATAACATGACTTTTCATGGCATCCATTGAGCTTTCCATATAACCTGAGCACTAGTAAGATCTTGCAAAATCAATACCCACTCTTCTTTGGTCTTTGATTCTAGCCACTCAACATTGTAACATTCTTCAATTGGCCTACTTTTATTACTATAAGTAGGAGGAAATTTACCCATAAGATGTTGAATATGACTTTTTACCCAAATGTAGAGTAACTGTACACACCCTATGAAGCGTCGTCCTCTTCTTTGACAATGATTCAATGATTTAAAGGTCTCTACTAGTATAGAAGGAACAAGATTGATTTTATTATCCACCTGCTCAAGAAAGTCAATCACTGATACCTCAATGTGCCCCAGGACCTGTAAAAAGATGATCAAGCCATAAATTATCAAAGCTATCATGCTCATGTCTCGTTCATCCTCTAAGTGTTTTATGATGTAATCACGTAAGATTTCCCATATAATGCAATCACTTTTGCCTTTTGTTTGGATATACGAGTTCACATTCTGAGTGGGGACCTCCATTATATAGGTGAGTTTCTTTCGAGATCCAAGTTTTTGACCTCGCCAATAAATTTTGTCTGGAATGGGAAGATGCAATAATAATAATGTAGTATATTCTTCGATCATGAGGTTTTAATGTCATAAACTTTTAATGTCTGGGAGAACTCAATCACTAGACTTGGTGAAAATTTTTAGAGTTGCTTTCAATCTTTTTATAAGGTGTGATAGGCCACCTAAACTATCATCTTTTAGTAAAAATCTTAAAATTAATTAAAATTTACTAAAAAAAGTTTAGATCTATGAAATTAAGACTAAGTTTGAGAGTACAGTTACAAGTGAGAAAGGTATTAGCACCCTCATGTCGCCCGTTCGAAGAATGATACCATTTAAACATTCATAATCCTATAATTTCGATAATGTGGTCTTTTTTTTATTTAAGTTTAATTTCCTAAAATTTATTTTAAAACATTTTTCTCTGTTACAAAATTAACATTATTATTATTATTATTTCGTATTCTATAAATTCTCCAACGCTTTGGCAGAATTTATAGAAAACCATTATTTAGAAAATATTTTAAGAAAATTGACCATTTACAAAATTCTTGAAACTTCGTCATAAGATTTTAATTATTTGTTTTACAAAAGGATTTTAGGAACATCTTGACTCTTTGGTGAGTTCTCAAAATTTATTAAACAAATGTTAAGATTATCTCGATTCATCGATGAAATCTTAAAAAATTTTGAACAAGTTTTAAGATTATCTCAATTTTGACAAGATCCTAAATAAAATCATTTTTTTATAGTTAAAGGAATTAATTAATTAATCTTTATTATAATTATTTTTAAAAATTTTATTATTTATTATTTAATTATATTTTTTTATAAAAGAAAATTTAGATTATCCCGATTCACCGGTGAAATCTAAATATTAATATCTTATTTAAAAAAAATCGAACTCTTTCAATTTTTTATATTTTTTTTTTAAAAATTGAAGATATCAATTATTATTAATTTTTTATTATTATTATTTATTATTGCTTTACATTGTTTAAATCAATCTTTATTTTAGTGAAAATAATTTTGGATTATCCCAACTCTATGGAGAAATTCGAAAAATTATTTTTACTTGCAATAATTAAATAAAACTAAACTATTTTAGCTTTCTTTAAAAATTATATTTAAAAGATTCATTTAAACAATTTATTTTTTTATCAATTTTTATTTATTTTTTAGCAAAAAATTATTTTTTAAATTATCCCAACACTTTGGTGAAATTTAAATAATATTTTTGTATGTAATAAAATTTATTTCCTTTAAGTAGTTATTATTATTGAATTTTTTATTTATATATTTTTAGGTATTTATTTTATTTCAATTTCATTTTTTATTCTATTTATTTATTTATTTTTTAAAAATTATTACCAGTAATAATATAAAATAACAACAATAATAATAATAATAACATCATAAAAAAATAACATAAAAAAACCATAAAAATCAACATAAAAAATCAAAATCAAAACCAAAATAGAAAATAAAAAGAAAAAGAAAAAAAAACCTGTGAAACTTATCGGGGTTGGCGCGTGGGTCGAGTTCAGTCCAGACCCCAAAATGACATCGTTTTAGGGCACCTATAAAAGGCCTATTTAAGCTTTTTTCTTTATTTTTTTCTTTCTCTCTCTCTCTACCCCAGAGCCTCTCTCTTTAAAATCCTAGCACCTTTCGTCGACAACCGTAAAACCTAATTTTCGACCAGTTGCTGTCGTGCACCTGTGGCTGAAAACTTCAACCAACACTGAAAAATTCAAAAATTTTCAAATTCCGATGAAGAACCCAGATTCTAATCGTTGAAAAATTCAAATAGTCATAAAAAAATTTAAATTTTCCCAGATTTCGGTGACCCAAAAAAATTTTCAAAAATTCCCAGTGATCCTTTTCACTTTCTAAACACTTTTCCAAGCCCAGATTTTTCAAAAAAAATCTACAACTTCCTAGATTGAGAATTTTATTCTCGGGAATTTTTTTTTTGTGTTTGCTGTTGATTTTTTTTTTATTTTTGGTTCTGTCTGTTCCCTCTTTATTGTTCTCTCCAGTTTTCCCTTGCAGAGATTAGCTCTATTTATAGGGCTTCTGAGATTCAAGATCCCAGATCTTCTGGGATCTTTTGTGAATAATTTGGGTATCTATCTGATAACTTTTGGTCACTGGATTTCAACCTGCTAAGTTAGGCACTGTAAGGGAGAAATTTAGACCACTTTAGTAGCTTGATTTCGGCTGTCAGAGTTGAAATCAAAGACTTTTTTTTCTTTTCTTTTATAATATAAACAAAATTATATTTAAATAATAATAAAAAAAGAAAAACAAAATTAATGCCTACATGAATGGACAATGAGAATGATTTTGTTGAGATTGAAAATAGTGGTAAATGTAAGATTAGTTACTATAGTAATGAGATTACAATCAGTGGTAGAATATGTGTTTGAATGTAAAGGTAACGATGAATTGTAGTAAAAAAGAAATGATCATTAGGGATATTAGATTAAAATTGTATCTGAAAATAACTTTAAATTATTTCATATAAAATTAATAAATAATTAAAAGTTATTAAATTATTTTATATATCAAATAATAATTTTATTAATAAATAATTAAAAATAAATAATATATTAAATAATATTTTTTACTATATTTAATTAACAAAATTATTTCATATTTTTAAATAAGAAAACAAAAATAAAAAGTTTTATATTACATATATATTTTGTAAATATAATATAAATTTAGAAACAATAAAGAAAAAACATAGTTTAGTTAGCCACTAGAGCAAATCATGCCAGTGAGTAATTGGTATAAATCGCATTGATGGTTTGCATCAAAATGGATGTTAGATGCCTTTTGGCATAAATTTCCTTAACAAACGTACCTCCACTGAAGGTGTAGTTGAATAAGAGGGAGCCTAAATCCAAACCCCTTTAATTAGTTAATAGTACAACCTTACTTGAATTCAATAATAAAGAATGAATTTTAAGTACTTTTGTGTATTTATTAATCAAAATTTAATTAGTAAATTCAAAATAATTTTAAACATAAACAATTTATAAATTTAATAACTTTTCAATTATAAGTAACACATATCCTCAAATATAATATAAAAGTTAAAATAAATATTAGAATACCGTTATCTATAATCAAGTTGGATAACAAAAACCCTAAAGCAATTAACTTTACCTTATCCAAAATAGTTTATAAGGTACCTTAATTTTATTTTAAAATGGGATAGTATTAAAAGAGGTGAATCCAATGAGCAGCATGGCTATGGTCTCCCAAATTTTATGGTAACTGGATCAACCTAACACACTAGTCTCAACCTCTTCTTGTCATTTGGCTCTTTTACTTTATATCTAACTTCACCTCTAATATCATAATATCATTTATATGTTCTTTATTGCCATCTATCATAGGTTATATTATTTATTAAATTATTAAATTATTTATTGAAGGAAAAATTGCTCTTATATCTCCTTTAATTTTTGGTTACTAGATAACAATTTATAATTATTCATTTATTTATTTATTCTACATTTAACACATTAAGCATTCATTCCCTTATGATAACAGCAAACTTTAATTTCAAATGCCACCATATATAAAAGGTTTTCTTTTTCTTTTTTGTTAAAACTTAAGAGATTTTTTTAAATTTTATTAGGTGAAATTATGCATTAATCCTCATAGATACTAATATGAAACTAAGTA
Organism: Durio zibethinus; assembly: GCF_002303985.1. The sequence goes on from NW_019167871.1 coordinate 154,416, forward strand.
ATTTAAAAGACTAACTTTTTAAGAAAGGATATGTTACATAATAAAGGGAGAAAACAAGAAATTTCTTAATGTATATTTCTTGACTTTGTATTAGAAAAAAAAACTAACTTTTTGTTTTTTATGTTTGATTCTGTTACTACCTCCCTTAAAAAGAAAAATTATATAAAAAAATGTTGAATTTAGTTTTAACGCAAAATTTTCAATAAACTAGCACTGAGGGCTTGGCTTCACCCAGTTTGTTATAATACTTTTAAATATTTTATTATATTGATATTTGTTTGAATTAAATGTTAGAGTGATATGTGCAGTTAATATAAAGTAATAATTTAAGAAAAAGTTAAGATTATTAATTAGTCATTCTAGAAGAGTTTGACAGTAAAGTTAAAGAAGTAAAGAGAAAGCTTTCTTTATACACATAAACACAAAAAAATCAACCAATACGCATAAATAAAAAAATTCAAAAATCAAATAAACCAAATAAACAAAATCACACATAATTGAAAAAAATACACAAAAACGCAAAACATAACAACAATACAAAAACAAAAAGTCCAACTTAAAATTTACCTCAAACTCAAACAATCTAATACCTTTAACTATCTTAATAGAGTTCTATCATTAAATCAAATCAACATATTATAGTGATATTGGCATTGCAGAGCTATTAAATCGTGCCATAACATTTAAATCATACCTTGCATCGTAGAGATATTATTGTTGACTTCAACAAATTATTTCTAATTATTAATCTCAACTTTTTGACAAAATCATCACGACTAATCTTTTTAGCCTGTTAAAGCATTCAAAAAAATAATAATAATACCAAAGAATTAGAAAACTTATTTAAAAGTATGGGAAACTATTAAGCAAAAATTTTATTAAGCAATACCAAAAAAAAAAAAAAAACTATCAAGCCAAAAAAAGATAGGTGTCTAACACAAGATCCTTTTTTTATCTGTAGTTTACCACTTAATGGAAAAAAAAAACTCATAGAACATAAATACCTCATATTAAAAGAACAAAAATGACCTTAAATGTAAGAATGTTGTGACAAATTATAAATGTTAAAGAGATAGATTCATCCATATGATATATGCATATGGATATATGATGGTGGACAACTAACAATGTTAAGATGGAACAAAGCTTATAAGCTAAGACAGACTTAAACTAAATCTTTATGTTGGGTCAATTGTAATGCAATAGCAACTAGTTGTGTGAGCCATAAAGGTGTCAATAGCTCTAAGTAATGGATATGTAAGTACTTCAATAATACCTTAGAAGAGCATTCAACTAATATAACATAAACATCCTATAATTTAAGGAATAATAATAATAATTTTGGATCAAAGAGGAAAGTATAACGGCTAAATAAAAAATCGTTCTAACCATTTGTAGTAATAAAAAAAGGCATATCTCTTATCATGTTCCAAGCAATTTCATTTACTTGGAAAAAAGAAATGTATAACTTAATGAATTTGCATATCAAAAATTTATTCATCTATTTAGTTACAATACAAATCTTAGGTAGCAATTTCTAGCTTCGTTATGATTAGTTTCAAAAAGTTGACTGAGAAAAGGTCAAAAAAATTTGATGATATTTGTTATCATTAATGCCAACTATGTATTATATACATGCCATTTAAAACTGGTTAGTACCTATTCTCATTAGGTCTTCATTCTATCACTTTAAAATCACTCTCTCTTCCTAAAACTGTCTAATACATGAAACAAAGTAAATTTCATATACCAAATTCAAAGGCTGCTACTGAGGGAAATTGTTGTTGCTGTGAAGAAAGAAGAAAAAAAAAATAAGAGAAAAGAAGCAGAGGCTATTACTATCGCCCGCATTCAAGCAAAGTTAAAGGTGAAGAAAAGTCAAAGAAAAAGGAAAAGCAAAGCCAAATAGTTGCTTATCATACATTAATAGAAGAATTATATTTGATAATTAGACTAAGTAAAAATATATTTAACTGATGAAGTTCTATGTAAGCCATTTAAATTGTGATATTGGTTCTTGTTAATGTTGAAAATGGTAATCGCCATACTCTCTCATGGATAATTCATTTAAATTTCTCAACTTATAGATAAGCTTATATTTACTTTTAAGTTTTCATGTTAAAAAATGGTCATTGCATGTTAAAACATTCACCTTTGTAGCATACAATATATAAAAAAATGTATGCCAAACTTAATAATAATAATAATAATAATAGCCAATTGTAAAAGGAAAAATGAAAGAATGATCAATGGTTGAATGATTCCACTATGCAAATTATGCAAAATGTCGTGAACCCCAGAGGTGAATCTTGGATTTAAATAGATTATATTGAAGTAGAAAAGAAGATACCAAAAAAAAAAAGAAAAAAGTAGACTAAGATAATTTTATCAACCCAAAGATTAAACAATTATAAATAAACACCCAAGCTTTTCTAAAAATTATCTTCAAATGCATGAAAGGATCACAAAAATAACTTCACATTCTCAAGATCAGCCTATAACCTGTTTGTCATTCAAAACTTTTAACCCTATAGACAAGTTATAGTATTAATTATTGGCATGAGATGATCCAAGATAACAACTGGTGATATTATGCATAGAAAAGAGACCAAGATTTGTTGCATCTGTGCAGACAATCAAGACACATGTAAAATTTCCTCCATGCTTCCTTTTGAGGTTTTGTTTAACATTTACTTGTTTAGTGATATAGCTTAAGGAAAAACTTTGCAATTAATACATATATCTCTTTTCCAAAATAGATAGGTACTCATCCAAAATCCATCAAGAAGAATGTTTATGCTCTTGAATCATGTAGACAAACAAATAAAGAGAATTAACACTAACCTTTGAGAAGCAGAAACCTTATACTTATAAAGTGGGAAGGCATTTATTTTGTCTTCACTCATTCACCCTGCTACGGGAACATTGTCAGCATCAGATGCTCTCAAAGTTTCTTAGTCTGGTGATAAACAAAAACTCTATACGAACATTAAGATACAAAAAGTATGGGGAGGGGAATAAACAAACAAACAATACATGTCCTACTTTTCCAAAACCTAACCACATATCACAATATAATCCGTATATTTATTGGAAAACTACTCAACAAAGAAAAATACCAGAAAACAAATATCACAATATAATCCTAACAACCCAACCAAAACAAAACATCAAACTTTCCACTCACCATAAACATAATCAGCAAACAACTTTTAACAATTCCTACAAGGAAAAAAAAACACCCAATCTTGAATAACACAACCTTTAAACCATTTTAAACCAAAATAAAACAACATGCAAACCTCAAAATACCAACAATAAATCAAACACAAAAAAACCCTAAAAAAACACAAAAAACTTATAAATACACAAATTTAAATCGAACCAACATCCAAAGCAAAAACAAAAACAACTTAAACAATTATCATCACGTTACATGAAACTAAATAAAATCTCATTCAACTTAAAAACACAAAAAGACAATAAAAAAAGCATTTACTTACCTTGAATTCAATCACAAATCAGCATTGAACAATTTATTAAAAAATCTCATTCCAATCACTATCCATGCAACCTAATCCCAAATAATACTACTTTTACATCACTTTAAATGAGAATAAAACAACATACAAACCCAAGAAAAAATAATTTAAACCAATAAAAAACCAAAAAAAAAAATTCTTCAATAAGAAACAAAAAATCCAAAAAAAAAAAAAAAACTAAACCTTTTGTCCCTCTTTTATGTGACATGGTGCTTCATTTTGAATGCAAGTTATGATAAAAAAGGCCATTGGTCAAACTTTTAGAGACCTATAAATGGCTCTATTGTTGGACAGTCAACAGGCTGACCTTAACAAGTGATCAATGTAAAGAACTTTTATCATTGAATTTGTTTCCAATATTTAATAGTTTAAAGCAATAACTTCATAGCAAAATTATCTAAATAGATTATTATTGCAAGTTTGGTCTTTTTTAATCAATTTGTTGTATTCTTACATATTGGTGCAGAGACCATTCAAATTGTTAAAGAAACAAAGTTAAAAAAAAAAAAACCCAAACTTTGGAAAAAGTTAAAAAACAAAAACCTAAAAACAATATTTGGTCACATCATTAAAATTAAAAGCTAGAAACATATTTATCAAAGAGAATAAATACACCAACAATAATGAATAAAAGCATTGAGAAAAAAAACCCTTCGAACACATGCTTTGAAATTTAAGTAAAAAAACTCCTTGAATATATAGATGTTGTTGGATCCCTAACTTGTTCCTTTACAACCATTTCCTAGCCCATTTTTCCCATTTATTGACCCCCATATAGTGCTAATGTTTTTCGCGCTAAGATTCAAAACCCAGACATTACCACAATAGGAAAAAGAAAAAAGTAAAAGACATTAACATAATGAGTTTTTTTAATAAAATAAAAAACTTACACCAGGACATGTAGTGTCGAATATTTTAGGAGAAATGTCGATCAAGTAAACAACATACTCTTTAGAGCCTCACTTTGCCACAAATTGTACAAAAATAAAACAATTACATTTCTTATTTCTTTCTCATTGAAAAGAATAAAAAGGAAAAAAAAAAAGAACCTAAAAGAATTCATTATTTGGGTCCTTTTTCTTCATCCTTTAAAATATTTTCTAGGTCTAAATCCACTATCATAAATTAAAATTTTAGGAGCTCTTCGATGCCAACACTGAGGTTACCTTTAATACCCTTTTTAATCTTTTTCCACCTTGTCTTCTGTTACTGTTTAATGTTCCTCATTATAGCCATAGCTTGATCTGTTGCAACTCTTAATTTCTTTCAAAAAATTAAGAAAAATTGAAGCATCCAAGAAAATTAAAGTTTAGTATAGAACAAATTACGTGTTAATTTATTTTTTATCAATTTTTTAGTATAAATAAATAGAGTAAATTCATAGAACACTTGTATTTATTAATTCAAAGTAAAAGTATAAAAAAAATAAAATAGTTATTACAATTATACAATTAACACATTATAATACATCAATACATTTATTGTATTCAATCATCTATATTCTATTTCTACCTTAATTAAATACCAAAGCAAAATTTTTTTGTACATGTAAAGTACGTTAAACTTAGATGAAGTTATTCAACTTACAATCTAATATGGCATTTTAGTTCAAATAACAATTCCTTTTAAACATTAACCCTAACATGGATCAAACTTTTGAAACTAAAACGAAATTAAAAATTAAAAAACAAAGTACCTCCAAGAAGCCATTAGTATTAGAAGCAAATGTTTGAAGAGTTTTTTTAGCTTTATTCAAGTTAAGCCTATCTTTAATGATAACATGTCCAATGGTAACCCTTCTAGCAAATGCATTAATGGCCTCCATTACTCATTTTCTCACATTGAAAGGTAACTTGTCCATTTCCACCGCACCTCTAGGCCTAATTTTGTTGCTTCCAACATCAGTACTTGCCTTAATGACCGAAAATGAAACCTTAGGCCTAAAAAAAACCTAAATTTTCTCATAAATATTGATAAAGAAGCTAGTGCTTGGATTCCCATAAAAAATTTAAGAGAAACAAAAGGTTTTGAAGTGAGGAGGTGAGACTTGAAAGATAAAGTGAGGCAAGTAGAGATTAAGGACTTTTTTTTTTAATTTCAAAATTTATTTAATTTTGGAAAAACTTTTAGATTTTTTATTTTAAGCTTAGGCCATAAACTAAGCTTTTAGAGGAAAAGTGGTAAAGTTAGCTAAAGAGAGGAAAGAGAGAGTTAAAAACAAAGTTATCTTCACCAAAATCATAAACCTACCAAACCTAAGACTACAAAGCCACCACTACTATAAACCACTATCACAACCTCATAGAAACCCATCCGTCCACCAAGACCCAAGTACCCTGCAACTTTCTACCTTTCTAAATAACAAACCATTAATATCGCATATGTGTCACCTATATCTCAAAATCCTAGCACCATAACTATCACCAACCAAGACCCCTCATTGAACTCACCATCTTCCGCCAATTTCATCGCCACCTAAAACTCATTTTCCACCATCATTTTTGACAAAAAGACATTTTTCCCCCCCCAAAAATCCCAAACTTAAAGGCCTAAAAAACTTAGTTAAAAAAAATACGAAAAAAAAAATAAGTAAAACATAGAGGTTTTGGATATGTGGGATTTTAGGTTTACGTGAATTTTGAGGCATGATATATTCCATGAATGCCACCTAACCCTTTGATATTCTTCATGAATGCCACGTGACCCTTTGATTTCTTCACAACCAAACTCCAAAAATAAAAAGGAAAAGTCTTCATAGAAGGAGAAAAAATCATGAGAAACTAACCTAAAAATTAAACATGTGATAGCCTTAGAATCATTCGGGATACTTTTTATATATAGTAGTATAAATGTGAACATTCAGAGAAATAAAATTAGGGCTTAATAATTCAGTTTCTAAAAAGTTATCAAAGAATCTTAACATCACTTAATTACAATGACAAAATCTTAACTCTTAAATAAATAGGTAATTGTTATTTTAAATATTTTTATTTAATAAATATAATTTTTTATTAAAAATTCTAATTTTAGTTAAAATATTATAATTATAATTAAATTAGGTTAAAATATTATGATAACATTCATAGAACCAAAATCATTTCGAAGATAGCTACAAATCAAATGAATACTTACTTTGAAAAGAATGCATTGGTTTTTCGCATATAGACAATTACATATATTTATATCGCATTAAATATTAACATATATATTACTTAGTATAATGTATCGATCAGCGGGACTCAATCATTAAGATGGTAAAAAATTAGGAGTCGTCACCAATCTTTTTAGATGTAATTAGCTATAACCCTAAACCCTGAAATTAATTAAGATTTACTTAAAAAATCTTTTGATCTACAAATCAAAGCTAGATTTAAGAGTACAATTAGTAATGGGAAAGGTTATAGCACCCCTATAACGCCAGTCCTAAGATGGTACCAATTGACTTTGTGCTATTCATTAAGCTTGACAAAGTTTTTTTTTTCTAAATTCAAGAAAATTTAATATTGAAAATTATTCTTAAATTACTCTGATATTTCAGTAGAAATTTAAGAATATTTTTTTAGCACAAAAGCATTCAAAATATCTATTGACACTCTTGAAGGGGCTCCATTGACAGAGTTAAAAAAACATTTTTTATTAGTTATTTTCTTATTAAAATCTTTGCTATTGGATAGTTTTCTAAACTCTATAATATTTTAGCAATATTTAAAAAATAATATCTTGCATAAGAATTTACATAGATATTGCTATTACAACTTTCTAATAATTCCACCATTGGTAGATCCATAAAAAAAAAACTTTTTTTATTTTTTAGGAAAGACTGATATTTTAATATTTTTCCTAATATTGTTTTTAAAATCTATTATAAGGAAAAGTTTATATTAACTTTTTCGTTAATTTACTTTGTCTATTTTATTTTATTTTTATTCTTAAAGAATTTTAAGAAAAATTAATATTTCAACTTTTTCCTAAATATCTTTGAAACTTCATTCAAAGGAAAAATTAATATCTCAACTCTTTCTTTAATTTATTTTTATTTATCTTATTTTATTTTTATTCTTAAAAAAATTAAGAAAAATTGATATTTCAACTTTTTCCTTAGCCTTTTTTTAGAAAACAAATCTTTTTTATTTTTATTTTCAAAAAATATTTTAGGAAAAATGGTGTTGAGAAAAAAATTGATATTCCAACTTTTTCCTTAGCATTTTTTCAAATTTATTTTATTTTTCCTAATAAAGTTCACACAAAAATAAAATAAAATACATAAAAAATATAAATGAAACTAATGAAAGTGTATAAAAAAATTGAGCAAAAAAATGAAAAATAAAAAGTTTTGGAAAAAAATTGAAAATGCCCTTAGTCAACACGATCAAAGGTCCAAAGGCGATCACATTTCAGCCAATCTAAAGCGGTTTTGAATGGTCTAATTGATTTGGCGTGATTTGGAGAGATTCAAAATGGTTTGGAGCAATTCGGGTTGATTCAAGTTGATCTAACTTGGTTTAGCTTAAAGGAATGGGTTTATCGGTCATTTACGTGGATCTCGTGTCAAGTTGTGGGTCAACACAAGAATTCTCTTACTAAAATGATGTTGTTTTTATTTTTTTATAACTATAAAAGTCAAATTTTTTAAGTCATATTCTTTCTACTCTCTTTCTCTACTCGCTCTTTCCCAAAACTCTATCTCTCTCATAAAAATAATAGACCCTCAACCACCAACTTAAACCTAGAATCCAGTCGGTCAACAACATCAGTCATGTTCATTTTACCATTGATCATCATCATTGGTGCTTGAAAAAATCTCAAAAATTCAACCTTTATTACTTTTAACCTTCAGATCACCAATTTGGCCTCTTTTTCTCAAAAAATAGCTTCAAACAACGTAGATTAAGCTTTGAATTTTTGGATTTTTTTTAGTTTTTTTTACAGTACTTTTCGTGTTCTAAGAGATGTGTTTGTTTTTTTCTTATGTGCATGGGTGGCTGAAAATACAAGAGATTTGGAAGGGAATTCTGGTAGTGAGCTGTCAATTCTTCAAAAGAATTTTTTGTTTGGAGAAGTTTTCTCCTTATTGTCTTTTGAGTTTTACCTCTATGTCTTGTCTGTGAATTGCAAGCTCAATTTACAAAGATTTTGGAGCCTTTAAATCTTATGTTGTAAGGGATTATGGAGACTTTTGTGATGACTTTTTCACCATATTTAGCTTTGAATAATGGCTGGATGTTGGGGTAGCTAGAATTCTATGCAATAAATACATCAAAAGACTTTGGTGAAGGGATGAAGAAAAATCAAAGAAGGGAGAAAAAAAAAAGAGAGAGATGATAGAAGAAACAAAAAAAGGGCAAAAAAGAAAAAAAAAGAAATAATAATAATAATAATAATAATAATGAAAATTAGAAATAAAATAAAATAATAAAAAATAAAATTTAAATAGTCTAAGAACAACCTAATAAACTCAATTAAATTATTCAACTGAACCTGAATAGAATTGAGAATCGGTTTGAGTTTATTTTGACATAATATTTGATTTTTTAAACAAAATAAATGTCTATAACTATCTTTATTTACACATTGTTGAGAATCAAGAATAAGAGAAAGATAAAAAAAAAAATAACAACTTTGTTTGAACCTACATAACCAGAATACTAAAAGGACAAAATAAACACGAACACCTTTTTTTTTTAAGTAAGAAAGAAAACATAAAAGCACACCACACATTGACAAATATTTTTTCATCGACTAAAAATAATTTGTCAATTTTTTTTTAAATTCCTCTAACCAATGGTTTTACAACTTTAAAATTTGAAAAAACTCCTCTAACTAGAGGCTTTACCACTTTAAATTTACAATTTCATAGATCTTACAAATTATGCTCCAGAAGTCTTAAAAATCAAGCCTATTCTTGAAAAACACGTATAACTAAAGGTAATGGCACTTTAAAAACTCCTCTAACTAAAGGTTATGACACTTTTAAAACCTCGTCTAACCAGAGGTTTAAAACTCCTCTAACAAGAGGTTATGGGACTTTAAAAACTCCTCTAACTAGAGGCTATGACACTTTAAAAAACTCATCTAACCAAGGGTTATGGTACTTTAAAAACTTCTTTAACCAAAGGTTATGACACTTTAAAAACTTTTCTAACCAGAGGCTATGGCATTTAAAAAACTAAAATTTGAATGGTCTTATAGATTATGCCTATTGGTTTTACAAATCATGCCTAGTTTGAAAGAGTCCTATATTCAAAAGCTCTTAAATTTTAAAAAACTCATCTTACCAGAGGGTATGATATTTGAAAAACTCCTCTAACCAGAGGCATGATGCTTTAAAAACTCCTCTAACCAAAGGCAATGATACTTGAAAAAACTCTTATAACCAGAGGCAATGATATTTGAAAAACTCCTTTACATAAAGATAATGAGATTTGAAATTTTCCTTTAACCAAAGGTAATGATGTTTGAAAGATTCCTTTAACCAGAGGCAATGGGATTTGAAAGATTCTTCTAACTAAAAGTGATGATTTTTGAAGCATTCCTCTAACCAGAGGTGATGATATTTGAAAGATTCCTTTAACCAATGGTTATGATATTTGAAAGATTTCTCTAACTAGAGACAATACTATTTGAAAGATTTTTCTAACTAGAGACAATACTATTTGAAAAATTTCTCTAACTAAAAGTAATGGTATTTAAAATATCCCTCTAACCAGAGGTCATGGTTTATGAAAGATTCTTCTAACTAAAGGTCATGATATTTAAAAGATTTTTCTAACCCAAGGCAATAGTATTTAAAAGATTCTTCTAGCTAAAGGTGGTGAATTTTTTTTAAAGGTTCCTCTAACTAGATGCTTTATGTTTTCTTGATTTTGACTTGGTTTCTTTGTTGGTCTTACTTTATCCTAGGCCCATGTCTTTTATGTCACATGTATGCATGCATGAATGACAATTTTATGCCCTTGTAAAGTCATGCAACAAGTGATGGTCATGATGCAAATATAACTATGATGTAAATGAAGAGACCACCTTCTTTCTTTTTCATTTTATGTCACTTTTCTTTAGTTCTCAAGATTTCTCGATGCTTGTTTCCTATTTTTGTACTTCAACATCTAATAGAATTTAGGCAAGGCTTCTCTTAACTGACGACCATACTTTCTTATATTTAATGTTTATTCACTTTTATGACCTTATAAGCCATTTTTCTCATCTACCTTTACTTTTTACTATTTTTCCCATTATTTTAAATTTTTTTCATAATAATGTATGTGTCTTTCATGGTCATTATCTTTCATTTATCATATTTTGAATCTTATAACAATTGCAACACAATGCATATTTTTTTCCAATAAAAAAAATAAAAGGGAAGGATAAATAAATATGTATTGTATTTCAATAAAGGAAAAACATTTAATGTATCATTCAGAAGGATGTAACAAAGAAAAAAAATAATCACATAATGAATATTCAGGTCATCATAAACCAATTTTTCATGTATTCTTATCTGAAAATCCTTTATTGTTGCCTTTAACTTTTTTATAATAAAGTAACCTAAGCTTTTCCAAAATCAATGAAATTTTTTGGAAAATATCACAAACTGTCCCACTCTTCAATGTTTTTTTATTTAAGTCACCCTTTCAAGTTTTCAACTCAGATACCTCTTTAGTTCGAGTTACCTTTTTCATTTTTTTTATGTTTTTAAAGCTTAATACTTCTTTACTGCATCGACATTGATTGGATTTGGCAAATCATCCCTATCCATTCTTGTCAAGATTAGTGCCCCTACCAAAAAACAAATTTTCACCATATATGGGCATTTCAATTAGAAGTTCATTTTCTCCAAGGATCTTATTGGTTAGAAATAAACTTTGTCAAAACTAATTCTCTTTCTTAAAATTATTGAAAGTGAACTTTCTTGTCATGAGCTTGCATCATTTTTTTATACAGTTGACCATGGCAAAGTGACTAATCTCTTTTCTTAAATAAGGTTCAATTGTTTCATATTGAGCACAAACCCACTCAGCTTCTTCCAAATTTCATGAGAATACACAAGAAAGGAACTTTAACCTTAATAGGCAACATTACTTCTATCCCATAAACTAATGAAAATGGTGTAGCTTTTACGGATTTATGAATTGAAGTTCATAAGCAAGCAATGCAAATGATAGCTTTTCATGCTAATCTATATAGACATCTATCATATTTTCAACAATTCTCTTTATATTCTTATTAGTAATTTTAACAGTCTCATTCATCTTTAAATGATAAGGTGTTGATTTGTGGTGTTTGATTTTGAACTGAACATAGATTCCATTCATCATTTTGTTATTCAAATTAAGAACGTTACTCGAAATGATCCGTTTTAAAAGTTTATATTGACATGTGATTTTTTTCTTGATGAACTTGAAGACACTATTCTTATCACATTAGTATATGAAATCACCTCTAGCTACATTATGAAATAGTTAGTAACCACCAAAATAAATCGATGTTCATTAAAAGCTTTTAATGTAATGAGCCCTATCACATCTATTCCCCACATAGAAAAAGGTCAAGGTGTTGACATAACATGCAAGGATATTGGAAGAACTTGCATCTTATCTACATAAGTCTGACATTTCTAGCATTTTCTAGCATAGTCGATGCAATCCTTTTCCATTGTTAATAAATAATATCCTGCTCTTATGATCTACTTAGTCACCATGTGACAATTTGTATGAGTTTCATAAACACCTCCATAGATTTCTTTAAGTAGCTTTTTAGCTTCAATGGCATCTACACATCTCAAGATTGTTTGGTTTCAACTTATTTTATGTAAAATTTCTCCATCCAAGAAAAAACTCATCACTAATCTTCTTAAAGTTCTCTTATCGTTCTCTAATATGTATTTTGAGTGTTGTTAATATTTGATATATTAATATTTGACATATTGTAATATATCAAAATATCATGGTTTCTTATCCACTTTTTCATTAACATTTGTTGACTCTTGCAAGCTCAACTTGATAGGTTGGATTTCAACATTTTCATTTAACTTGAACATTGCCACCAATATAGCTAAAGCATCATCCATCTAATTCTCTTCTCAAAGCAAATGATAAAACCAAATATTCTCAAATTGTTTGATCAACCCTGATATATACTTTTGGTATAGAACCAACTTTAAATCTCAAGTTTTTTATTCTCTTTGCAATTGATATATGACCAAGGCATAGTTTTCATAAACTTTCAACATATGAGCCTTCTTTTCAAAAGCAACTTGGAGACCCATAACACATACTTCATATTTTACCACATTATTAGTGCAATCAAAACTTAGTCTTACAGTGATTGGGTAGTAATCTCCTTTCAAAGATATCTAAACTACTCTGATACCATGTCTCAAAGCATTTGAAACACTATCAAAATACATCTCTCATGCATTTTCATTAAGCTCTTCTTCATCTATGTGCAATGTAGATATTAAGTATTCATCGAAGAAATTGAATGTCATGGGCACATAATCTTTGTTGGCACATTCTGTAAGAAATTCGATAATAGCACTTTCTTTGATTACCTTTTAGGACACATACACAATATCATACTTAAAATGTAGTATTTACCATCTTGTTGTTCTACCTAATAATGAGGCCTTTTCAAAGATGTATTTAATCAAATCAACTTTACAATGAGCAAAGTAGTGTGGTACAACATGACTGTCTAAATCGATAAGCTATTTAAGCTAATGCACAACACATTTTTTCTAGTGATGAATATTTGAACTCGTTCTCAATGAACTTTTTGCTCAAATAACAAATGGCTTGTTCTTTCTTTCTTATTCCATCATATTCAACACATATCCCATAGATTTCTCATGCATCATTAAATATAAAATGAAAGATCTTTCAAAGACAGATGGCATTAATACTGATAGGTTTGATAAGTACTCTTTGCCTTTTTCAAATGCCATTTGACAATCTTTATCCCTTTCCCCTGTTTTTGAAGAATCTTAAATATGAAGTCATATTTGGCAATAAATTGATAAATGAAATGAGCAATATAATTTAGCCTTCCTAGAAATCCCTTCACTTTTTTTGCTTATGCGAAAGTGGTAACTTTTAAATGACCTATATTTTATCTGTATCCACTTTAATTCTTCTTTTATTGATAATAAATCCAATAATTTTCCTAAGGTTGTACTAAAAATGCATTTAACTTGGTTAAGCTTGAGTTAAAACTTTCTTAGCTTTCAAATAACTTCTTGAGATTAGCCATATGATCTTCTTATTTATGAGATTTAGCAATCATGTCGTCTACATATATCTTTATTTTTTTATGTACCATATCATGAAAAAAGGTTACCATGACTCTTTGATAAGTTGCCTTAGTATTTTTCAAATCAGATGGCATGACTTTAAAACAAAATGCTCCCCACAAAATCATAAAAGTAGCTTATCCATATCTTCATGTGCTATCTTAATTTGATTGTAGCTTGAAAATTCATCTTTGAATGAAAATAGAAAGTGTTTGGTGGTATTGTCCACCAAGGAATCAATATGAGACAATGGGAAGTTGTCTTTCGGACTTGCTTTATTCAAATCTTAATAATCGACAACATTTCGATTTTCATTCTCCTCAACTTATGTTTAATTGGTTTGCACTTAACTTTCAAAGGTAGTTTATGCACTACAATTTTAATATCCAGCCCTGGCATATCTTGGAATGACCAAACAAATATACTCATGTATTCATAGAGTAACTTTATCAACTCCTACTTTATTGATAATAACATTAAAGTACCAATCTTAACCTCATTCTTAGTTTCTTCATCTCCCAAATTCACAACTTTAGTAGTTTCTTGACAAGGCATGAATTACATAGTTATGGGATATTACATAGTTTTTTACATTTTCTTCATCATCGAGTTCACCAATATAAACAAAATTTTTAAAATTGAATCCTAGAATATTATCATGATAATCATGACATTCATTATTTGAATACTTAAAAATAAGTGAATTAGATGAAATTATAGGGATGTATAGCAATGCAAAGAATTGCAATGAAATAGGCAAAAAAAATGTGACAAATGTGCTATGCTTGTCATTTATTCAAACAAAAACGAGGTGACCAACGAACATCCATGCATACAAGACAGTTAATGCTTTTTAAGAAAACATTTAAATTTAGTTGAACACATTACATTGAAAAAAGTTTAAAAATAACAAACAACTCTTCAACATGTCAGTTCTTTAACTTTGTGCCAGGAGGAGTAGAATACACCCATAGACATTCTAAGTCTTTGTTCATGTCTTCTTTACCCCCCACCATTTATATAAAAAAATTAAACAAATATATCCTCTAAAAATGGTGAAAGCCCATTCTACATGTTCTTTGCAATGTTCAGATAGATATAGCCAGCTGAGATAAAGGTTTCATAGAGTGAAAAAAAAGATATGCCTTTAGTTTCTATCTCTCACCCCATAAAATAAGTCAATCTTTTTTTTTCTTTTTTACGAATTTCATCATTTTTTTTCATGTAGGTTTATACCTCAAACCAAACCTATCATCTTTTTTAGATATCATCTATGGCCAGTTCATCCCTTACAAGTCAAACCACTCTTGAGGCCTTTTTCCTACTATTGCTTTAAGGGTCATCTTGGAAGCTTTGAATAAGCATAGAGTAAACACCTTTGATCCTTTGCCTAAATAAGTTGCATTAATGAATTTAAAGACCTAAAAGAATACTCTTGGGCTTTTTCAGCTATTTTGATGTGTAATGTAGTTGATGGTTTACTCACTAGCAAATCTTTTTCGTTGACAACAATGACCACGTGTTCATCTATTATGAATGTCACTTTTTAATGTAGAGTGAAAAGAACAACTCAAGCCATGTGAATCCATGGTCTTTCTAAAAAATAACTATAAAAAGAAATGATATCCATGACTTGGAAGACTATATCAAAAGTATAAGGCCAATTTGAATTAGTAGTTTAACATCGCTTATCATTCGCAACAAGTTTTGTCAAAAGCTCTCATTATCATATGACTCATTTTCATGTAAGACATGTCAACTGGTACTCTAGATAGTGTAGTCATAAGTATACCATTAAAAGAGGATCCATTCTCAATGACCACTTTGGCCAATATATGATCTTTATATCTCATAGAGATATATAAGGCCTTAGCATCACCACTACCACTAGGAGAAATTTTATCATCGCTAAACGATATGAAATTTTCCATTGTGATATTTCCCACTATACAGCCAAGTTTCTCCATAATAATGTTATGAGCAACATAAGCCTCATTAAATACTTTAAGCAAGGCATTTCTATGAGGCTCTGAATTTAAAAACAATGAAAGCATGAAGATTCGTGCTAGTAAATGATTCAATTACTTTACCATATTGTACTCACTATACTTGATAAGTTTCAAGAACTCACAAATTTCTCTTTTTACAACCAATCCTTATATTGCTAGTCTTGGACTAGAGTTAAATAGATTTCTTAACCATTTGATAGGATTTCTTTTTCTAAACTAGTTTTTTCTTTTTCATTTTTTTTCGTGCTCTCTTAAGTGTTTCTAGAGTGTAATATCAACCACTTCGAGTTATACCCTCTCATACTAATTATGTTCGTTATATTGCCATCATACAAGATATATCGAAAGGACCCATTATCCAAATCTTGTGATATAATATTGCAATCATATTTTCAGGGGATTGTTTTATCAATTTTGTATGAATGGGCTAGAGACTTTAATTGTTACCTTTGGCTTAGTCATATGAACTGGCTCATCGATTTTAATACTTGATTTCTCTTCATAAAAAATAGTGATAGGCTCAAAACTTATTTGGTAAGGCTTGCTTCTAGATGAATCTCTAATCACTACATTCACTGAACCATGTTCATATTTCTCATAAAACTCAATCAAAAAAGAATTCATATCTTCTATAACTCTTTTTTTAATACTTTATAATACTAAAATGAATAGCCAATAACCCTCAAATGAAATTCACAAGTGCAATTAGGATTATGTGTAAAATCCCTATTATTTGAATCCCCAAGTATTGGGTGAATCATATCAGCTTTCACCAAGATAATGAATATCTTATCCACAAGAGTTTTGATATTGCTTACTTTCTTTTTAATGTACTAGGTTGTCTCATTACTCAAAACATTGATCGATCCCTTACTATAATTAGGCAATGGATTAGCATAAACACTTAGTCTGGCCTTTGTTAAGAAATTCAAAATCCTGGCATCAATCAGGCCTTGCACCTTATACTTGAAAGCTGTGCAATTTTTTAAAGAATGGTCTTGAACCTTGTAATGGTAGTCACAATGGGTTTCAGTAGCATACCACTTTGGATAAGAAGATTTTAAAAGTTTTATGATAATGGGGCCATCAAGTGCCTGGGGCATCAAGTGCCTGGGGCCACCAAATGCTTTTAGACTAGCTAAAGAAACAACTTTGTGTAGGTCATAAAGATTGGATCAAATTGTGGTCACCTTTGATTATTTTAAGGCCTTTTCCATTAATGTTTGTAATGTTTGACTGGGTGAAAGGTCGTGGTAGAGGTGTTCAAGGATGAAAATTAGTTTGGAAGGTAGGTATGTGGGTTTACATTGGCTAGTAAGGATATGGGTTTTAGGAAATGTTAGAAATGGTTGGGTAAGAAAGTTGGTATATGGGATACTAGTGGTATAGAGTAAAAAGTCTTGGTTTTGGTTTTCAATGGTGACAGCTTAGACTTTTACTTCTTTTTTCTTGGGTGGACCTTCTTTTTTGGATCTAAAAATATCTCCCCTTTCAATATTCTCATTCTTAATGACATTTTCTATTATCTTACCCATCATCACCGTATTAATAAATTTTTTCATGATATGACCAATGAGCCTTTCATAATATAGAGCTCGAAGGGTATTGGTGAATAAAATAGTTGTTTCTTTTTTTGTAAGAGGAGGCTCAACCTAGGCAACAACATTTTGCCATCTTTGGGTATATTATTTAAAGCTTTCACTAGCTTTCTTTTTCACGTTTTGTAAAAATGACCTATTTGGAGCCATATTTGTAACATGCTTATGTTAAGCAATAAATGCTTTAGCCAAATCTTTTCATAAATGTATCTAACTTCTATCCAATTGAATGTAGCATCTGGCAACTAAACTAAAAAAATATCTTAAAAACAATGGATGAGCAATTTGTCATTGTCTGTATGGCTTGTTATTTTTTGACAAAACATGGTAATATATGCCATGTAACATTTAGTTTCATCATACTTCTCAAATTTAGGTATTTTAAATTTTGGTGGAATTACCAAATTTGCCACCAAACTAAGTTCACTTGCATCAATTATGCCAAAATATTTATACATTCAACAATTCATAGCTTTTCTTCTAATAGATCAAATTTTTGTTGTGCCTTTATACTCTTAAATTATTTAGATGTGTCTTTTTTCAATTTTTTTATTTTTTCAGATCATCTAAATCTAAGATCATGAAAGGTTCGACATGACTTGCCCCAATGTTTAACCCAACATGTCTTTGACTTCATGGTCAGACTGTGAATAGGGGTATATTAAATTGATCACCTAGTCATCTTTCAGGTCACGTTGATGTGGATGCACCTGATGAAAGGCTTAAGCATTAAGTGGAGTGAACCCCAATGGATACAATAGATCTTCCCTGTAACTAGTATTTTTTTAGATTAAGGCTATTTTTTAGTGATCACTTCTTCAGCTACCTTTTTTTCCTTTTATCATTTTTCTTATCATATCTATCATTACAGCCATTTTTTTTTAGTCTCTTATTGGGAGTTAATCATTTGTTCTATCATCTCTTACTAAGACCTAATCATTTGCTATTGCATTTCAAACTGGGTCCTCTCTATCTTTTATATTCTAGATGCTTGCTCATTTTTCATAATTCTAACTTGTGAGTAAGTGTTGTAACGATGAAAAGAGGGATATTTTATGTTTCCTGCTGACCTAGCTATCCTTACACCTTTAATACCACAATTATAAAGCTTAAATGGTCATACAATAAAACTTTCCTCTTAATTATTATTTTTAAAAAAAGATTTAAAATTTGATGTTATTAACGAATTTTTTTAATAAGCATGACACTAAATATGACTTATGCATGATATGCATGAATATTTACCTTAAGATAATATTCAACAAGAGATCTTTCTTTAATTCCATGAACTTTATTTTTCAAACAAAGCCTACCATTTCTTGCATTACGTCTATAAAAATGCTTGATTTACTAGTATTGATCTTTTGTCTTCTCTAGAAAGTGCAATAGGCATTATCCATACTTTCCTGTTGGGTTGACTACACATTTTAATGTTGCTACTTCTTTAGTCATTCCCCCGACTTTGCCCTCTACTTTAGATATTTAAGTTGCCAAATGCTCGATGTATCATTGTCTTCCTAAATTTTCTCTCTTGTCATACCAAACTTGGTATAAGAGTTCCTTTTATTCCTTAACAAGTGCAATAATGTAATCCTCTTGCTCATCCATCTTTTGTCTCAAATCTTAAATGTAGTCACGTAATATGTTATTATCTTTATGAGTCTAAATATAAGCATCTTCCATCTTAGAATATTCTTTCATCAACCTTTGATTTTCACTAATCAATTTAGTGACATTTATTTCCTTAACCTTTGATTCACTAATCAATCTTTTCCATTCTTGACGTAACTTGGACAAATCATTAACAACTATATCGTGTTCCCTAGTGATCTTTTGAACTTTGACTTCTTGCTTTTTTATTTCATCTTTCAAGTATTCTTTTTTTTCATGCACTCTTTAAATCTTTTATTTAATCTTATCTTTTTCATCTTCAAATTCTTTCTTTATAAATTCCAATTTTGAAGGCACTTTTTCTAACTTTTAATCCGCTATTTGGCAAGAATCCTTAATAATAAACATGACCTTTTTCCTACGATTCACTTTTTAAACCAGATATCCATGAGTAACCTTATTAGCAAAAGGTCCAAAACTCACCTTCTAGGGATTTTTCTATGCTTAGATCACATCATCTATTTTCTAAAATGCTTTCAGCTCAGTATAAAAGAAATATACTTGGCCAAGTTTATGTGTCATGAAAACAAACTATTTTGCTTTAAAATGTCTTCATACTATGAATGGTGAATAGCTTACTGCTCCACATAGTCTTAAGAGCTGAAGCACTGTCTTATCTCCACACTGATACAACATAGGCTCTCGATTCATCCATGGGACCAACCATTTCACTTGTGCATCTATGAGTTTTTATGGGAAAGCCACTAATTTTTTCTTAGATTTTTGCTCTAGCCATTCACTTTCACAAAACTCTTTAATTGAAACCCGATTATGAAATTATAGTTTCAAAAAGGCATTTTTCTTACATTTAAAATGGTTTTTCATCCATAAGTAGTAATGGTGTACATTCTACAAAGCTTCTTCTATTATGACAATAATAACTCAATGACATAATAGTTTATGCCAATATGGCTGATGAAGGATTACATCTTTTTTTCACTTATTCAAAAAGATCTACTACTATTATCTTAATATATCCCAACACCTTTGTAAAAATTATCATTCAATATATTGCTAAAGCAAACATATCCAACCCTTTTTCGTTATTTGGGTGTTTTATAATAAAGTCGCAAAGCAATTCCCATGGTAAACAAACATGCTCACACTTTCACTTTATGTTCAAATCCACGATTTCTTTATCAATGTTCATAAGACTGGCTATGTTTTTATGAAATCCTAACTTGTACTTTTTGACAAATATCCTATCTAAGGATTGGAGCTACAAACTTAGTAGAGTCAAATATTCTTTCATGGTCTGTGTCATATCCACTTCATTAAAGATAAAGCACTTGTATGAAGACCCAAAACTGAATGGCTACTCTAAGTAGTAGATTTTCAACCCTTATTGAAATAAGGTATGCTATGTGTCTATGCTTCTAAAAAAAATCTTGCTATCTTGATGGGCTCATGTTTTTCCATATATCAGCCAAATATTTCAAATCATTCTACTTAAGGTTAAGAGACACTTCACTTAACAAGATGGAAGCGTAACCAACTAGTAGACAATCTTCCTCTTTTTGTTGGATTTTCTCTAACTGAATCTTTACTTCATTGGGTGACTCACATGGAACGAATGTAGACGAAGAGCAAACCTGAACATTTTATAAATTCCATCAAAGCTCTCTATTAAAGCTATCTTTTTAAGGCAAATATTCTTAATACAACCCTATGGATGTTGATATGAATCATATAAGATAAGAAAAAACCAAAAACAAAGACAAGACAAAAAATGTGAGTTATTAGTATCATAAAAATAAAGATAATTCGAAAGTTAGTAACACATGTCACAAATATGATTCCTAATTTTTGGTTAATTCTAGGAAAAATGAAGGCACAGTTATCCTAGGATAGGTCTCTTAGTTTTATTACATATGGTTTGAATTCAAAATCTAAAGGTTCCTAACTTGTTCATCACTATCGTTTACATTGAACTATTAAAGCACTCCAATTATCACCCATTATAGGCTACAAATGGAAAAGATTGAATTTGAGTAAAAATATTTCGCTAGCAACTAAAGATACATTAGAATCTCACAAAAACATAGGTACTTTACTCCCTCCTAAAGGGACGAAGCTTGGTATAAAGCTCTTGTTATGCATATACAAGATAAATGATAGGATATTAAATGTTGAAATTAAAATCAATAAATAAAAGAAATTAAAATACCGACAACCAAAAGAAAATCAAAAAGGATTTTTTTGGTAAAAAAAAAGTTAGGCTTGGATAACACAAAATCAATTATTAGCTCGACTCTCGTGTTTCCAGTGGAGTTGTCAAGCTGTTATAATGTATCGGTCTAAAGATTCAATTGCTAGACATAAAAAATATGAGTCGTTACCAATCTTTTTAGGTATGATTGGCCACAAATCTCATCTTTAAATAGACCATAAAATTAATTATGATTTATTTAAAAAACATTTTGGTTTGCAAATCAAAACTGGATTCGTGAGTACAGTTTTGCATAGGAAAGGTTATAGCACCTTTATAATACCCATCCCAAAATGATATCAATTGATTTTATGTTATTTATTAAGCTGGACAAAGTTTTTAAAAAAAATCAAGAAAATTTAATATTAGAAATTATTTTTATAGAAATTTAAGAATATTTTCTTACATCAAGAGTATTCAAGATATATTTTAACACTTTTAAATGGGCTTCATCGCTGGAGTTAAAAAACATTTTTAATTAGTTTTTTTATTCAAATCTGTGATATTGGATAATTTTTTAAACACTATAATATTTAACAGTATTTAAAAAATAATATATTTCCTAGGAATTTACGTGAAAATTGCTCTTGCAACCTTCTAGTAATTTCACCATTGAAAAATCCAAAAAATTTATTTTTTTAGGAAAAATTGATATTTTACTTTTTTTTCCTAACATTATTTTTAAAATTTATTATAAGGAAAAGTTTATATTAACTTTTTTTCCTTAATCAATCTTGTGTGTTTTATTTTATTTTTATTCTTGAAAACATTCAAGAAAAATTGATATTTTAACTTTTTTCGAAATATTTTCAAATTTTCATTCTAAGAAAAAATTGATATTTCAACTCTCTCATTAATTTATTTTTATGTATCTTATTTTATTTTTATTCTTAAAGAATTTAAGAAAATTTAATATTTCAATTTTTTCCTTAACCTTTTCTTAGAAAATTTTTTTTTTTATTTTCAAAAAATATTTTAGGAAAAGTTGTTCCAAGAAAAAAATTGATATTTCAACTTTTTCCTTAACATTTTTTCAAATTTATTTTATTTTTCCTAACAAAGTTCACACAAAAATAAAATAAATAAATAAATAATAATAATAATATAAAAATATAAAAAATTAAGCAAAAAATGAAAAAAATTATGAAGAAAATACTAAAAATGCCCTTGTTAATATGGTTAAAGGTCCAAAAATGATCCAATCGATTCGGTGCATTTCAATCAGTCTGGAATGGTTCTAAATGGTCCAGTTGGTTTAGCGTGGTTTGGAACGGTTCGGCGCGATTCAAAGTCATCTTGAATGGTTCAAGCCAGTTCAAGCTAGGCTAACCTGGTTCGGCTCAAAAGGTACATACTTGCAAGTTGGATACACGGATCTCAAGTCGAGTCACTTGTTAGCATACAGATCCTCTTACCAAAACGACGTCGTTTCATTTTTTTAACTATAAAAGTCAATTTTTAACTCATTTTCTTTCTGCTCTCTCTCCCAATCACTCTCTCTCATAAAAAATAATAGATGGCCGACCACCAACTTAAATACAAAATTCGGTCGGTCAACAAGGCTAGTCATCATCGCTTCTGTGTCAGCCATTATTTTTTGTGGTCAAAAAAATCCCAAAAATTCAACCTTTGCTATTTTAAACCTCCTAAACACAAATTTACCTTCTTTTCACATAAAATGGCTTCAAGCAACATAGATCAAGCTTTGAATTTTTTTTTTTATGTTGCTTTTCTTCATTTCTAAAGGATGTGTTCATATATATATATGTGTGTGTGTGTGTGTGTGTGTGTGTGTGTGTGGAGGGTAGGTGGGTGGCTGAAAATACAAGAGATTTGGAAAGGGAATTTCAGCAATGAGCTTTTGATTTTTCAAAAAAAAAAAATTTATTTGGCAAAGTTTTCTCTTCACTATCTTTTAGGTTTAGCTTTATGTCTTGTTTGTGAATTGCAAGCTCAATTTTAAAGCTTTTGAAGCCTTTAAATCCCATCCTTTAAGGGATTATAAAGACTTTTAAGGGCTGCTATGGTGACTTTGTTACTAGATTCAGTGCTGAGTAGTGGGTGGATGTTGGGGCAGTCTGAATTTCGTGCAATAAATGCACTAAAGACTTTAATGAAATAATGAAGAAAAATCAAGGAAGAGAGGAAAAAAAAACAAAAAGATGGCAAAAAGAACAAAAGAAAAGAAAGAAAATAAGAAAAGACAAGGAATAATAATAATAATAACTAATAAACTCAATTAAATTATTTGATAGACCCGAATAAAATCAAGAATCGGTTTGAGTTTATTTTTTCACAATATCTGATTTTTCGAATAAAATAGGTATCTACAATACTCATATCGTATTTTACATGAAAATTACATGTCATAATTTGTTTCGACATGAAAACATAAAATATATATTTTTTGTTAAACCCATATATGATTTTTACTAAAATTTTAAATTGTGTCACCTTAGTATCTTTTATTCATACATTTTTATACGATATCACCGTACCATATTTTAAATTATCAAATCTAATTGGTTTTTATGTATGTTTGATTTTATTTTTATTCTAAGTTGATCTCAAAATTGTACTTATATATATAATTATTTAAAAAAAGTATAATTTTAAATAAAAGAAAAAATTTTAAATAATTAATTTTAAATTTTAAATTTATTAAAAACATATCATCTTTTTAAATAATTATATAAATTTATTTTTAGATTTTTTGCCCCTACATGCAAACAATTTGTTACGTCAACAAAATGGATCTAATTGAGATAAAAACACGTGCCTAAAAAGTTCATATCAAAGAAGACTAATAATAAGCATCCAAAATTGGATTAATTAAATTAAAAATAAGAGTAGATTAGTTGATTGGGTTTGAAATTTATTAGAGGCTACAATCCTATGTATCAAGTAGTGTTTTTTTTTTTTTTCATGTGCATAAAAATGTCAAATGGACGGAGCAGTTTATAGGGTGACACGATATGATATGAAATGGGTCATACTTGACATGATCTATTACTATAATTATGAGTCATACCAAGCGCGATTCATATATTTATACCTTGCTAAACTAAGGGTTTTGTCCATTGGCCTAGCATGCCTCGATCTATCAAAGGTCAATGTTAGCACGTGATACATTGGTTGGCACAACACGGGACATAAGTACTAATGTACTGTGTTGGATTAGCCCATAACTATTATAAATGAGTTTAGTTCGATTGTTTTTAAATTATATTTTATTTTACTCTTATCATATGATAAACATTTTTTTGTCCTTTTAATATTTTATGTTAGCAGTTTATAAAATTTAAATTATGTTATTAAATCTACTTATAAAATATTTATATTATAAATGTGTAAAATTACAATTTTTTTATTTTAATATATTACTTTCTAAAGAAAATGAACTACGAAATGCATATTACTTAATAATCGGTTATACAAAAACCTAGAATAAAAGAAAATACATTATATGTTGAACCATATACATTATATGTCTCACGTATTAATTTCATATATTAGTTTTTAAATTAAAAAAGCAAAAATAAAAAATAAAAAAAATTATTAATTGATAGAGCTTGATCTAATATGACAAAAATTATATCTTGCTAAGCACAGTAAATTTTTAAAAGTTATGGATTATATGTTGTACTAAATTATATTTTTAATTTTTAAATATTAATATTAAATTAACACTATCCATTAACACGGTAACTAATTTTTTAAATAATCGTGTTGATCGATAAGGTCTTTTGACAGCTCTACATGTGCATGGCATAAATTTTCATTGAACAATTGTACAAGTTTTTATTTCAAAACAATTATTCCCGATATTAAAAAAAATTAAAAGCGAGATGCCCCATTGTATCCATAGTGAAGTGGTCCGAGTTTTGAGCCACGCGTTTCCCGTATTTTTGCCCCTCAAGTGCCTGTCATGTAGGCCTACCCTTCCATCCGCCCTTTTATTTGTTGCCTTTAGATTTATTTATTTATTTTTAAATTCTAAAAAAATGGATATGAACTTTTTTATTAAAAATAATTTAATAAAAATAATAAATTAAAATTTCTTATGGTATAAATTAAATATAAAAATTTTTAAAAATTTTTAATAAATTTTGATATATTTTTATATAAAAATTTTTAATAAAAATTTTGAAAAAAAAATTTATTGAAATAAATATTAATTAATTTTAAATTATAAATAATAGTTATAGTAATTTTTACATATTATTAACTTTTTCATTAAATTATATTAATTCATTACTTTTGATTTTTAAATTTTTATTAAATTATTCTTAATAAAAAATTTCATAAATTTTAATTAAAAAATTTCACATGACTTTTTTCCCGTTCCGCGTTACATAGACTCGCTTATTTACCGACAACCGCCTCTTTACCGGTTTTCTGTTCCTAGTCAAGTCAAGTAAACAAGGTCAAGGCGGATCTCTTTTCAACTTTGAATCATTTTACAGTTGAAATTTTTATGACATCAATTAATTAATTAATTAATTAATTAATTGTTAATTGTTTACTAAAAGAAAAACAAATGATTGCAAATGTCGCTTTTATAAAAAAGCAAAATATAAATAAAAAAACCGCTTGAGATTATCCATTCTATAAACCTTGCCCTTTTCTTTTTTTTCATATAGGTATGTTCAATGGAGTTAAGTTCAAGTTAAAATTATAATTGATATTAATAATTTATATATTTATTAGATTTAATTTAACTTAAAATTTAGAGTTTAAAATTTTTTAAGTTTGATTTAAATTAAGCAAATAGATTTTAAATTTATTCATTATATTTAATTTATATAATAAAAAATTAAAAAATAATTAAATTAAATTTAATAGGATTATATTTAATTTATATACATATAAAAGTTAAAAAAACTATATATGTAAAAATTATAAATAAAATTATATAAAAAAAAATTAAGTTTAATAAATATATATGATTTTTTTTAATATTTATATATATGTGAATTATTTATATATAATTTACATATAATTCATATATACATAAAAATAATATATATATATGAATTCGAATCAAATCAAATAAAGCCAAATCATATTTGAATTTTTAATTTTTTATACAAAATTCGGCTCAAAATTTAACAAAAAGACTTAAAAATTATACCTACACTAATTTAACGGGCTTTAATATTTTATTCAAGTCTTCCAAAATTTGGATGAATTTTTAAATTTAGATAAATAACCTATCCTTAAACATGTACCAGCATTTCTGTTACCATTAAAAAAATTTAATTTAAAAAATATGGTTAGAAATTTTATTTATTGATATTATGATAAAAAAAATAATATGAATCATTGAAATGTTTAAAAATATATATAAATAATAAAATATTAAAAATATAAAAATATTATTAAATTGGATTAATAGAATTTAAACTATTAACATTAATTTAAATTCAAAAAAATTGCTTCAATTTGAATCTAATCCAAGTTAATTAGATAAAAAATTAACAAGTTAAACTCATTAAACTTGAAATCAATGATAAAAAATTTAAACTAATTTTATTGTTATAATTTCTAAAAATCCAAAAATTTAATTAAATAATTTGAAAACAAATTTATCCCGACTGAAATAACTTAGTGACAAATCTACTCATAATTATTCTAACTATTTTCCATGTGAAACGATACATACAAACTGGATCCTAACTGCCCTATTGCCATTGAGTTATGGAATATCATACTATATTTTTAATCCATCTTTATACAAATACAAAAGAATAAAAACCTAAAAAGAGAGAGGATGAGAAAAAGTACTAACAGATTGAAACCGTCCACGTGTCAGTAGAAGCAGTAGGTGGATAAAACTGGAATCATAACAGTTGGTGACGCGATCAAAAGCTTAACTCTCAGAATTTAAGTACTGTTTATTGAGAATTGCAGAGAAACTACATTGACTCTCTCTCTCTCTCTGTCGTTGATTTTGATTTCCTCTCAAAAGAATCCCCAAAATCTAGGGTTTTGTTTTTGTTCTTCTCGGTTAACCGGGTAAGTGTCTTTTTCAAAGTCCTTTACTCTCTTTCCTTTTTTAATTGGTTTCTTAAATTCCGATTGTTTTCGGTTGTTTCTTTATTTGGTAATTTTTAAAGTACAATTGCAATTTTTTGGGGTTTTGAGTGTTTGGTTTTTTTTTTGTAGGGTCTTTGTATTTTTTTTTGGCGAGAATTAGGTATTTGGGTTTGAAATTTTTGAGGTTTTGGCTGTTGAATATGGTGAATTGAGGTGATCTTTAGTGTGGGGCATTTTGGGCTTTGTGGGACAAGACAGGAAATGGGTTTTGTTGTAAATAATTTAAAATTATCGTTTCCATGCAGAACAGGAAATAAGGATTTTGAATTATTGTTGGAAACTAGAGAAGAAACTACTTTGTAATAATTAGTGAAAAAAGGCAAGGCTTGGAGGAAACTTTGAAGAGGCCAAGGAAAGAACTTTGTTGAGACATCAAAAGAATTTATAACTTTTTAATTTTTTTAAAAAGTTGGAAAAGTGAAGGGACTCGGTACAGATAAACTGAGAGGAACAGTGATTGAGAAATTTTGATTTTATTAGTAATAAAACTCAAAATCTTCGATTTATTTTTGGATCAGTTGTGCTGGCTTGTTTGTTTCATCCATTTTGAATATAGAGCAAGTAGCAAAAGCATACTGTATCATAACAAAATTTAGTAATAGCTATGATAGGTACACAAAATATATTTGTTTTGTCATTAGGAAGATTATTCAGTTCTGGGATTTGCTTACATGTGTGATCAAAATTTTGCGGTTATTGTTTTCATTCTCTTTTTAAAACAAATTTTGCTGAGAAATTATCACATGCACTGACAGTGGAGATTTTAAACTCTAGAAGTGGGTGATACATGCCCCTTAGGATATACTGAAAAAATAAAAAATTTAATTAAAAATAGAAATGGGACATGTTTCAATCTCTTAACACCGCTTGTGGAATTAAAATTTATACTGTCAGTGAATCAAATACTAACTCAATTTTGCTTTATTATTCTGGTGAAAGCTGGGAATTTCTTTTTCTACTTTTTTTTTAAGTTCTCTTTTCATTTTCTCTATCTGCTTAAAGGAAAGACTGTAACTTCTACAATAAGACATTTTGTGCTGGTTCTCTGTCAAATGTAATTCATAATTGTGTTTTGTTTGATCTTGACATTTTTTTCATTTTGGCCATTACACTACAGGGTGATTCGAATTTGTGTATTCCAAGAACAATTTCCATGTTTGTATGTTTGGTATTTTTATGTTAAACTTGATTGGATGTGTATTTGCAGCAATGTTGATTTGAATTGCTTTTATCTCTGACGTAAAAAGATCAAACTCTTTCTCTTTCGGTTTGTACCTGGGGCTAAGAAGGGTTTTCTTCATCTGGCTTTCTAGATTGTGACAAATGTTTCATTGTGATAAAGCAGTTTATTTGGTCATAAATAATCATTTGTTTTGCATTTTCTATCCATACAGAAGAACACAGAATAAGAAATTGACTATCATTTGAGGGTATTGGGAGGAATGCAGTCAAAGTCTGAAGGTGGAAATCGATCAGAACCTGATTCGCGTGGTGTTCCTCCAACTGCAGTTTATTGTAAACCTTGGGGACGTAATATTGGTTATGGTGCCATTTCCCTAGGAGTGAGAGGAGGAAATGCATCAAATTCATCTTCGATGGAATGCCCTAATGGTTTGGAGAATGGCCAGTCACTGTCCAATGATGAACTAAATGAAGAGGATGATGGTAATAAAGAAACACAAGCTACCGCATCCTCTCGGTCAGGTACTTCACATCATTATTCTATTAATATCTGTAGGCAATACTTACTAAAAAAATGTTATGAATATAAATGTCACAGTCTCTGTGAAGCATGCTGGTGGACTATATTCTTCATCATTTCATGAATTTTGGGACTGAACATGGATCTATTGGTTATTCAAAATAGACATTGTTCGAGATTCTGTTTACTACTGTTTTATGTAAACTTTGTGGTCTTTTCAAATGTGTTTGGAGTATTTTAGCAGACAGATCTACTGATTCAGTTAAACATACTGTAGTATCCGGAAGCCTAGGAAACTGGCAGTTGACCCATTTCCAAAGCTAATGTGGAAACTGGAAATAATTATGGAAACCTAGTTCGAGATGCTTGGTCTCTCTAGACTGGTATAAGTAGATATGCTAAGCCTTGCTAGTAATATTTTTCCATGCCCAATATGGAGCCTTATGCTATGTTTGGATATATATTAATAAGGAAAGGAAAGTAAAGGAAAGGAAAGAAAAAGAAAGTTTTTTTAAGGAAAGAAAAGGATACGTGTACCTCTTGTTTGGATAGATAAACTTAATAAAGAAAAAGAAAGGAAGGGAATCTTACCAATCATTGTTTGGTTAAAGAGTGGAAAGGAAAGTAAATGATTCATTATAATATTTTTTTCAATTATATCCTTCTTTTTATAAAATAACATATTTGATAGAATTAATCCATCAACAATTGATAAACCTACAAAATGGAATGTAAGAAGACAAATGAAAGAGACAAATCAAGGTACCTAGGGAGGAGAGTTGACAGAAGAGGAGTGAGTTGAGAAAAGAGACATGGCTTTTTTAAGTAATGTTAAATAAAAATATGGATATTATAGTCCTTTCTTAAAAAAAAATTAGGAGAGTTGACAGAAGAGGAGTGAGTTGAGAAAAGAGACATGGCTTTTTTAAGCAATGTTAAATAAAAATATGGATATGATAGTCTTTTCTTAAAAATAATTTTTTTTTAACTTTCCTTTCTGTAGCTTTTCCTCCAAACCCGAGGTATTGAAAAAGTTGGCATTATAAGAGAAACGAAGAGTTATTTTCTACCTCTTTCCCTCACCTTAAATTAAAAATTTATCCAAACAAGGGGAGGGTTTTCCCATTTCCTTCACTTTCCCCTACTTTCTTTTCCTTTCTCTCCCCTCCCTTCCATCCAAACATAGGCTTAGTTTACTAGCATGTTGGTCATTTACTGGCTCTCAATGATAATGCCTTTCATCCAACAGATTTTTGGATGGAGTGCTAATGGTCTCTTTATTTTCAGTTGGAAATGGTGG
Organism: Durio zibethinus; assembly: GCF_002303985.1. The sequence continues at coordinate 184,831 of NW_019167871.1, forward strand.
ACAAGAACATCACAGTTTGCAGCTTGTTGCATCTAGCATGTCTGCTATGCGTGACGAATGCCTCACACAGCCTCCTCAGCTTGAGCTCGTTGGTCATTCAATCGTAAGTGTCTCAAGCTTAAGATTTTCTGACGCATACGGTTAGAAGTCTCATAGTAACAGAACTTGCTATAGAAGGATTCCTAGTTTTCTTCCGATCCTTTTGCAGGCATGTGTGTCAAATCCTTATCAAGATCCATTTTATGGAAGAATGATGGCAGCTTATGGGCATCAGCCTTTGGTATGGAACCTTACTCTGTTCTATCTATATAATCAAGTGAAGATGCTTTCTTATAGTATAGTTTTATCATTGTACTTATACTATTTAGTTTTTATCTTGAAGTTGTGCTGCTTGTAGATCTGTTTTCCTCTAGTATTTTATCTTTAATATGAAACCATTCTCATGAGACATCAATGTTATATACTGATACTTGAAAACAGATTGCAGCTGGTGATTGAAGTATGAAACTTTCAGAACTAAAAGAATGACCTATGTTAATGTCATTCCACTTGATAAAATTTTTGCAGTCTAACTTGCATTTGAATAAATGCAAGGCATAACCATTTTTTTTGCAAAAAGTCTAGCTTGTTGTCTCATTTTTTCCTTGGTTTGAGTAGCATAGGAATTCAACAGGATTCGTGGTTAGCTTACTTTTTGGCATGTTTGTACATATGTTCTACTCTTAGAAGACTCAAAAACCTTTCTTATGATCCAAAGGAAATCATTCTTGCTTCTACTTTGATAATGGCCTTTTCTTTTTGTCAATCCATTTTATTGTAGGAAAGTGGCTAGAAATGGTTCTTTTTTGTCAATCCTGAATCCCATCCAAATAATGGACTCCATCCATGTAACCATGCTTGTAGAAGTTCTTGTTCTCTTATGCCACCAGCATCCTGAATGTTACATTAGAAATAACATGATTAAATCTCAATAATTTTTTAAATGACACCTTTTGAGAAGAAGAATGGCCATAAGATTGAACATTTTTAACATCGCTCTTTTCCTTAAAAAGAATGTTTTTGTTTTGCAATTGAAATGGTGGGAAGCTGTTTAGATCTTCAATTACATCAATGAAGTTGTTAGTTCTAATGATTGAAGATAACATTCTTTGATAGCATGATTCAACGAAGAATCTTTCACTGCTTTTTTTTTTTGCTTGATTCAACAAAGAATCTTTCACTGCTTCTTTTTCTGTTGCTTGATTCAAAGAAAAATCTTTCAGTCTTTTTTCTGTTGGTCGAGTCAACAGAGAAATTTTCACTGTCACAAAATTTTCACCATTAATCATTGATTATCATGATCAATTTTCCAAGAGATCATTTGATCCAAATGTAATATCATGGAAACACATAATTCCTTGGTATCGCTGATAGCACTTTTTAACTTGGCAAGCCATTGATTTGACATCTCAACTTTGCTTTGATACCAAAATGATATGTACCGGATAATGAGAAAGAAAGTGGAAAGAGTTTTTCAAAGGAAAACTCAACCTTTGGGGTTTCTTACTAAATTTCAGTTACAAACCTTAAGTCCAAAGTAGACATTTAACTTTTATAAAGCTAAAATTATAAAATATAATTATCACCTAATGCCTAGGATAATATCAACAAAGTTTAAATAACAAAATAAGAATCAATTCTAACTAAAACAAAAGATAAATAACCAAGTCCTAACCAAAAATGCAATTATAATAACCAATTAACTATTAGACACATAACATCTTTGCTTTCATATTTGGGCATCTGAAATGCAACTCACTGGTGTTCTGTTGAGGGTGTAATATGCTGGTTTTCTTCCTCTGCTGGCATGTTAGATGTGTTTCAACTGTTATTCCTAGGATATATTGCTTGGCTTCAGTTTAATACTTTTTCTGGACAAGTTTTCTGCCTTGCTAAGGTAAAATCCTATACGCACAAATGCGCATGCATATTTGTGTCATTCATTTGAATTGTGGAATGGAAATGTGTGCCATAAAATATTTAACATTGAACTTTGTGAATAAATTAGACAATCATATGATATGAATATTAGAGAGATATAGGTTAAGTTGAATAACACTTCCAGCTTTAAAAATAAAGCAAATACAACTTATTTGGTACATAGAGGCATACATGCATACCATACATAGATGCTTTTATAAGTAGGATATACATACATATATGCATTCATACACACATACATAGATAGACATAAATGCATACATATATACAGACATGCATGCATACATACATGCAAGCACAGACAGACACAAAAGAAAAAGAGATGAAGTCAATAATTGGAATGAATCTGGCAAGTACGAGTGTTCTTATTGAGTCTATGGAATCTGGAAAAAAGTCTGAAAAAACTCCAAGTTAAAGGATTTTTTTCCCTTTTAACAAATAGAGCTAAACAACCTTAATTAATATTCTAGCAAGCTCTTATCTCATGCTGTTTTTTCATGCCTTGTGAAGTGAAGGGATACTTTGCACATCAATGTATACAAGAAAACTATGGTTTTTTGACAAATCTCTGCTTGGCCAATTATCTCATGTGTTATGCTTAACATTGCCTAGCCGTGTTTGAATGGCTCAATACTAGGATTTTTTTTTTCATTTACACTTTTGCTTAATTTCTTAAGTTATCTTAATACCAATTCTCCTGCAGGGCTAGAAAGAGAAAGTAAAATAAAAATGGAACAAAATTGCTGAAACTAAATGAAAACTCTATTATATTTGAAGTTCACAAGAAGGTACTTGGAGGCCTGTATTTGGTACCACAATTTAGTGTTCCTTACTTAGACGGACAGTTTTGCTGGACAGTGATATTGGGAGACTTTTTGATAATTTGATGTTTGCTGATTAGATGAATAGAGAAACATGCGTTTAAAATTCAAGTTCCTTCCGATTCTTAATGGTTAGTTAATCATTGATCCATGATACCAACTTTTAAATTTCCTTCCCAACTACAAAAAGGAAAAAGTGGTTGGTGAAACATTGAAAAATGGCTAAATAATGAACAGTGTCTGTCATTTCTTTTATGTAGTATTTTGGAAGGATTGCCTTTCCTTGTCTTGATGAGTTGGTGGTATCTTTCCATGAATTGCTTTGCCCCTTTTTCCCCTGCTTTTTCTTCCTTTCTTTGAGTGGTCTTGTTTTTTTGGGGTTGACATCGGATGCCAAGGAAAGGGAAATCAGATTGAAGCATGATTTTATTTATGCTAGCAGGCCTTACTCACCAAGGTCACCTGCTCTTCTTCTGTTAGTTTATATATATATATATATATATATATATATATATAATTAGTGACAGATCCAAGATTTTTTTCTGGAGGTATCTACTTATAATATATATAAAAATCTGTCACAGATTTACTAATTTTTTTGATGCAAAGGGTGTTCATGGGAAATTTTGGGGGTGTCGAGTGAAAATTTCTTTCAATTTTTCTTATTTTCTAATCTTTGGGGTGTCCATTGAAAAATTTTGGGGATGTCTAATGAAAAAATTTTCCTTCAAATTTTCTTATTTTCTAGTTTTGAGACCCCCTTGCTCATAAGGTCGATCTGCCACTGTATATAATGTGATAGAATTTTCTAAAGCAAGACCATTCATTGTAATAAGATTCTTTATTTAAGAACCCTCTTTTGATACATGACAGTCAAAACATGGTACACTTTTAACGAATAAATGCTTGCAATGACCAGAATTATCCTTCATTTGTTGGAATGCCTCATCCAAGAATGGCTTTGCCCATTGAGATGGAACAAGAACCAGTTTATGTGAATGCCAAGCAGTACCAGGGGATTCTGAGGCGAAGGCAGGCCCGTGCCAAAGCAGAACTTAAGAAGGTTGTAAAAGCCCGAAAGGTAAACAGAAAACTGTACTCTTTCAGTTGGTTGATTGTACACTACAGTTGGAAAATTAACACTGCGCTTCTGATTATTGCACTTTAAACTAAACATAAGACTACATACGCTTTCAGTTGGTCAAGCATGCACTACAGTCAACAAAATTAACATTGATCACTATTGATTATTGCACTTTAAACAAGAGATATTTTTCAAATATTTTGTTCCTTTTTGATGTCTCACATTGCATCATGTGACTGACTATTAGAGTTTGAATAGTGAGAAACTCTCTTTTTGTTGTTAACTTGTGGGTTATTGTGGTTCCATATCCTATATCCTACAGCCATATCTTCATGAATCAAGGCACCAGCATGCTATGCGTAGGGCAAGAGGTAGTGGAGGACGTTTTGCAAAGAAAACAGAATGCTGATACTACAAAACCCATGGCAGAAGAAAAAGGGAACGGGTTCAGGTCTGCCCTATCATCTCAGTCTGCCGAGTTCATCAGATTCTGAACCAATTGCCATCTGATTCTGCTGAAACCAGAAACTCCTCTCTCACTCAGCAAGAAGCAAGAGGGTCCCGTGTGCATAACAGGCCTCAAGTCAATGGCAGCAGTCAATTTCAGAAACGAGGTGATAGCATCTCCTCTAACCAGGCTTCACATAGGCTCTTGCTATCAGTGAATGTAGGACGCCTTCTCAAAGCTGAAGCGTTTACTCCGAACTGTTGTCCCGTGATTACATCTTGGCAACTATTGTCAAGGCGGCAAAATCATTCTTGGCTTTCCTCTTGTGCCTAGTTTTGAATGGAAGGGGAGAAGGGACTGCATGGGACTCTTGACATCGTTTTTGTCCTTGTCGCTGCTTCCATCATTTTCCCAAGTTGCATTTTTGTACAGATGCTGTTAAATAAACCCAATGGTAGTTGTAGTTTGTGGGACAGATTCCATGACAAGTAGATTGTATTGGTTTCCTTTTGTCGTTCGTAGTTGAGACGATTCCTTTTACAAATCTGTACCTATGCACTTTATAGATTTGATGTAACTAGTGTGCATGTTCGAACGTTAAAATGTATGCTTTCCAATGGCCTAGTAGTAAAAACATGGAAATATGAAAATATAGCACTCTTAGATTATGTCAAATAATGGTGTTGCTCAATGCAGATTATTTTCCCTGGATAATTGTAGACATAACGCACAGATAACTATATAAACAAATCCAAAGATCAACTCAGATTGTGTCATGCAGAAGACATTTAACAAGTTTAAACTTTAGCAAATTTGGAATTTAAATATCAACGTCTGTAAATCTTTTTTACTTTTAGGTTACGAGTTCTTTTCTTAAAAAAAAATAAGAATGAATACATGGAATCACTTAATCAAAGGTTACCACAACATAAAGCACATCAAATATTTTAATGGATGTATAGTTATAACTTTGAATGACTCGACTGCCCTAGAGTTAGTGGTGTAACCTATCTTTTAAAAACACAAATTCAATAACCAAATGCCTGTATCTTTTCAGCTGATATTACACCTTTTTTTTTTGGACAAAATCCAATAGAGGCACTATAATCCACCTACCAACATGGTATCATTCTGATGTTGATCGGTTTCCTCCAAACTTCCCCGTTTCATTGTCAGAGATTACAGTCTCTGAGGTTGCCTTGCTTTCATTTGAAAAATTACTGTTATTTTCTGTGGCATTAACCACAGTCTGTTTCTCCATCATCCCGGACAGAGCCAGGCTGGGAGACCATTCAAGGACGTCATCAATTATGTTTGACATCCGCTTCTGATACCTGCAAATGATTGAAGACAATCAATTCCAGATGTATAAAGATAAATGACTCCAAGAACACCGGTCCAGAATGATTGAACTGTTTACAATATAATCAAAACTAATAATTCTAGATTGAGAATGAAAATGTCTTTCACCACCAAAATAAATACCTATAGACGATAATAACCCAATTTCTATTTGAGAATATTATCATGCAAATACATTCAAGATTTTCAAAAACCATTTCAGCCTTTTAAAACAAAAAGATGATTGAACTGCTCTCAGGAAAAAATTCCTTCTTAAGTAAATATTTGAACAAGAGCAGATTCGGAACTGACCTTGCTCTAGCAGCCTCATCAGGGGCATGGTGCCTCAGCAGCAGTATGACCAACACAGCCACAATAGCATAGAACAGTCTTGCTGTCCATTTTGGCCGCTCTTCTTCATCTTTTTTGGGCCAAAAACGGAATAATTCTTGCAATGTTGCTTCCTCAGCAAGGATGTTGGGGAAGAACCAAACACGATTTCCAAGAATGACCCATGCAGCACCAAATATCGTAGCTCTCACTGCAAATTTTAAAATTTCAAACAAAATAGAAGGAAGGAAAAAGCAAAACATGAATTGACAAATGGTATAAAGCAGACCAAATACAGAAACATAGAACTGGTGATTTAAACTATAACTCAAACTGGTTATGCGAAAATAACCTTATACAGATTGGGATCACAGTCAGGCAATTCAAAACTTTTAACTCAACAATAAGTGCATATATCACAGCATAAGGAAGAGTCCTAAATCCCATATCGAACATAATAGAAAGGTCATTGGAGTATAAAAAGGTTCACACCACCTCTGCCTTGTGAAGCGCCTTTTGTAAGACAAAACCGTGAGGCCAGGGGGGTCAGAGCGGACAATACCTCACAAGGGTGTGAACCGTGGCAGAAAGGCTAATCTGGGACGCCGGAAGAGTGAATGCTCGGGTCCCGGAGCCGCGCGGGTTCGGAGCTTAAGTCTCGACCCGTGACAAGTGCTATCAGAGCCAACCCTAAACCATTCGATCCATGCCAAGTACCTCGAGGGAGGTAGGCAGGGTGGCCAGCCTCTGTGACGAGGGCGTCACGAGGTTAGGTGCGGAAGAATGTCACAGACTTAAGGAAGAGTCATGAATCCCATATCGAACATAATAGGAGGGTCATTAGGGTATAAAAGGGTTCACACCACCTCTGCCTTGTGAGGCGTCTTTTGTAGGACAAAACCGTGAGGCTAGGGGGGCCAGAACGGACAATACCTCACAAGGGTGTGAACCGTGACAGGAAGGCTGATCTAGGACGCCGGAAGGGTGAATGCTCGGGCCCGGAGCCGCGCAGGTTCGAAGCTTAAGTCTCGACCTGTGACACATACATAAGGGGTTTACCAATACACTTCCACTTCTCCCCTACATTTGATTGAAAAGTGGGTTCTAGGTCCAATATGTATCTTAGGCTCACTATTTTATTCCTACTGGAATTTTTGGTGATATATCACTATTTTAGTGATATAGTTTAATGGGAATCTTTAGTGGAAAGTGAACCAATAGTGCGACTTTTCCTCTTCTTGCATAAAGTGAGTTATACCCAGTTTGAATTTTGCTATTTTTTTCCAAAGACCATAGTTCAGTTTGTTTCCCATATCATATGCTATCATTATTTCAGTAACACACACACACACACGAGAGAGAGAGAGAGAGAGAGAAAGAGAGAATATACAATCTCTATCAATTCTTAAGTTGTTATATTATGTGTCTAAGACCTAAGACAGATGCTTATTGGCAAGACATACAAATCCACCAACTAAAACAGAAAGGATGCAACCTACACGTATGTCTGTGTTGTATGTGCAGTAACCCATGTGACTGAGTGTCAATGTAACTGCTTACGTCAAGTGACATTATTAGGCCAAAGTTCAGTTTTGTCTCTACATTAGCCAAAATTTCAACCTGAGCAAATAATTACACTAACATGAGATGGAACTGTGATGATATAACACCACAATCTTAGAATAACATACATGCCAACAGGATTCAATGACTAAAAACAGGGGTTTAAATGTAATGTAATCTTTAATTAGCAAACAAAGCCTTGAATGGACAGAAAAAGGCTGGGACGACAACAATAGCAGAACCTTGCTCAATAGGTGTGGAATTGTAACAACATCATCCACAATGCTAGTCACGGACTCCAAAATCAAACTAACAACTGCTTTCTTCAGCCAGCATTATCCAACTATGCTTCTCTAACATGGTTAACCAAAGAAAATTTAGTTTTTAATGCCATTAAAATGTTCCTGACATAGTAAAAGAACTAATCAAATTACATAAACAAGGATCCAATGCATATTAATATCAAATAACATCCAGAAAAAAATTAACACAGAAAAACTTACATAAAAGCAAGGAGAGAATAAGTAGAAGAACTCCCGCACAGAGGTAGAGTATTAGTAATTTGCATTGATGTGGATATACAGGAAACAAGCAAATTGCAAGTGTCAACACAGGCCAGAAAAATGAGAGAAGTGTTTGCCATAATGGCCGCCGTTTTACAAACGTCCATGCAAAAAAGGCATCATTATCAGAGAACACTTGTTCCTGCAAAAGGGGCAGCACATGGATAAATTCATATAAAAAGAAGGCATTAGTTTCAGAAGAAATTTGATTGTGGCTTTTCAAAGGCGAAAAGACATTTGATTTTGCAAAATAATCACAAAGAAAAGAGAAAGTATAAGCCAAGTACCCATAGCCAATTTCAAGAACAAATGAAAGGCTGTTTGAAATGCTTTGAAATGCCAATGTTAAGCATTCCAAAATAAAAGCATTTTGGGACTCCGTTTCATCTTAAAGCAATCTACTTTTTGTCTTCCCAAATAATCAAAACATTTCTGCTTTGGTTACAGATCATGAAAGGCATAGTGTTTTTTTTTTTTTTTTGTAATAATTAAAAGAAGTAATGATGAAATAAAATGAATAATGCAAGTTTAACCAAACAACAAATGCATATTACTTCAAGAGTTAATATGAAATAATGCACCATAGCATCAAAGGCACTGAAATTAGGGGGCAGGAGGTTGGGAAGGGACTGTTTAAAATGACTTTGTAGGAAAGAAAATGATGGTGAATGGTTATAAATATAACACTGTATGTCACAGAAAAGCATCAAAGACCACATAAAACAAAAGTTGTCATATTAATCAGGATTAAAAAAGAGATCTAGTTAAAGATGCTAAGCCTTGGTACATAGGAGACTTCAGGCTTGAGGCATGACTGATAAGATGGAACAAGCCCCTAGGACTTCTCTTCAGAAAACATACAAAAAGCTCATGAGAAAATAAAAAAAAAAAATCAAACAGGTGATATCATAGGGCAGACCGTATACACAAGTCTAGGCCTAAGGTATTTGCAAATAGTAAGGGTGAAATTTCAAGGTTTCTCTAGAAAAATGTTAAAAAACAAAATAACCATTTATGATAATAAAAGAAAAGAAAGTTGGATCAGGTGTCTCATAAGGAAGAGTACCTATACAGATCTAGGTCTGCATTTAGTAATTGTGGAAAGATAACTCTTTGCATATATCAATAAGATAAACACATACAGACATAGATTACATATACACATATAGATGTTTGTGTATGAGAAATTCAAGCAGCTATACCACCTAAGAGCAAAAGCAGTAAATGATTTATAAAATATTTTAATGTTAAACAACTAAAGACTCACAGGAAAAATTTCTAAATTTGCAGGCCAGGTAGACAACTTTTTCTTCCCCGGACGAACAGTTTTCACCACACGGTCGCAGCGCACCAAAAGTGTTTTCTGTAACAAACTATTGGCAATATCTTCAGTTTCTAGATTTCTATTTGACTCCAGTATTTCTTTAAGCTCTGGATGATTTTTTATAAAGCTTACAAAATCCTTCCCTCTAAAATATTCGACACGAGTTTCCTGCAAGACAGCCCATCTAGACACCAAATCTTTATGGTCCCTCACTTTCTCAGCAAACAACTGAAACACATCCTTCTTGGCAGCTTGTTTCTGGTTATAAAGGAAATGATACAGAAATTAGATAACAATACTGTATATAAAATTCATGAATTACGATTAACTATAAGAATTGGCCAGTACAAGCACATTGAAACACATGTAAACCCAAAATTCATGACACAATGATCAGCATCAAGCCTAAAAGGCAATACCATCAGTTGATCAGGCAAACTATGAGTAGAAATCATATTGACCACAAATAAAAATAGCATCATAAAAAGGCAAGCACAATATGTTAACATAGATATTTAAAGCATTAGTAAGCTAAAAGGCAATTTCGTTTCATCAAGTAAGTAACATTTTCTGAATTTGTTGGGCCAACTAATCTGAACCTAAGTCAACAAAATTTCCTCAATTTTTTTCTTTTTTTTTTAATTACCACTTTAATTCTATCATGTTCTCTACATTGAGTCTTTTAGGCGAAAAAATATCCATACTATCACTCAAACCCTTCACTTTTTTAAAGTAAAATTGGAAACATAGGACACAGAACATTCTAGGACAACATAACCCTCCCACCGTAATGAACAATTCAGACGTCGGATACGGGTGCCCGATGCTGAGAATCTATCCCTTCCTTTTCCTTTAGTGCTAAATATAATTAAACAGAAAATTCAAAATAATATCCCATAGAATTTTTTGTCCCAATTCCCTCACAAAAACAAATGTAGTGCAGTAATCGAGCCGGTCCCAACAATTAATACGAATCAATATCCATCTTTTTTTTTCCTTTTAGCAATTCAAAGAAAATTATATTTTTCTTTGTTAAACAAAGTGACTGTAGTGTCTACACTAAATTCATGACATAAAATTTTCGGATCAAAATCAAAAGAAAAAATTTTTCAAAAAATGTCAAATTAAAAAAGAAAACTGTAAATCAGAGAAATGAAAAGGGCGAGGCGAACCCTAGGAGGAGTGTCGGAGCTGGGATCTCTGCTGCCGTTTTGTACGGACGCCGAAGATCTTCGAGCTTTCTTCTTCTCTACTCCTCCTGATTTCTTCATTTTCTTTCTCAATTTCCAATTTTCCTTTTTTTTTTTTTTTCTCTGTATTTTGCTTAATTTAGGGGTTTTGGCTTTTGCTTTCAATTTATGTTTTCCTTCTCAGTTTTTATTTTATTTTTTGTTTCTGTTTCTTTTTCCTTTTTCGAACTTGTTTATGAGTATAAGGGAACGGTACTTCCCGTTATAGTTATACTTTGGAAATGATTCATTCAATTTTGGTTAGTGACTTAGGTTTAAACCCTTGAGCCAATAGGATTCAGCTATGTCAGCATCACAATGACGTAAATTTTCTCTTTTGTTTTTGAAATCCATATTAGATCTTATCGTCACTGTATCTATATCTATTTGTTTTATATTCATGCATATAAAATATAAAAATTATTATTATTATAATTTATGTGACATGTTAAATATCAAAATTTTTTATTTTTTTAATTTATATAATTTTTATTAAAAATTTAAATGATATTATTTTTATTTTTTCATATAATATCAACCTGCCATATTTAAAATTGTTTTATAAGATGTAATTAAAATCCAATAAATCCAACTTCTATCTTCGTACTTCCCACATTTATATAAAGGAAAAAAACAAAAAGAAACTCTATTATATTAGGTGGTGAAATTTTAAATTTCACAAATAATATATAATTATTATATGACCATGTGATAATCATATATAATAATTATATGTTAATATAGTAATTTTTTTAATTATAATGAAAGCTTATATTGACGTATGATAATCATATATCATCATTTATGAAATTTAAAAACTCTATCATTTAATAATCCAAAATAAAAAAAAAATTAATGAGTAATTATAAATATAATCATAAAAGCTAGTTAAATGGTCACACTCTCTTTTTCATTTTCTTTGTTCATCTTTTTTTTTTTTATTTTGAATATCTCAAAATTATGTCATTTTTTTCTAAACATTTAAAACTCTTACTTTTTATATTTTAAAATTATTTTTTTATAATTTTTTTTATTTTTTTAATATTAAAAATCATGAAACTTTAATTTTATAAAAAAAATTAAAATTTAATATTAAATACATTAAAAATAAAGTTTTTTTTTTAATTTCTTAAAAATCTACACATAAAAAATATTTTGGGACGGAGTATATTTTTTTAAATGGATTTTCATTAATATACATTTATCACTAAATTAAAAATATAATATATCAATTACAAAATTCATTTGTATCAATATCATCTTAATGTCACATGAAGCCGTATCTAGTTAGATTTTGAAGTGGGACCATCCCCTCATAGCATATTACTGTCAAACGCGGAATCTCGGATTTTTTAGACAATCTCCCAATTGTTCTTGGACAACTAAAAAGAGATTCTTTAACCAGTCTCAGGAAAATGGGATACCAAGAATCAAAACTTACTAGAATTAAATCGTGTTTTTGTTGCGTGATTATTTTTTAATTTCTTGAATTATGTTTTAAATGCGAGAGAATTAAAATTTTTATGTCAAATTTTAATTAATGATAATATACAGATAAATATAAATGTATTTATTTTTTTATTTAAATTATAGCTTAATTGTATATAAATAAATTTTTTTATTAAATTAAGATATATATTTATTAAAATAATACATATACAAATATAAATCCTTACGAGAGTTGGAGTAAAACGTCTTAAACTCGATTTTCACTTAATCCAAATTATTTAAAGAGAAAAAAATTAATTTAATTTTTATTTAAATAAAAAAATCGAAACCTATGATTTTTTTTTTCTTTGCTACATCTATTTAATTTTTTTTTAAAAAAAATTATCTAATAAAAAATTTAAAGAACAAAAAAAAGGATAAAAACAAAAAAATCAAATGAGACGGCCTTGTAAATTTTTTAAATTAAAATATTAAATAATATTTTAAATAAAATACATATAAAAATATAGAATTATATAATAATAAAATATATACTTCTTTTATATATCAAGATCAAGGTCTAACACCAAAAACCTTATTATTATTCGATCTCAACTTAAAAAAATAAAAACTTAATTCAAAAATCTAAAATTTAAAAAAAGTACACTAATTGGATCGAAGTAAACCAAAATTTATTTGATACGGATTATTTTGTCACCTCTATTTTAATTATTTTTTTATTAAAAAATTTATCTAATAAAAAACTAAAAGTAAAAAAAATTTTAAAAAATGAAACAAAAATTAAACACTTAAAAAAAAAAAACCAAAATAAAGGAGGTGCCACATGGATACCTGAGATCGAACGAAATATTTTAAATCCATCTTCAACTCGAACTCATTTAAAAAAAATTGACCTGAACTTTATATTTTAAAAATACATCTATATTAGATTAATACAAATTAAAATCAATTAAAAATGGATTATTTTGTCATTCTTACTATTGACTTTTTAATACAACATTTTATTTAATAAATAAATTAAAATTAAAAAAACCAAATAAAAAGTTAAAAAGTGGATTTAATAAAAACAAAATTAAAAAAATAGAAAGTAAATTTTTGGAAGAGGGATAGGGTGTCACGTGAGGACTCTCTCATCTCTCCAAAATCTACAACTTCAATATAATAGATAGATAAATGAATAATAAAAAAAAAAAATTTTATATACCTATAGGATGGTAAAATATTCTAAATCTACTTTCAATTCAACCTCAATTTAAAAAAAAAAAAAGATTTCAAATTAAAAAATATCTATTATTAGATCAAAATAAATTAAAATCCATCGAATATGAATTTTTTGATTATTACCTTCAATAATTTTTTTACAAAATATATCTAATTAAAAAATTAAAGTTAAAAACTCAAAAAATAAAGAATAGCAAAATATTAAAAAAAATAAAAAGGAAGAATGGATATTAAAAAAGAAAAAAAAACAAATTAAAAACAAAAATAAAAATCTAATAAAAAAAAGAGAGATACTATATGGACACCCTTCTCATTTTCAAATCTCTACAAAATTAACTAGTAGATTAGATAAGAAAGATATAGCTTCTATAATATAATTTAATTTAATTGAACGTTACATGTAAAAAAAAAATACTAAACTAATGCTAGCAACGTTAAAAACAAAAACTAATAGTGGCATGGTTTGTTAATAAATTATAAAAATTTTAATTTTAATAATTAAAATTCAAATATGAACACTAAAATAAAAATATCCCAAAGTGGTTGACCCAATTACTTCACTCTTAAAATTTTCAATTCAAGTTCTATTGATGCACATAATTGGAAGCAAAATGTCATGCAACCAATTGCATTCAAACAAAGGAAAAGACTGTAATAACCCCTTGAAAGTTTTATCTTGAAAGAAACTCATGTTTCAAGTGGATATGGTTTAACTATTCCCTTTCCATTTGCCAACATAAAAATGGTTTCTCTCCATTTTTGCTCGCTTCAAAGAAAGCGTCTCCCACTTTTTAACACCAACCATTCAGCACTTATCTCTCAATTAATTGAACATGGTGGGAATAATAATGCCAAGAAAACAATAAACTTATCATCTTCTTCTTGGATTGTTCGTGCAGTGGAGAAAGATTCAAAGCAGTTTGAAGTAGACCCAGAAAAGGCTAAAGAAGCCCTTCAAAAGCTTGACCAGCAGCTGCAAACCCTCTCTAACAAACAAGTCAGCACTCCTAAGATCAGAGGTAATCTTTCTCCCTCTGTTTATCTTTATAGTCTTCAATTCTTAGTTGCGCTGTTGCTTCTTCTTTTCAAGTAATAAATGAGCTCAGTTGTGATCTAGTTAGAACTGACATAATCCAGAAGAAGCATAAATGAACAAAATATTTAAAATACCAAATCATGTCTTTTTACCGTTGTTTTGTCATAAATTGCCCGGATGGTAGCATCAAATTGCATCTGCTCTGTTGAATTGAGTGGCTTCTTTAGATAAAACCCTGGTCTTGACTATTTAGTGTTGGCTACCCTTGTAAGCATGCCTTCATTTCCTAATTCCCTCTGAATCATCAAGGAGTTAGTTTTCACTATGTAACTGTGAAACATGATTCTGAAGACTAATTTAAGCTCCTTTAATTTTCTGATTTATGCAATTGCAAATGGCAAGTGACAAGTTTCTTCCTTTTCTTGAGTGAGATAGTCTTCTCTCACTCTAAACTTTTATGTAAAAAAAAAAGGAGAGAATTGTAGCAGAACGAAATGATAAAGAAAATGCTTATGGTTCCCTTTTTAGAAATGCTTATGGACAAAGCAAAGCTGTGTTAACAGTTAAGTGTTGTGAAGGCAAAGTAATAGGTTTCAGGTTTACCTATTCCAAATCTCCAATGCCAATTTGAATTCCCCAAATCGTTTACTAGGTTATGCCCATTTGGTTATAAGTTTTTGGTACACTTGATTCAACCGTATTCTAACACGTTGAATCAGCAAAAAACTTAGTTGAAAAGATCATCTACTGGCATACCAACAATGGCCGTTGGCAAAATGTGGTAACACGTTTTTTTTTTTTTTTTTGTAAACTAATTGCAGCATTAGATGTAAAACTTACAAGAGACAAAATGGTGGAAGATACCCCAGAAGTTTCAGGGTCTTTCTTGGCATATTTAACTATTGCTCTCCTTACTTTCACAATCTTTTACAATATCTGTTTTTATGCGGTGATAAAGCCATCCATTGATGGACCGGAGTCAGCTCCACAATCTAGCAGCCAAAGTGAGTCAAGGGGTGCAGCAGTTTTGCAGTAGTTGCCACCATTAATACCAGAAGTTAATTTCTCTTCAATGTTGTTTAGAGCTTAAGAGCATATTTTTATTCATGTAGTTAAACTTGAAGCATACTTTAAACAATATATATATATATATATATATATATAAACCAAAAGGCGATGCAAAGCAAAAGAGTATGTAAAATTTGAAGCATACTTGCTCTGGGAATAATAAATTAAGAGAATAAAGGAGGTTAAATCAAAGGAAGAAGTAGAAGATAAATCAATCAAGGCACTTAATAATGAAAAATAAAGGAATCCTCCAAGTTTCTTTCAAAACTCTGTGCTATTATGGGCTATGAGATGCAAGCCCACATTATTTTCAATTAATTAATGGGCCAAAGGGCAACAATCTGTAAGTTCTACACATTAAAATCTTGATCAGAGAGATTGCTAATGCCTTTCCCACCACCTCATATGTTTTTCTACTTTTTTTTTTTTTTTTTTTGCGCCTTCACCGTATATTCATACTTTAAAGGGCTTTTGATGTATTAACATATTTTGGTTCGCTCATTTATTTGAAACTGAAAGTTAGGAATGTAATAAGTGAAATTCAATTGGAAATGTAAGATGTGGAATATAAATGAAACTAGATTATAACTTGCGCGATGCACAAATCGATTTTATTTATTTAATATGAATATATATAATTAATTTTTTTAAAATCATATTCAAATATTTAAAATTCATAACATATATAAAATTTATATATATTGACTTGTTATTAAAAAATAAACTTTTTAAAAACAACAAAAAAAGTCTTTCCTTTGAATATTTTTGTTTATAATAATATTTATACACCTATAAAATCATATCAAATAAAAATAAATTATGTCTTCTTTTAAAAAATAAATATATATATATTTTTGAATGATAAATTAAATAATAAAAGAAGTATTACCACATTTTCATTTTAGTAATCTTGATTAAATTATTATACAAAATATAAAAAAATGTTAAAAAATATATGAAAAAAAATAAATTGAAAAAAAATTATTTTCCATAAGAATGAAACTTTAATAATAATAATAAAATATATCTTAGAAAAAATTTATAAACAAAAAAAAATTGCAATAGTAATAGAATATACCTTAAAAAAAGTTATTGAACAAATAAAATATTGATATATAACACATTGCATTTGTAGTCTTAAATTTGTAGACTAATTTTTTAGTGGCAATTAGGATTAAATAGATAATTTTTAAAATTTAAAATGGATATAATAAGTGATAAAAATAATATTAAATTTTTTGCATTTATTTGAAATATAAATTTGATAATTAAAGTTCAAATGGATATAATCATTTTGATAATCTTATTATTTAAATATTTAAAATGAAAATTTTTTTAAATTTCAAAATCTTACATAAAACTGCTTGAATTTTTAATGTTATACGTAAATTTTTTGAAAAGATAATTTTTTAAATCAAAAATTTTAAATCAAGATAAAAAAAGATTGTTGAAAATCTAGATAAACTTAATCTTTGTAATTTTTAAATATGTTTGAAAGATTTTGATAACTAAATAATTTTTTAAATAAGGTTATTTGATAAACAACTAAAATTATTTATTAAAAAAATAAAATTCATATTTCATATTTTTAATTTTATAATATATATCTCTAAAATAATTTGATTTTCAATTATAGTTTGAATAATTTTGATATTTGAATAAATTTAAAATTATCTAATTTGTAATTAAAAGAAATTATCTTATTTTTTTAAAAAACCATCATATGTGTTATTTAAGAGAATTGTCCATATAAATGCTTATGTGGCAAACTTATATATTTATATTGTTATATACATATAAGATTTGATAATGTAGGATAATTTGAGCTTGTCCATAAAAATTTTAAAAATTTTCAGCATATCACCTTATTGAACACATTTGTAACTTCTGGATGAGAATTTGAGGCTTTTTAGATGAGTTGACATTTGTAACTTAGCAGTAAATTAGAGTTAAAATGTTGATTTTTTACTCTTAAAAGGAAAACTTAGTTACAATAAAAGAAACATACTGGTATGACATGAAGAATTAATTTTCAATTTATCAAAAAAATTAAAAAAAAAAAAAAGAAAAAACCTTTGTCATCTCCTATTATCTTTCGTTTCTATTGAGATTTTCACAGGAACCTGACTTGAATATAAGCACAAAAATATCCAAACAAGGTTGTCAAACTTTGACTAACTTTTGACCTCACCAGTGTTATTGGGTTTGGATTAATCTAAAACTAGAATTTGGCCCCCCATTCTGGGATTGATATTTTCATCGATTTTTTTTATTTTTAATATACATATTATCATTTTAATATAAAATAATAAAAATTTTAATAAACATAAAATATTATAAAATATTAAAAGTTTAAAAAAATTAAATATAATAATTAATATGTTATTATTATTGTTTTTTGTTTTTTGTTTTTAAATTTTCATGTTATGTTAGAAGTTTTGTGATTTTTCAAAATTATTTTCTCAATTGTATAATCTTTTCAATTTATCGTATATTATAAAATTTTTTTGTGAAAACAAAAAAATATTATAATTTTTAATGAAAAATTTTTTATTTTTAAATATAATACTTCACAAATATATAATAAAATTATACCTCACAAATAAAAAAAAAAATCTCATTTTGAATTTGGATTTACGTTTTCAGCTAACCTAAATGAGCCCAACATTTGACAAAAAAGTCATAAATGCACAAATCACCTTTTATAAATTCAAAATTTTCAACTTCACATTCTGTCGTGCAACTAATTTTAAAAATATGGTAGATTTTAAAAAATAGTTGAACAATTAATTATTAAGTGACATGTGTATTGTTACTAGAGCTCAATTATATAGACTAGGGTGGTAACTCGGCTCCACCATATTCATTTAAGGTTGTTTTTTTGGCTTGTAGTACAAAATTTTTGAAAAAATAATAAAAAAAATTTGATTGTTGGTTTAGGTAAAACCATTGGAAGATTTAATTTGTATTTTCTTATATTGTACGAAGTATAAAACGAAATGAGATTATAATGATATAAAATCGAATTCAATTATAGATAAAATAGAAAAAGCAATGTAAAAATAGCTAAGAAATAAAAATATAAATCAAATAAGAGTTCATGCACGTTATGTTTATAATCTAAACAATTACAACTGTAATCGAATTTGAAAACTTAAAAAACAAAAGTAATAATAAAAAAATACAAAAAAAGCAAACAAATAAACAAATCATTGGAAATAACATAAACATTTCAAATCTCTCTCATTTTTTTCATTTTCTAAAAAAGTAAAAAATGAACTCAATAAATTCAAAAAACCAAGACCAAATCAAGCTTTCATATGGTTATAGACGATCTCAACCTGCAAAATTTCATTATCTTTCTAGCTATCCTTTTCTTTTTATTTTCTTATCGTCTTTTTTTTCACATGTTCTATTCCCTACTTTTTTTTTTCGAGCCTTTTAACATATTTTTGGTGGACTTGCAATGCAACCCTTGATATCATTCATGAATACCAAATTTAATTCCATGAAAATGATTAGACTAATTTAAATACTTTTAAATGGAAAGCTAGCTTTAAAGTATAAATTACAAAATTAGAGCCAATCATTTATAATACCATCAAACACCCATTCATAAACCACCGCTCAAATGAATAAACTCATAAAAACAAATCTCTTGTCATTGTACGGATTGTTGGGGTTATTGCTATTAAAAACATGATTTAGGACCCGCTATTCAACATCTATTAAGGCTAGCCTAAAACTCTCCACAACAAACAAAAAATGCAAATAATAATATAATAATAATAATACACATGTCAAACTCTTATACCATTCAGGATATGTTTTATATAGTGTTATATGTGTTTGCATTATTAAAGTATTGATTGTGATTTAATCATTCCATTATAATAAGTTTAAAGAGTTTTCAATTTTTTTTTAGGCATTAAAAATTTTTTAGCTCTGTCCATTACATTTTTTTTAAATTAATTTAAAATACAATTTATAAAAATAATTTTTATAATAGAACATACTTTTTTATTACTTAAAAATGTTGGTTAAAGTTTTAAACTCTAATAATCTCTGTAAGCCTGCAAATTTCAACTTGCTTGGTAACTGGTAAGTGCATAAGCATCACCTATCTTTTGTTTTCTTTAAAGTAATCCAAATTTTCTTTAAACAAAAGAAAAAAAAATTTTCAAATAAAATCTTTGAAAAGTACATTATATGTTGTGTTCAAAATGCATGCAAATGCATTTCTATTTTTAAAAAAATTTTGTATATGTTTCAAAAGCTTTATTAATAATTTACCAATAACAATAAAATAAAAGAAAAACCCAAAATAGAAACAAAATTGGTTTTTTACCTTTTTTTATTATTTTGAAGTTTGTTTAGGAATTCTAAATGAAAATAATTTTAAGAAAAAAAAAAAAAAAGACAAGAGGTTTCTTCTCTTACTTTTTTTTTCATTGTTGAATTCAAGAGAAAAATGAAAAAGGAAAAAAAAGGAGAGAAGCTCTTTGCAAGAAAAGAGCTTTGACTCTTCCTTTCTCTTTTTCTTATTATCTCTTTTATTCTTTTCTCACAAATTGAATCTCATTCCTTTCACATTTCACTCAAATATAAAAGTTCAATTTATTTTTTTTCTCACACATTGAAACTCCTTCCTTACACATTTCATTTTACTTTAACACTTAAAAGAAGTTTCATTTCATAAACCCCTCTAGATTTTTCTTAAAGTCTTTTTTGAGTAACAAAATTGTTTGAAGAAAAGTGGGTTGGTAAATTTTTTTTGTTTTGTTTTGAAACAAGTTTTTTGTCTTTGTTTAAGGTGGTCCATTTTTTAAGAAGATTTTTTGGTTTTTTTTTTTTTTTGTTAAAAAGGGTTGTTTCTAGAGAATATTACTTTTTTAGGTTTGTGTTTGTATGTGAAATCTCTTTACAGGACATTTGGTTCTAAAGAATCTAAGATTTTTCTCTAAAATTTTGTTTGTGGGAATATGATTTCCATGTTTGGTTTACAAGTATCTGATTATCAGGAGTAATCTTATATTCATAACAGTACCTAAAAGTCTTGGAATCATAAACTCACTTTTGCTTATGGTTTTTAATATTCTAAAAAAAAAAGTTACTTTTGTCACACATTTGACTTGAATAAAAAATGTTTTCTTTCTACTTTACTCCAATGAAAATCAACATATAAAAATTAAGTAATTGTAGATTGCTTTTGTTTTGAAATTTTTTTAATTGAGTACTCTTTTTTTTAAATACTTTTCCACTCGAATATTGCGTTTGTAGGCTATGAAATGTAGTATTTGACAACTCGTATTTTTTTTCATCTGTTTGACTTGATGGCTTTTGATTTAATGAGCATTTATTATAGGTATGTCAGTTAATGCATTTCTTTGAATAGAAACATAGTATTTGACATTTATTTTTTTTTCTATCTTATTTTCAAATGGCTTTTGATTTAATGAGCATTTATTATGGGTATGACAATTACTCCATTTCTTTGAAACTAAACGCAGTAATTGTTCTTTCTCATTTTTTTAAAATGAGTAATCAATAATGCGTTTCGAGGCTTTGAAACACAGTAATTATCATATTTATTTTGTTTAAATGATTTTGAAATTTTTTTTATATCCCACTCAAATACTTTGTTTTTAAGCTTTGAAACACAATAATTGTGGATTATATTTTACATTTCTAGTCATGACCTTTTAGAAATCCATATCCGGGAGGTGAGATAGTGAAAATTTAATATGAATTTCTGGAAATCCATTTTCAAAATGTAAGATAGTGAAAATTTTTAAAAAAATTTATAATTTTTTGTAATTTTTCTTAAATTTTCACTATATCACTTTTTGAAAATAGATTTTCAGAAAATCCTGACTTTCTAAAAATTCATTTCTTGAAAAGTTTATAACTTTTCAAAAATCCATTTTAGAAAAGTTATAAGATTTTTAAAAGTTATAAAAAGAATAATTAAGTAATTTTATTTACAAAATTTTTTTTTAAAAAAAGCTAAGGTGAGAAGAGAAAATGTTGGGATGCAAATAGTCCCCTTTTTTATTTTTTTTTTTATGAATTCTAAGAGGCTGTTTGGTTTAGAAAATTTTGAGATTTTTTCCTCGAATCTTGCTTATGGGAATGTGATTCTCACGTTTGGTTCATGGGTATTTGATTTCTAGGGTAATTAATTTCTAAGGTTTTTTGAGATTCTCAACAGTACACAAAAGTCTTGAAATAAAAAACTTATCTTTTTCTATAGTTTCTAATATTCTAGGAGAAAGTTATTTTTGTCTGACATTTAACCTGAATAAAAATATTTTCTTTCTATTTTACCTTATGAAAATCAACATATGAAAATCAAGTAATTATGGATTGCTTTTGTTTGTAAATTTTCTTTATATTTTTTCACTTGAATACTGCATTTGTATGATTTAAAATACAATAATTGTGATTATTTAATGCATTTCTTCGAACATAAATGCAATTGTCATAGTGTATCGGTCTGAGGATTTGATCGCTAGACATAAAAATTAGAAGTCGTCATCAATCTTTTTTTTTAGGTGCGATTAGCTACTAAGTTAAAATTACCCTTTTAAAGAAATCCTAAGTTCAATTAAGATTTTGTAAAAATGATAAATTTTGGTCTCTGTTGTAAAGCTAAATTTGAGAGTACAGTTACATATAGAGAAAGATTAGTACCCCTACAACGCTTGTCCAAAGATAATACCAAATAACTTTGTGTTGCACTAAATTAGTCTTTAATTAAATGGTCTTTTGTTTTGTTTTTTTTTTTTTATTATTATTTAATTAAATTACTTAAATATAAAAAAAAATTGCAAGATTTTCCTATCATTTTGGTTAAATCTCTAGAAAATTTTTTTTACCTCAAGAATATTCAAAAAATCCGTTCATTTCCTTAAAGAGGCTCCATTGTTTGATTGATAAAAAACTTTTATAATTTATAATTTTTTAATTTAAAAAAAAATTATCCTAAATTTTTCATCATTTTGGAAAAATTTAGAAATATTTTATTCTTTAAAAAAATTTTCTAAGAATTACTCATTTGTAATCTTTAGAATTTCATGAAGATTTTTTATTGTTTAAAAAAAATATTTATATAATAAATTATCCATTATTCTAGAAAAATTTAGAACAAAATATTTTATTTTTTAAAAAATTACTCGTTCGTAATTTTCTTTAGAATCCTATGATCATTCTTATTTACTTTGATTTATTAAAATTTTATAATATTTTATTATTATTTTTTTACTTAGGAATCAATGTAAACTATCAATGTAAAAATTTTTCTTCAAAAATTTCAATTTTATGATAAAATTTGGATAAATTTTCACACATAAGAACCTTTAAAAGTCACTATTTTGTGATTTCTTATAATTTCATGATTAAGGCGATTTTCATTATTTCTAAGTTTAATTTTTAATTTTTTTATCTTTGTTGTTTTATTTTATTCTATTCTTTTTTTTTTAATTTTCTATCATTCTAGTAGAATTCAAAAATAATTTTCTATAGAAAATTACTTGTTTGTAATTTTTCTAAATTTTTTTATTGTTGATTTTATCCTATTTTTCATTTAATTGTTATTTTTTATTTTATTTTTTAATTTTTTTTCAAAATAAATATTTTAAGAATTTCTTTTAAATTTACCATCATTCTAGTAAAATTTAAAAGATTTTCTTTTATCAATTGCTCATAAGCCACTGTTTGTTTTTATTTATTGTTATTATTTTTTTAAATATATTTATTTCTATTTTATTTATTCCATTTATTATTTTTTTATTTTTTTAAGATTTATTAAATTTTTCGATAAAATTATTACAATGTAAATAATTTTTTTTATTAAATTTTCTTTTTTTTTATTTTTTTAAATTTCTATACTCTAACAAATTTAAATTTTAAACATGCATATATTCAATATAAATAAATAAAAATAAAATAACTTTTTTTAAAAATAAATAAATGAAGAAAATTTACTCAAAATAGCCAGTTAAAGGTTGGTCAATGGTTCACTATGATTTGTATCGATTCAGACAATTTTTGGTGGTTTTTATCATTTAGCCTAAATTTTGGTTGTTTTGATTGTGGTTCAGTCAAATTAGGACAGTTCACCTATAATTTAGTCAGATCGATCAACAGTTGAAGAATGGAACTGGAGCCAAGGTGGGTTAAATGGATTTCACGTCAGATCTGGGTCCACTCGCGAATCCTCTAAGCTTGAAACAACATTTTTAAATTTTTTTTAACACTATAAAGGCAAAAAAATTTTATTTCATTTCTTTTTTGGCTCTTTCTCTCTCTAAAAGAGAGAGCTTCTTTTTCTAAAATAAAAATATCCCACAAGAAAACCTAAAAAAAATTGAAAAGGTTCAATCTGAAAGGCTTCTAAATTATTCCTCACTTTCATCTATGCTGGACTAGTAAGACACTTCGATCCTCATCCATTATAAGTTGTAAACGAAAAAGATTCAATCTGAAAAGCTCCTAGATTATTCCTTACTATCATCCATACTGGACTTATAAGGCACTCTGATCATCACCCATTATAAGTTACAAACAAAAAAAGTTTAATCTAAGTGAAAGTATTTTGTTAACCAATGTAGAGGTTATCACTTCACAAAAATGGTAAGTACTCTACTTCCTCTTAAGAAATACTGAGTTTGGGTTGAGAGCTTATGTATACATATAAACATGTAGTGTGTGTGAAGGAATATGTAACCGTTTTGTGAACCAAATTAGACATTTGAGTTTTCCCATAATAAATATAAGTCTATAAGAAAATAATACATTAGTAAAATGAGATAACTTGAAAAATTAAATAAGATAAAAAAAATAACAAATTAGACCATCAAATAAGTCATAAGGCAACACAAAGTTACTCTTTGGCTCGACTTTCTGGGCATGATTCCCTGATAGAGTCGTCAAGTTGTCATAACATATCGGTCTGAGGACTCGATTGCTAAATGTAAAAATCAAAAGTTATCACCAATCTTTTTTTTTTTAATGTGATTGGCCACCAAGTTAAAACTGCCCATTTTAAAGAAATCCTAAGTTCAATTAAGATTTTGTAAAAATGATAAGTTTTGGTCTACATTGAAGAGCTAAGTTCAAGAGTACAGTTAGTGGGAAAAGATTAGCATACCCATAGTACCCATTCAAAGATGGTACCAAATAACTCTGTGTCACTAAATTGGTCTTTAATTAAATGGTCTTTTGTTTTGTTTTGGTTTTTAATTATTATCTAATTTAGTTATTTAAATATCTAAAAATTTTGTAAGATTTTTCATCATTCTAGTAAAATCTTTAGAAAATTTTTCTTACCTCAAGAGTATTCAAGAAACTCATTCATTTTCTTAAAGAAGCTCTATTATCAGATTGATAAAAAACTTTTATAATTTATAATTAATTTTTTTTAAAAAAAAATTTATTATAAAATTTTCATCATTCTACTAAAATTTAGAAATATTTTATTCTTTAAAAAATTCTTTTAAGGATTTCTCATTTGTAATCTTTAGAATTTCATGAAGATTTTTTATTATTTAAAAAAAAGATTTATATCATAAATTATCCATCATTCTGGAATAATTTAGATCAAAATATTTTTATTTTATTTTATCTTTTAGAAATTTACTCGTTCATAATTTTTTTTTAGAATCATATGATTGTTCTTATTTATTTTGGTTTATTGAAATTTTATAATGTTTATCATCATCATCACTATTATTATTATTTACTAAGGAATAAATGTAAATCGTCGATCTAAAAATTTTTCTTCAAAATTTTCAATTTTTTGATAAAATTTGGATAATTTTTCGCTTATAAGAAACTTTAAAAATCACTTTTTCGTGATTTCATATAATTTCACGATTTATGCAATTTTCATTATTCCTAAGCTTAATTTTTTGTTTTATTATTATTATTTTTATCTTTGTTGTTTTATTTTATTCTATTTTTTAAAATTTCTATTATTCTAGTTAAATTCAAAAATAATCTTCTTTAGAAAAATACTTGTTCGTAATTTTTTAAAAAAATTTATTGTTGATTTTATCCTATTTTTAATTTATTTTTAATTTTTAATTTTTGTTTCAAAATAAATACTTTTAGAATTTTCTTTTTAAATTTACCATTCTGGTAAATTTTAAAAGTTTTTCTTTCATCAATTGTACATTCGTAACTTTTTGTTTTTATTTATTATTATTTTTTAAAAATATATTTATTTCTTTTTTATTTATTCCTTTTTATCATTTTTTTAAATTTTCTTAAGATTTATTAAATTTTAGGGTAAAATTATTATTATGTAAATAAAATTTTTATTAAATTATTTTATTTTATTTTATTTTATTTTTTATAAAAAAATTCTATACTCTAACAAATTTAAATTTTAAACATGTATATATTCAACATAAATAAATAAAAATAAATTGAATTTTTAAAAAAAGTTTTAAAAACTAAAGAAAACTTACTCAAAATAGCTGTTCAAAGGCCAATCAATGGTTTGTCATGGTTCGAACCAATTCAAATGGTTTTTTAGGGGTTTTTCACGATTCAACCTGATTTTTAGTGGTTCAAATTGTTGTTTGGTAAAACTAGAGCAATTCACCTATGTTCAGTCAAATCAGTCTATAGTTGAAGAATGGAATTAGAGCTGGGTCAAGTTGCATAGATTCTAAGTCGAATCCAAGTCCATGGGCAAATCTTTTGGGCTTGAAACAATGTCATTTTGGTTTTTTTTTTTAAACTATAAAAGGTAAAAAAAAATTATTTCATTTCTCCTTAGGCTTTCTCTCTATAAAAAAAAGAGTTTTTCTTTTTTTAAAAAAAATATCCCACTGAAAAACCTAAAAAAAACCTAGAAACTAGTCAATCAACATCGTGCCACAGTTGGTGCCACGATTGATCACTGTAAAAAATGGTCAAAAAAATTCAAAAAAAAATTCCCTATCCATTTTTTTCTTCTCTTAAACATGAATCCAACTTCCGTTTTGTAAGAAACGGCCTCAATTGGCATAGATGAGGGCTTAAAGTTTAGGCAATATGGTGTTTTTTTTTTTTTTTTTCTTTTTGGCATTGGGTTCCCATTCCAAGGGTTATTTTTTTTTGTATTTGTATATTGTTTTTATATTTTTTTTTTGCAATTTTTTTTTGTTGGCAAAAACTTTTTTTTTTGCTGGCAAAAACTTTTTTTTTGCAAAATCTTTTTTTTTTGGTAGAAACTTTTTCTGAGAGTTCTTTTTTTTTTTTTTCTCTCTCATTACTTGTAGGGAAACATTTTATTTATAGAGCTTTTAAGATTCAAATCCTAGATTTTATGGGATTGAGATCTCAAATTTTAAAAAGTTTATGATAATTTTTCAAAGTCATCGGCAGACTTCGATGGGCGGATTCTGAACTGTCAAGTTAGGCAAGAGTAGAGTGGCTAGTAGGCAATGCAATAAATTCATATATGACTTTAGGAGAAGAAAAAAGAAAAGAAAAAAGGAAAGGCAAATGAAAAAAAAAAATAATAAATTAAATTAGATTTATCAAAATATCTAAATTGATTAACACTTATTTTTAATTTTATTTAATTTTGGGACAAAATTAATGTCTACAACAGTATTTGGCATTTAAATTTTGTTCATTTGTTTGACTTAATGGTTTTTTGTTTAATAAATAGTTGTTATGAGTATATAAATTACTGCATTTTGGTAGTTGGTATTTAATATTTTTTTTATCTATTTGATTTGATGGTTTTTAATTTAATGAGTATTTATTATGGATATTGCAATTACTGTGTTTCTTTTCAAAGAAAAGCAATACTTGGCATTTATTTTTTTCTTCATCTGTTTGATTTGATGGCTTTTGATTTAATGAGTATTTATTTTGGATATGGCAATAACTATATTTCTTTGAAGTTAAACGTAGTAATTGTTTATTATCATTTTTTTTTAAAAAAATGAGCAATCTAATACTGCATTTCAAGGCTTTGAAATGTAGTAATTGTCGTATTTACATAATTGATTTTGAAATTTTTTTTATATTCCACTTGATATTACGTTTGTAAATTTTGAAATGCAATAATTGTGTACTATTTTTTACGTTTTTTGGATGAATTTAGCGCAATAATTGATTATTTAATTTTTTTGATAATTCATCACTGAATACTGTGATTTTAGGATTTGAAATACATTTATTATTAATTATTTTTATTGATAAATTGTTATATTTGATATATAATAAAAATACAAAATTAAGTAATCTGACTTTTTCCAGACCAAACGCAAAAATTTAACAATCTCATGCCATTAAAAGTCACTCTTACTAGGATCATGAAGAATCATCCTTATTAAGAATTCATACTTTTCTAAAATCATTTTTTCTCTCGAAATCTAATATTTTATCAACTAAACGCCCTTTAAGAAAATTTTGGAAAGTTGAAAGCTATTGCTTGTTTTGCAGGATTTTGTGATTCATGGGAAATTGCTCTGCTACCCCTGGTTCTCTAGTTGAGAACAATAAAAAGGGGAAAACCCAAGAATAAAGCTAACACATTTTATGGAGATGATTATGGTATCACCAATGGATCTGCTACTACATTCAAGCTAAGGGTTTTGAAGGAACCCAATGGGCATGATATTTCAACTAAATATGATCTAGGCGTAAGCTGGGGCATGGTGAATTCGGCGTAACATATTTATGTACTGATGTGAACTCAGGTGATAAATTTGCTTGTAAATCGATATCTAAGAAGAAACTTAGGACTGCAGTTGATATCGAGGATGTGAGAGGGGGGGGGGGGGTGTACAAATAATGAAGCATTTGCCTAAGCATCCTAATATCCTTACATTGACGGATACTTTTGAGAATGATAATGCTTTGCACATTGTAATGGAATTGTGTGAGGGAGGAGAGTTGTTTGATAGGATTATTACTAGGGGACACTACACCGAACGAGCAACTGCTGAGGTTATTAGGACAATTGTACAAGTTGTTCAGGTTGAATTCTGAAAGATCCTTTCTGTTGTTGAATTGATATAGTCTTGCATTTCATGTTTATGTTCTTACTTGAGGTCCATACCGTTTTTCCTCATATGTTCGCTTAAAAATTGGTTTCAGCATTACAGGAGCCCCAGTCCTGTTCTTGCAGTTTTGTTTCTAAGCTCAATTGAATTAGGCACAAGAAGCTTCAGTTATGCCTTTTGATCTAGTTATATTTGTTAGTGATAAATGAGTAGATTTTCTTATTGACTTTAACCTCTCTGAAGTCAAATGGTAAACTAAATCCATTTGCTTGGTTGTATTTTTTTTGGTTTCGTGTATAATTCACCTTTCTGGATGTTATCTTTTGCATTTAATAATCCGTTGGTAGACTGAATTTTGTCATTTGGTATAAAACCCACATGTTTGGACAATTTTAGGCATTTCTGCTGATTGCTTCTCCTGATGTTTCTAAAAGTTATTTGCATAAACTCATGGTAGCTAACAAAGTAATAAGGATGTTTCAAAGTAGCTTACACCTGTTGTTGTCTGGAATTGCTGTTGATAAAAAATGAACTCTGTACTTTTTTGGACTTTGACTTTTTTCCTTCACATTTCACTGTTTATATACCTGTATGCAATTACTCTCTCTTTTCTCTATTTGGATGATAGCACTTTTATTTCAGATAAAGATAAATAACCTAGTATGCTTAATGCAATTTATGTTGTAGTTTTGTCATAAACATGGAGTCATGCATCGTGATCTCAAACCAGAGAATCTTCTGTTTGCTAATAAGAAGGAAACCTTTTTGGGTTGTCCGTCTTCTTTAAACCTGGTATTGCATATTAACTATTGACCATTTGAGCTGTATAATTGTATTTCCCCTTTTCCTTCTTTGGAAGTTAAATCTGGATTGTTTTAGTTATCCCCTTTTCTATATTATGCTCAGACAGCTCAAGTTTGCCTCGAGAGTATCTTTTTTAACAGGTGAGCGATTCAATGAGATCATGGGATGTCCATATTATATGGCTCCAGAGGTTCCTAAACCTCATTATGGCCCAGAGGTTGATGTTTGGAGTGCTACAGTTTCCTTTATATTTCACTTTGCCAGGAATTTTCTTTTGTTCATTTAACTTCATGAAGATTAGAGCTCAAGATAGCTGTAGAGGCAATGTGTGCTTTCAGAGACTATGGGCAAAGATAAGAGAGATATCAAGATAAAGTTTTCTTTTAGAACTGTTTATTATGCGACCAGCTTTCAAAAAGAAAAAAGCAGGGAAAACCCTTTCAAAATCCGTACTCAGTGGTGGATCTTAGCTAAATAACGCTACCCAATAGCCCATTTGTACCACTACGAGAGGATCTTTAGACACTCGAGCAAAGCGATAGGATCTCTTCTATTCCCAAAAAAGATTCAAGGAGAAGGCCAGATTCCAAATGATAAAGGACCTGTAGACGGTGAATCTATTGACCCTAAGGCGGCGGGCCCGTCTGCAACGCTATTATTGGTTGCTGCGTAAACACGACGCCTCCTTTTCTGCCTTTCTATCTTTACTTCATCATCCAAGCTTGTTAGGCGGCCCCTCTATACTATTCTATTATTTGCTAGGATTTTAAAAATCTGCGACTCCATCAGACTCGACTAAGGCATTGCTTTACCTCACGGAGCGGTTTATGGATCATCGGCTATGGATCCTGCCCTCAGCTAGACCCCACGGTATGACAGAAGAGCAAGACACCCCCCTTAACGGCCACACCATATAGTCAGGATCTTTCGCGCCTTCCTCGTACCGATACAATCGGAAGTTGCCGGAAGGATGCTTAAACGCTCTTATTACTCTTTCTGTCTTTTCGCCCTTCCCCACCCTTTTTTTTTCTCTCTATAGGACAATGACCAAGGTGCCGAGTCCCCAATCTGATAAGGTTCTTGCAACTCTTCTTCGAATTGGCATCGGGGGGAAGTATATTTGAAATTTCTGCGGATTGTTACGTGCATAAGCGAGGCGCCAGAGGCTGTCGAGAATAGAGATATTGCTTCAAAGAAGCGCCTCCCTTTCCTGATAGAACTGCTACTTGTGCTTGCTTACTGGACTGGCTTGGCTCATGAACTCCTAAACGGGAAGATTCCTAGCTACTTAGACTTGTAAGACAAGAGCGCGACTATCAGGACTAGAAGAAGAACTAGTATCTGTCCTGCACGCAGGAAAGAGAAGACTGGAAAGGCGAAGGTGCCTAAGGTTTCTGACAATGCAAAGGACCTTGTAAAGAAGATGCTTAATCCTGATCCCAAGCAACGTCTTACTGCTCAGGAAGTGCTTGGTAACCCTCTGTACATCTATCTTACGTGCTTTATTTATGTTGATATGTATTGCCTTTATATAAAAATCATCTAAACTATTGTATGTAGAACATCCATGGTTACAAAATGCCAAGAAAGCTCCAAATGTTCCATTGGGTGAGACTGGAAAGCTAGGCTTAAACAATTTTCTGTAACGAACAAGCTGAAGAAGAGAGCTCTAAGGGTAATAATTCAAATATCTCCTTTTACAGTTTATCTACTTTTCATTAACATGATACAATGTTTTGGGGCTACCTAGGAACTGGCTCGTTGTTGGCTGTATGCACCTCTACTTTCTTTTTTAAACACCATACTGTGGAGGTTTCTTGGTTTGCCAGGTGATTGCTAAGCATTTGTCAGTGGAAGCAGTAGCCTGGCATAACAAAGCCATTTGAAATGATGGACACTGGAAAACGAGGCAAAATAAACTTTGAGGAGCTCAGGATGGGGTTGCAAAGGCTTGGTCAACAAATTCCTGATGCAGATTTGCAGATCCTTGTGGAAGCTGTAAGATTATTTGTGCCTGACACCAAAATTTTATTTTTGATCCCTCGATCTAAGAACTAATGATACGACTAATGCAACTGATATCTTTAAACTTTTATATCGTCTTTAAAGATTTGAAATCTGTAATTAATTTGACTTTGCATGAGAGGAAAACCAAAGAGAAGAGAACATGGAATTTGATGTTTGGTTGGGGGGGGGGGGGGGGGGGAAGAGCTGAGGTTTCGTTATTCTCTAACATTCTCCTACTTGATTCTTCTCCATTTGGGAAACACTTGTTGGATAAACTCTGTGTTCTGCTCCTCACTTCTAAATCCTGAAGAGGGAGAAAGTCAGTTCCCAGAGTTTGACCGTATGATGTTCTATAACTAAAGTTTCATATTTACAATTTCCTGCTTCATCAATGGAATAACAGCAACCTGGTTTTAACAGGCTGATATTAATGCTGATGGAACTCTGAATTATGGAGAGTTTGTAGCAGTTTCGTTCACTAAAGAAAATGGCAAATGATGAGCACTTACATAAAGCTTTTGCTTTCTTTGATCTAAATAAAAGTGGGTATTTGGAGATAGAAGATCTGCGATATGCCTTAAATGATGAAGTTGACACGAGTAGTGAGGAAGTTATCAATGCCATTATGCGTGATGTTGACACTGACAAGGTGATTACCGCCATATACATAATTTCATGTTTTGTAATGGTGGATTTAATTTGAACTTAACAAAGCTTCATCTTAACATTTTTTCCTCGAAATATCCATGGCAAGGGCTGATCTTATGGTTAAGCCATGAAATTTCAAACCCTATCCCTTTGAAGTTGGTTTGTTTTCTGCTATAGATTATTGAATTTAGATATAGAAACAGCAACTTATGTGCATCTTTTCACTTTATATATATGCAAATCCTATATGTCTTGTGTTTAGCGCTTGCATACAAGTCTTGATGTGGTTCAGCCTAAAACGATAGGGTCCAAAACATCTACAAGAAGTTAAAGCCTTTATTATTCTGTTGCACGATGGACGCATAAGTTACAAGGAGTTTGTTGCGACGATGAAGGCTAGTGCTGATTGGAGAAAAGCATCCAGACAATATTCACGGGAAAGATTCAACAGTCTAAGCTTGAAGTTGATGAGGGATGGTTCATTGCAATTAGCCAATTGAGCAGAAGTTGAATTGAGAAGAATCAGAAAAAGAATCAGAGAAGTGTGGAAATTTTAAGTGATGGTCATTACGGTCCACAATTTGTAGTTGTAAATATGTGAATTGGGCTTCACAGGTCATGTTCGTTAGAAAGTGTTTGTTTGGCATTGCATCTGTTCGACAGCTTCCATCAACCGCTTTTAGCATTTTATATCCAAGTAGAAATAGGTCCGCGCGTTTTGTTGCGGTTTAAATTTTTTATTTAATAAATTTAATAAATGAGTATAGTTTTGTTTATAATTTTTTAACAAAAATAATGATCAATGAAAATTTATCAATTAATTTATATATAATGTGTTCATTTCATTATCACAATTTATATAAAAAATTTAAATTTACCTTTTTAAATATAGTTAAAAATATATAAATAAATAATTAAAAAAATTAAAACTAAAAAAAAAAAGCCAGATGAAAAAAAATCAAATTAGAGTGCCACGTAGACAATAATACCTGGGCATGATTATGGATAGGATCAAAATGGATTTTTTCACATTTCGAACACTACTCAGACTCTAACTCAAACATCACATTGAGTTATTATTTATAAATTTTGAGAAAGGTTGAGACAGAGCATTTTAAATGCATTTTCAACTTGACCACATTTTTCAAAAAGAAAATTCATTACGGTTGATCCCAATTTTCAAAAGAAAAAAATAGTATCTATTTGATCAAGGTAGGTTAAAACCCATTAAATATTAATTATTTTGCCATCCTTACTTCTAATAATATATACTTTTATAAAATTTATCTAATTAGAAAAATGAAAATGCCAAAATTAAAAAATAAATGAAGTAAAATAAGGGTACCATGTGAATATTTCTATTGACAATTTATCTTTTCAAACATAAATTAAAATACTAAAATAAATAATAAAAGAAAAAGGTCAAAGCAAAAAAAAAATTGAAATCAAATAGAGATACCAAGTTTTTATTTATAAATGGTAATAGATTAGGTCGTGGTTGGTTTAAGCTTGCCTCAACATTGACCCGACTCTTTAATAATTTTATCTAACTTCGATTTAACTTAACATTAATTTTTTTTATATTTGACTCTGACCCAAAACATATATGTTTAATATGCACCTAATTTAATTTAACTTGATATGAAATTAATTCAATAATTTTAATTTAATATAATATACATAAAAATATAATTTTTAATATAAATAATATTTTAATTATATATAAATATAATATTTTTAAAATTAAAATATTAAAAATAAATTTATTCATATAATACATCTATATGTATAAAATTAATTAAATAATAAAATATATTTTTGTATATGTTCCGAACCCACTTTTGAGTCAACCACAATTAAAAAAAAAAATCACCTCGCCTCCTATCAAATCTCAATTTAAAAAAGTTCTATTGGATTGAAGCGGGTTGAAACTAATTAAAAATGAATTATTTTATCATTCTTATCTTCATTTATCATTTTTTTAACAAAATTTATCTCATTAAAAAAATTAAATAAAAAAAGAGCAAAAAAAAACTAATGAAGGTATGAGGTGACAATTTTATCGGTCAAATTATTTTAACAAAATTTTAATTATAAATTTAAAAAACTAAAAAAAACTAAAAAATTAAAAACCAAATCCAAGTACCACGTTAACATTATCATTGATTTTTTTTCTCAAAATCATATAATTTAAAAAATGAAAAAATAATTGAAATTTTTTTTAAATTAATAACATTAAATGATTCAATACAAAATCTCATACATAATTAAGAAATATTAAAATAAATAATTAAAAATGCAAAAATTGCTTAAACTAAAAGATAGAAAAAATGAAAAAATATTTTTAATCAATAATATCAAATGGAACAATCTTAAAATTTTTAAAAAATAAAAATAGATTATTTGTTAAATATATAGAGAATAAAAGAGAAAAAAAAAAAAAAGAAATAAGAAAGGAAAAGAAAAGGACAAAAGAAAGAAAGAAAGTGACATTTGAAAGGTCTTGGTAAGGTCAAAGTTTGCAAAATTAATAATACAAATAGATGATGACGACTGGTGATGTGATTAGTATGTTTCGATGTTTTAATCAATTTGTCGGTAAAAACATGTTTTGATGCTTAAATCGAGGTTAAAATAACAAAAATATTTTAAAATTGACTACTTTATTTAAATAAAATTTTATATTTTTATTATATTCAAATAATTTTTGAAATTTTAACTTATATTTAAATAAATTTTTAATTTTTAATTTATATCTAAATAAACTCTTAATTTTTAATTTATACTTAAATAAATTTTTAATATAAATCAATTTTTTGTTTAAAACAAAGACTTATATATTTGGATACAGATAAAAAATAAAAAATTATTTGATTACAATAAAAATATAAAAATTTAATTAAAAAATAAAATAATTGATAGTTTGGAGTTTTTTTTAAATATTTTAATTTTAAATGAATAATGTGTTTGAGGATAAAGAAAGAAGAAAAAAAGTACAAGAAAATAGAAAGAATGTAAAGAATAACTGCATGTTTAATTTGATTTTTTTATATATTATATGTGATGATATGATTATTAAATATACGATTATCTGTTTTAAAATTATATATCTTATAAGTGCTAATGTGATTAATCAAATATATGATCGTATATACTAAAAACATGAGTTTAAAACATGAGTTTTTTCCCACAAAAAGAGTACATTAAAATCTTTATTCTTAAATAGGGATAGTTTTAATCTTTTTTCATTGATTAAGGTGTTTTCAACTAACCAATGCCATATCATTGCTTACGTGGTCAATATTGATTAAATGGCAGTTGAGTTTATTTCTTATTATTTTTTTTTCTTTCAATTTTTTTTTTGTCTATATGATAATTTTATCAAGAAATAAACACACTTT
Organism: Durio zibethinus; assembly: GCF_002303985.1. The sequence continues at coordinate 220,158 of NW_019167871.1, forward strand.
CAATCTGGTGTCATCCTCGAATATCCATCAACTAATTGAAAAATTTATTTAGCATCCAAATGAAACCAAAGAAGAAAAACTACCCAGAAACAATTTAAATTGATAAACTCTTAAACACGCAATAATCTCAAAAGTCCTAAAAGATGTGTATTAGGATTATCAAATTCATTAATAATCTTATGATTGCAAAATAACAAGAATCTAATAATTAATCATAAACTTGCTCTATACAGGCAATGAAAATTGAAAATCAATAGCTAAGAGCAGTTGATCGAATGAACATTAATATAGCATTTTGAAATTTGAAAAATCTAAAAATATTCTAAAAAAGTTAAAAATCATTTACAATTTTTCTAGCAAAAGAAACAACGAAACAGGTAGGCTCTCGATACGCATATCCTAATTCCTTCCTATCGCTGTCCAAATGAGGATTTTGAAATCTAAGAATACCCTTGTGGTCTTGCAGTAGAATTAAAAGTATTATAGGAGGGATACAAAAGCAATTTACGATAAGATGGCATTGGAAGCTGTTGCAGGTATAGTTTTGTTTCCCTCTTAGATTTTGCTGTAAGTTAATTACGTGCTTTTTAAGTTTTTTTTTTATTCTATAGATTATATTTAGCTAATTTTGTTTTTTCAACAAGTTATATGCAGGAAGGGAAAAGGAAGAAGTAGAAGCAGTTTCTCACTTTCTCTAAAGCAAGAACTAGATGAAGCTTTGCAGAAGAAAGTTACATGTGAAGAAAGGTTAACTCATTTACATACGGTCTTCAAGAAATGCAGCAGCAACTACGTATTGTTTGAAAAGAGCAGGAACTAAGGATTCATGATGCTATAATGAAGGCCTAAAAAAAGTTTGAGAAATTACAGATGATTTTAGAGGAGCAATTGGCAGAGACTAGCAAAAGGCTTGCCAAATTAGGTGTCAAGAATACTAATTTAAGGCTTTCTTGGCAAAGGAAAAGGCGATTGATGATTTCAACAAGCCAAAAACTCAAATGGAGATCCATAAGATTAGAATCCATAAGAAAAGATAATGCTTCTCTGAAATATGAGGCTCGAGTGCTTGAGAAGGAACTTGAGATCAGGAATGAAGAAAGAGAATTCAATCGTCGAACAGCTGAAGCATCACAAAAACAATATTTAGAAAGTGTGAAGAAAATTGCTAAATGCTAAGCTAGAATTAGAATGTCAAAGGCTACGTCTCCTAGTCTGAAAACGATTGCCAGGTCACGCTGTGTTGGCTAAGATGAAAAATGAAGTTGAAATGCTGGAAAGGGACTATTGAAATGTGGAGGAGAAAGTTAAATCCTAGTCATACTAGTGCAAAGCTTGATTTCGTAGTTGACAATTATTCAGACAACTCGAGCAAGAGGATTAATATCCTAACTGAGTTATTATGTGCTAGGGAAGAGACTTTGTTTTGTCAGCAACTGTGTTGAATTTTTTTTTTTTGACTAACTATATTGTTAAAAGAAAAAAATAAAATATATATATATATAAAGGAACTTGAAACGAAACTCAATTGTCACGTAACATAATTTTATCATGTAAAAAATGACATGTCATTGATCGACTTAAAATATCTTACACAAAAAAATAAAAATAAAAATATATTATTATTAAAATAAAGATTTTAATTTATTTTAGTTTAAGAAAAAACTCCTAAAAACATATGTGGGTGTTGATCACGTGTTTGCTTTGAGATTATTTGTAAATATTAATAATCTGACAATCTAGATGCTGACTACCTGGCCATTAAGGTGTAACAATTAAATACAACTTTCTTACCACCTTTGTTCTAAGTATAACCAATCAATATAGAACAGATAGCATGTCATTAATACTTGCATAGAGATGACGTGCATGGTAAAAAAATATTTATGTAATAATTTGTCTGTTTTTACTTTTATCAGTTGCATTTTCCTAAAACGGCAGCAATTGCCATCTATAAAAGCTTTCGTGAAGAGATGTTCCTAGACAGGCTGGCTCTATGTCTTGCGAACTAAATCATTGTTGCCCTCAGTTACTAGTATTAGCTGATGTTACAGTCTGCCAATTTGATAAGTTCCCAAACAAGGAGCTGGTCAGGTTAATGAGTTAAAACAAAAAAAAAAAGAAAATTTTTTTGTGACCTTAACTGGCTGACAGATCTATTAACAACAAAGCCAGCTCTGGAACTTGATGTGATTTAAAAGTGACACGACTTGTTATCTATTACATTAGTAATAGATATCTTTCAAAAAATTTACATTAGTAAAAAATTGAATAAACTTTAATATCATATATCATGGACTCACGTTTTACCTCAAAGCATATATATATATATATATATTTTATACAGAAAGACTCATAAACTACAAATCTTAGATCAGCCTATTCATTTTCGAGTGAGAATCATGACACCTCGACTTGCTTAATCCTTCCTCCTTTTAAATTTTAATTTTTAAATCAGAACGCCGTTACCTCAACAGCCAGCCCTTCCCCGTTGCAATGGGTACAACGAAATTCCATCCAAGTTCAATGTACCACTAAAATCCAAATCTTTGTTCACAACTCTTTCACGCGCTTTCTTTTGCCACTTTCATAACGCATGCGTCAAAATGTGTTTTCATTTGAAGGATATACGGAGAAGTAATAGATAATAAATATAAATATGTTATTTTTATAAATAAATATCAATATTTCATAATCGATAAAAATTTAATAAAAAATAAAAAATAGATAATATATAAAAAATATTAATATTTTATTATTTAAAATAATTAAAAAATTAAATTTTGATTAATGTGTTGAATCGAGTTTTAAAACATTTTTTCACGTCAACTTAACCAATCACTTGTATGACTGTATTGGAGTAGGAAATTTAAAAAATCAAGGAGTAATTCGATTTATTTAAACTCTTTAAAAAAAACAAAAAACTGCAATTCAACATCATATACCTTAGAACATTGCGCGTGGGCATGTTATCAAATTCCAGATTTGATAAAAGAAAGTCCCGTGTCAGGCACGCGATGGCGCACCTTAGCCAAAACGAATAAATTCCATTTCCATTTCTACATCAAAGTCTCTGCTTTTCCTCTTTCACTGACGTTCCACTGTGTTTTTTTTCTTCTTCATTTGAAAAGAAGGTTGAAAAACCCTAGCTGAAGGGCGTTAGGCTTTGGCTTTTCTTTGAAGCCATGATGACGTCGTTTAGAATTGCAACGGGTACCGTGATACCGAACGATCCAAAGAATCGAGTGCAGAGCCTGACGGGGTTGAAATCTTCGCATTCTATAGTTTTATCGAGGAATCTTCGCGTGTTTTCGATTCCCATCTCCACCCCTTCTCTCATTGGAGACGTCTCCACGGTCAGTTTAATTCTGCTTTTCTTCATTTTTTTCAGAAATTTTTTTTTTAATTTCATTTTCAACGTTACTTGTTGTTTGGAAGCTAAGAAAGCCTGAGAAAATTTTATAACGTCTTACAACTTATATGCCTTTTCATTTTCTTTTCTTTCAGCTTTTTGTTTTCTTTAAAGATTGCTTTTTTGTTTCATTATTTATTGCTTTTTGAAAAATGCTAGCATCAAATGATCAATTGAGCCATTTTTCCCTTTGTTTTTTCTTTAAATTTTATTTATTTGAATGATATCTCATTTTCCATCTTTAAAAAAATAAAAACAAAGAAAATGGTGCTTGCATTGCACAAGTGTTTTCTATTAAAATGGATATATTTTCCTCGGTGAAATAAGATTCATTGCAATGCATATATTTATGCTGGAATAATTTTAGCAATTTTCCTAGTTAAATCTAAAATTGCAAAAAGTAAAAAGGTTTTCTTTTGAATAACTTGTTGAATCCCGTTTCAGCCAGTGAAGCCTGAAACTACGACAGAGACAAAGCGAAGTAAAGTGGAGATATTCAAAGAACAAAGCAATTTCATTAGATATCCTCTTAATGAGGAGATATTGACGGATGCACCCAATATAAACGAGGCTGCAACGCAATTAATTAAGTTCCATGGGAGCTATCAACAGTATAACAGAGATGAGCGTGGTACAAGGTCTTACTCGTTCATGCTTCGTACTAAAAACCCCGGTGGGAAAGTCTCAAACCAACTCTACTTGACAATGGATGATCTTGCCGATCAGTTTGGTATCGGAACACTACGGTTGACCACAAGGCAAACGTTTCAGCTCCATGGTGTTTTGAAGAAGAACCTCAAGACCGTAATGAGCACCATTATTAGAAACATGGGTTCGACTCTTGGTGCGTGTGGGGATCTCAATAGGAATGTGCTTGCTCCTGCTGCACCTCTCATGACAAAAGAGTACCTGTTTGCACAGGAAACTGCTGACAACATTGCTGCACTGTTAACTCCTCAGTCAGGTTTTTACTATGATGTGTGGGTCGATGGGGAGAGATTCATGACTTCGGAACCTCCAGAAGTAGTGAAAGCCAGGAAAGACAATTCTCATGGAACGAATTTCATTGATTCTCCTGAGCCAATATATGGGACTCAGTTCTTGCCAAGGAAATTTAAGATTGCTGTAACTGTGCCCACTGATAACTCAGTGGATATTCTCACGAATGATATTGGTGTTGTGGTAGTTTCTGATGAAAATGGGGAGCCTCAGGGGTTCAACATATATGTAAGACTACCGTATGACAGAATTATATCTTTTTCTTATGTACTTTTACACATAAAAGCATCCATTTGTTGTAATTGGCATTGCAGGTTGGTGGTGGCATGGGAAGAACACATAGGCTGGAGACCACTTTCCCACGTTTGGGAGAACCATTGGGTTACGTTCCAAAAGAGGACATTTTGTATGCTATTAAAGCTATTGTTGTTACACAACGAGATCATGGCAGAAGAGATGACCGTAAATATAGTAGAATGAAATATTTGATCAGCTCCTGGGGGATTGAAAAGTTTAGAAGTGTTGTTGAGCAATATTATGGAAAGAAATTTGAACCTTTCCATGGGTTGCCTGAGTGGGAATTTAAGAGTTACTTGGGATGGCACGAGCAGGTTTGTGTTTTGAATTTGGAGATAGCATGCATGATTTTTTAGTTTCAGCTTATGATCTTAACTTTGTATTGCTTAGTAACTCATTGTGTTGTAATCTTTTGATATTGTGCTCAATCGTATTGTTTTAAACTCAAACATGATCCTTAGCTTATAATCCTGTGCATTTGATCTTCTTGGTCACATTTCTGACTGGTTACAAACTTTTGGCAGGGGGATGGTGTTTTATTTTGCGGGCTCCATGTAGATAATGGTCGTGTTGGTGGGAAAATGAAGAAGACATTGAGGGAAGTAATAGAGAAGTATAATTTAAATGTGCGAATCACCCCAAACCAAAACATTATTTTGTGTGATATTCATAGTGCATGGAGGCGTCCCATTACCACAGCTCTTGCTCAGGCAGGCCTGCTGGTAAGATGTTTATTACTATACCTATCTGATTTTCTGAATCTGCAGTCTACAATCTCTGCAAAAGTTCTAGAGTTGAGCATATTAATATAATGGTTAAGAATATTTGCCTTGCCTATTTGGTTGGGTTTGGTTGCCAATATGACATGTAATTCAGATTTTAAATAAATAATGAAATCGATTAATTAAGAATTAGCTGCTGGCATTGATAGTTCACTTGAAAGTTACATGATTTCATGGCATATTAGTAGCTAGACAAGTTGGTTTGGTAATTTGGAATCATAAGAACCAGTTATGCCACTGGATTGGACAGCAGATATGAAGCTGCAGTTTATTATATCTTTCAGTTTCTTTTTCCCTTTCAAATAATAAACTTCAAGGTGGGTTAACTAGGATGCTGGCTCGATAGAAGTAGTAGTGGCAGTTAGAGCTTTTATAACAACAACAACAATACATTAAGTCTTATATCCCATGCTCTAGGGTTGGTTGTATGAAAAACCAAATAAGAGAATCATGCTCTGGGCTTAGCTTTAATTGCCTTTTCACATCCTCGTTCCACCACCAAGATTCCTTTCCTAATGGTGCCTTACTCCTAGATTCCTCAAGTGTCTTTTTAGCAACCCTTTAAATTCCGACTGTAATATTTTCCCACATTATTTCTACATCCTTATCAGGCTTCCAATCAATTTCTTTTACTAGTCTATCCGTAAACGCTGCCATTTTGTCGCCTTTCAAGTTCCATCACTTAATACGTGGTTCATGACTCTGATGTTTCTTCTTTGATCCCTTGAGGTGGAACAGATCGAGTACTAACAACTTATGTTATGTGTCCACACTCTCACACGGGTTATTTTGATAATAGCTTAAAAGTTCTAGCCTTCTAGGTTATTTTGGTTTCTCCATATCTTGTCAGTGCTTGGTCTCATCTAGCTGTAATATGTTAAATATAATTGTTTATCAAAAAAATTCTTATATGATCTGTGAAGTATTGCCCAATCATTGCTTGAAGGACAATTAGTTGCATGCATGATTATTTTAACCCTACAAAGTAATGATTAAAAGAATTGAAGATGTCAATCTATTAAAGTTCTAAAAACCTTGGATTTATTGCAGGTCTATGCTTAAGTAATTAAGTTACAAAACCACAATGCATGGAACTTCTACAATAAGTTTAAATTTTTTGACCTTATTATAAGGTCATTGAATAATAACCGTTAAATATAAAAAATTAATATAAACCATTGATTTTTTTAATTGTAAAAATAATTAATTACCTGTTAACCTATTAATTTAATTTTAATTAATTAACATTAAATATTATTAATTAAATAAAATAAAAGACATTTTTAACAGATAAATACAATCTATTTTAAATTCCTAAAAAAGAGGATAAGATAATGTAATATTTAAAAAAATTTAATTAAAAATTGGTTATTGTGAAAAGTTGAGAATTATTGTAAAATTGGTATCATTTGGCATAAAATGTGTTAGAAATGTCGTAACATCCTAAGGGAGAATTCATGATAATTCTAAATGTAATAAAGGTAAGAATAAGTGTAAAAAAATATTATTGTAACGTAAATAACTAAGTTGACAATATAAAATAATTATTACCTTAAACTCAAAGAATAATTCTAAACAAATAAATAAGTATTAATGTAAAAATATAAGAATAATCATAAAATTGATATAATTTAATATAAAATGAGTTAATAATGTAGTAACACCCTAACAAAGGGTTGTGATAATTATAAAAGTAATAAAAAATACCAATAGATATAAAAAGATATTATTGTTGTAACAAAAATAATTAAGTTGATAATGTAAAATAAATATTATTACAAATAAAAATAATAATTTTAAACCAAAAAATAAAAATTAATGTAAAAAAGTGAGAATGATCGTAAAATTAGTATTATTTGACGTAAAATAGTTACAAATATTGTTATACCTTAATAAAATATTGTACTAATTTTAAAAGTAATAAAAAGTAATAAGTATAAAAAATACTATTAAATTGTAAATAATTAAATTGGTAGTGTTAAAAAAATTAGTATTATAAATAAAAAATAATCCTACACCAAAAAATAGGTGTTAACGTAAAAAAAATAAGAATAATCGTAAAATTTGTATTTTTTGAAGTAAAATTGTTAGAAGTGTTGTAACACCTTTAAGAAAAAATAATGATAATTCTAAACGTAAAAAAAGATAACAATAATCGTAAAAAGATATTATTATAATATAAATAATTAAGTTGAGAATATAAAAAAATTATTATTATAAATAAAAAGTGATTCTAAACAAAAAAAAAAGGTGTTAATGTACAAAAAGTGAAAGTAATTGTAAAATTGGAATCATTTAGCGTAAAGTGTATTAGAAGTATTGTGACGTAAAAATGTAAGAATAGTTGTAAAATTGATGTCATTTGACATAAATTTGATTAAAATTGTGGTAATACCCTAACAAAGAGTTATTCTAAATTTAAACATAATAAATAGTAAGAACAAGTGTACAAAAATTATTGTAATATAAATAATATTTTTGATAACGTAAAAGAATTAATATTACAAATAATTAATAACTTTAAACTAAAAAAATAAGTGTTAATATAAAAAGAGTGAGAATAATCATAAAATTAGTATTATTTCACGTAAAATAGTTAGAAGCATCATAACACCTTTAAGATAAAAGTTATAAAACTTCTAAATAGAATAAAAGATAAGAATAAGTGTAAAAAGATATTATTAGAACATAAATAAATTAAGTTGACAATAAGAAAGAACTATTATTATAAATAAAAAATAATTTTAAATAAAAAGTTAAGAGTTAACATAAAACGGTGAGAATAATCGTAAAATTGGTATTATTTAATGTAAAATAGTTAGAAGTATTGTTATACCTTAAAAAAAAAGTTGTAATAATTCTAAACATAATGAAATATAATAATAAATGAAAAAGATATTATTGAAATGTAATAAATTGGTAATGTAAAAAAATTAGTATTATAAATAAGAAATAATTCAATAAAAAATAAGTATTAACGTAAAAAGGTGAGAATAATCATAAAATTAGTATCATTTGACTTAAAATATATTAAAATTGTCGTAATACCTTAAGAAAGACTTGTGATAATTTTAAACATAATAAAATATAAAAATAAGCGTAAAAAATTTTATTGTAACATAAATATAAGTTGACAATATAAAAAAATTATTAATATAAATAAATAATAATTACAAACAAAAAAATACGTGTTAACGTAAAAATATGAGAATAACTGAAAATTTGAAATTATTTGGTGTAAAATATTTTACAATGTTGTAATGTAAAATGATAAGAATAGTTGTAAAATTTGTGTTATTTAGCATAAATTGGATTAGAAGTATTGTAACACTTTAATAAAAAGTTATGATAATTTTAAATGTAATAAAAAATAGGAATAAGTATAAAAAAAATTATTGTAATATAAATAATATTTTTGGCAACATAAAAGAATTATTATTGTAAATAAATAATAATTATAAACTGAAAAATAAGTGTTAATATAAAATAAAGTGAGAGTAATCGTAAAATTAATATCATTTGACGTAAAATTGTTAGAAGTATCGTAACACTTTAAAAAAAAAGTTATGATAATTTTAAACATAATAAAAGATAATAATAAATGTAAATATATATATATTATTATTATAACTTAAATAATTAAGTTGGTGATGTAAAAAAAATTATTATTACAAATAAAAAATAATTTTAAACAAAAAATAAGAATAAACATAAAACGGTGAGAATAATTGTAAAATTTGTATTATTTTACGTAAAATAGTTTGAAGTAATGTTACACCTTAATAAAAAAAATTGTAATAACGTAATGAAAAGTAACAATAAACATAAAAAAAAAATTATTGAAATGTAATAAATTTATAATGTATAAAAATTAATATTATAAATAAAAATAATTTTAAATAAAAAAAATAAGTGTGAAAATAAAAAGATGAAAATAATTGTAAAATTATTATTATAAATAAAAAGTGATTCTAAACAAAAAAAAAGGTGTTAATGTACAAAAAGTGAAAGTAATTGTAAAATTGGAATCATTTAGCGTAAAGTGTGTTAGAAGTATTGTGACGTAAAAATGTAAGAATAGTTGTAAAATTGATGTCATTTGACATAAATTTGATTAAAATTGTGGTAACACCCTAACAAAGAGTTATTCTAAATTTAAACATAATAAATAGTAAGAACAAGTGTACAAAAATTATTGTAATATAAATAATATTTTTGATAACGTAAAAGAATTAATATTACAAATAATTAATAACTTTAAACTAAAAAAATAAGTGTTAATATAAAAAGAGTGAGAATAATCATAAAATTAGTATTATTTCACGTAAAATAGTTAGAAGCATCATAACACCTTTAAGATAAAAGTTATAAAACTTCTAAATAGAATAAAAGATAAGAATAAGTGTAAAAAGATATTATTAGAACATAAATAATTAAGTTGACAATAAGAAAGAACTATTATTATAAATAAAAAATAATTTTAAATAAAACGTTAAGAGTTAACGGTGAGAATAATCGTAAAATTGATATTATTTAATGTAAAATAGTTAGAAGTATTGTTACACCTTAAAAAAAAAATTGTAATAATTCTAAACATAATGAAATATAATAATAAATGAAAAAGATATTATTGAAATGTAATAAATTGGTAACGTAAAAAAATTAGTATTATAAATAAAAAAATAATTCAATAAAAAATAAGTATTAACGTAAAAAGGTGAGAATAATCGTAAAATTGGTATCATTTGACGTAAAATATATTAAAAATATCGTAATACTTTAAGAAAGACTTGTGATAATTTTAAACATAATAAAATATAAAAATAAGCGTAAAAAATTTTATTGTAACATAAATATAAGTTGACAATATAAAAAAATTATTAATATAAATAAATAATAATTACAAACAAAAAAATACGTGTTAACGTAAAAATATGAGAATAATTGAAAATTTGAAATTATTTGGTGTAAAATATTTTACAATGTTGTAATGTAAAATGATAAGAATAGTTGTAAAATTGGTGTTATTTAGCATAAATTGGATTAGAAGTATTGTAACACTTTAATAAAAAGTTATGATAATTTTAAATGTAATAAAAAATAGGAATAAGTATAAAAAAAAATATTGTAATATAAATAATATTTTTGGCAACATAAAAGAATTATTATTGTAAATAAATAATAATTATAAACTGAAAAATAAGTGTTAATATAAAAAAAAAGTGAGAGTAATCGTAAAATTGATATCATTTGGCGTAAAATAGTTAGAAAGATTGTAACACTTTGAAGAAAAAGTTATGATAATCTTAAACATAATGAAAGATAATAACAAATGTAAATATATATATTATTATAACTTAAATAATTAAGTTGGTGATGTAAAAAAAGTTATTATTACAAATAAAAAATAATTTTAAACAAAAAATTAAAATAAACATAAAACGGTGAGAATAATTGTAAAATTGGTATTATTTTACGTAAAATAGTTTGAAGTAATGTTACACCTTAATAAAAAAAATTGTAATAATGTAATGAAAAGTTACGATAAACATAAAAAAAAAATTATTGAAACGTAATAAATTTGTAATGTATAAAAATTAATACTATAAATAAAAATAATTTTAAATAAAAAAAATAAGTGTGAAAATAAAAAGATTAAAATAATTGTAAAATTAGTATAATTTGGTGTAAAATATGTTTGAAGTGTGGTAATACTTAAAAAAAGGTTGTAATAATTTTAAATATAATAAAATATAAAAACAAGCGTAATTAACATAAATAATTAAATTAAAAACATAAAAAATTATTATAAATAAAAATAGTTTTAAATCTAAAAATGAATGTTAACGTAAAATGATAAGAATAATCATAAAATTGGTATAATTTAACGTAAAGTGTGTTAAAAGTATCGTAACATAAAAAGATGAAAATAGTCGTAAATTTAGTATTATTTGGTGTAAAATAGGGTAGAATTATCATAATATCTCAAGAAAGAATTGTGATAATTCTAAACGTAATAAAATATAAGAATAAACGTAAAAATATTGTTTTAACGTAAATAATTAAATTGACAATATAAAAAAATTATTATTATTATTATTATTATTAATTATATTATTCTTACAATTTATCATGATGTATCATGAAATATAATGATATCTCATGACATTAAAATAAAGTCGATATATTGTATCCTTACTGTAGACAAACCCCCACAATGCAAGAGTGGGTTTATCACACAAAATCTTAATATTTAAAATGTCTTTTCAGATTGATTAATTATATCAATTGCTCAAGAAATTCTCATGTTTTATATACCGTTGGATTGTTGTAAGTTACAGCATGGAGCAATTGCTTCATTGTCTGTAAATAACTTTTTCAGGAATTACTATCAATTAGTTTGCAATTAATCTTTAGGCTGTTTGTTTTTTTTTTTTTTTCCTTCTTTTCTAAAATATTCATTGGGTTGCAATAATGTTCTATGGTTGTTTTGGAACTGTTTCCTTTGCTTCTTGATCTATATCTCAGCACTTGTTCACCTTACTCTCTTTTGTTATTGTTATGGTATATACTTTCAATTTGATGTATAGCTTACTAGTTTTCGCTGTGAACAGCATCCTAGATATGTGGAACCGCTGAACTTAACTGCTATGGCTTGCCCAGCTTTCCCACTTTGCCCACTGGCAATAACTGAAGCTGAACGTGGCATACCTGACATCCTCAAGCGGGTTCGAGCGGTCTTTGAGAAGGTATATTTTCTAAATAATACAATTTTGTTAAGTGTAAATTACCCCTTATTTACTGACAAAAGGACTGGCCCAACAACTAAGTTAGCATCACATTCAACTGAAATTGTCAACTCCTTTGGAAGCTGAAATTTAACTTAATTCATTTTGAGGATGTTTCTCCATGATTTTTTTTTTAAAGATGTACTGTGCACGTCTTTCATTTTATTTTCAAATTTCCAGATGCATTTATGTGTGAGAATTCTCATATCTAGTCAGTTGTGCAATTCTCCTTCATATCTATTATATAAATTCATTTTAAACCAGGTTTGGAACTCTAATAAACATGTAGGTGCTTGCCTAACTTCAGGTTGGTCTCAAGTACAATGAATCTGTGGTGATAAGGATAACTGGCTGCCCTAATGGTTGTGCTAGACCATACATGGCTGAGCTTGGGCTGGTTGGTGATGGTCCCAACAGCTATCAGGTAGTTCAATTATTTGATTTGATGCCTTTAAATCTTAAGGAAGTATTAGGATAACATGGTAATTTTGTTTTTGTTGTTAAAATTAGATTTGGCTTGGAGGAACACCTAATCAAACACAATTAGCAAGAAGTTTTATGAATAAAGTCAAAGTCCAGGATCTTGAAAAAATTTTTGAACCTTTGTTCTACTGCTGGAAACAAAAAAGACAACCCAAAGAATCATTTGGCCACTTCACAACCCGCATGGTAAGTACTTGAACTACTAGCATTTTTTCATTCTTATTCTCGTTGGGCCTAGTGGAGAAATAATCTAGTCCTATTCAATTATTCTCTGCATTCTTTGAAAAATTCTTTTATGATCGAATGAACTCATGGCCTTGCAACTGATAAAGATGTTGATTTCTCTCAGGGATTTGAAAAACTTCAAGAGCTGGTGGACAAATGGGAAGGTCCTGTGCAAACACCAGGAAGGCATAACCTAAAACCATTTGTTGATAAAGAGACATATGAGGCCATGGATGAGCTTGCAAAGCTGCAGAACAAGAATGCTCATCAGCTGGCAATAGAAGTCATCCGCAATTTTGTTGCTGCCCAGCAAAATGGGAAAAGCGAACGAGTCATTTGAGAAATTGCTGCTGCTGCTGCTGCATCCACCGACAGAATTGTTGGTGTCTCCTTTGGACTTGTTTCTATTAGGTAACATCCGGAACCAATGAAATTTGGGTTTTTGGAATCATTTTATATTCAAGTTTTGTTATAGTTTTAGCTTATATTGGATCTAGCTGCATAAGCTTTCTGGCAACTTATATCATTTGCTTGTGGAGAATAGAGATATATTTTCTAAACCACTAGTAATTTCTCGTGTACCAGAAAACTTTAAAGTGGCAAGTTTGATAGAACTTGATAGAACATAAAGAACTTGATAGAACATCATAGAATGAATACAGGCTATATGACTCAGAACTCCCACATTTCCAAATTCCAAATCCTTCATTTTGGAATTATTAATTTTAACCCACTAGGGTAGTTGAGCTTCAAGCTGATGCTAGAGATTAACATCATGAGTATTTGGTAAATGTAGAAGGAGAAGAAGAGGAATATAACAAGTATTCTCCAATAAAAAGATACGAATTCCCATTCAACTTTTACATGAATCTCACGTTAAAATCAACATTAAATTTAGAGAACATCAGAGTCTCACTTGAGGCAGATGCTAGCTGCAGGCATTGTCACACAAACAGGAGCATACTCTTTTTTAGCTTCGGGGTCCCAGCCTTTGGCTCTTCAACCGTGGCATTGTTTGCAACATAGCAAGCAGCAGCTGCAAAAATCAACTCCCTCCTTCCATTGCTGCTCTCCTGCTTCAGCTCCCAGCTGGCCTTCTCTCCTTCATTGGCTCTTGCAGCCTTGGCCACAATCTGCCCTCTGCGGGCAGTCGTGGAAGGAAGTTTAGTCAAAGTTGAGCTTGAGCCAGGCAGGTGAAAGGCTGTCATGCTGGTTGAAGCCATGTCTGTCTAGTCGGGAGGGTGGGGGGGAGGGGCACTGCTATTTTCTGCAAGTTCTGTTTCTTTACTGATTCAGGAGATGGAATTGATTATTATTATTATTAGTTAGTCATGGAAATAGCATGAGAAATGCGTGTCAGTAATCCATCATCCATTTCCCTACCCACAGAAATGCTGGGGCAAATGGGTCATTGCGGCGTGTGGGTTAATCTAGGCCTAAGGTATGGACGTGAAAAAAAATGAATATACCCAACATCAGTTATAAATTTCAAAATATTAATAATGTAAAACTTCAATAAAACTAAAAGTGCCAAAGAAAATAGACGGTGGTAAAGCAGCTAAAAACCTTTTACCCAAGGTACAGCCTGCTAAATCTGTCCTGGATGTCAATTTCATTTTACTCTGTTAGGTCAAAATTTCCTTGGGGATCTAATAAACTGAATGTTAAGTCATGAACATCTCTACCCGAAAAACGAACTATCGCCGATGAATACCAGCCCCATAAGCAACTATGCTTTAAGGCACAAGCAGCACTAGGAAAAGAAGACAACTCATATGACCATTAGCTTATATAGTATCTGGATTGAGCAAAACAAAACTTAAGTTGGTGAACAAGTGCTAAATTTCTGATGACAAAAAGCAAAAAACGTAAACATAGAAATTGTCTTAAAACGAGTGAAAAGAACTTCGTATTACTACCCTAGGCACTAAAGCCGCTGTCTTAAATAATAGCTCATCACCATCAAACATCCACCCTCTCTGCATCTTCAAGTACAAGTGTCTTCACTGGCTTTCCCAACAGATCAGTATACTCCTGGAAGGGAGACTTTGTGAAACGAGTCTCCCTCCAGAAATCAGGAGTCAAGAAACCGTATGTTTTCAAAAGACACTCGAAGGTAGCCTGCAATTTACATTTCCAAGAGCAACACATAATCAGAGATCAGAAATAACTCAATAAAGCATCTCTAATACAAATCATACAGCAAATATACAGCTATCTAGCAGCAAAGTACACTGATTTTCCATTCAGTAAGAACAAATAATTTCAGGAACTGGGTAATAATTACAAACATATAGCCAAGCAAGTCCACACTTCCACTAGCAACAAAAAATTGACTTGAAATAATCAGTTGGGAAAAACATGCATTCAACCTCAATTACAGAGGTGGTGTCACCCATGAGTACAAAATCTACAGCAATATATGTTAGGGAATTTGTCCTCAAAAATGTCACACAGTTTTAACTAAGCCAAGCATCTATGCCCACACTCCCCATAGACATATCATCAAACCTTTAAACACAAAATAATACCATCAGTGGAAACCATACCCATAAAGAATTAAAAAATTCAAGTCATACAATATCCCAAATTCACAACCGTACATCAATTACCAATTTATGTCATACAAAAGATGCCTTCAACAATTCCATTACAATCACAGGCAGGTATGACATAGTGAAAACATAATAGTAAAGGATGAAATATGCTTCTATTAAACCAGTATCCCGTAACACGGGGAAGGACACCAAAAAATACCCAACTTTCCAGAAATTTAAAAAATGTAACAGTAACCAACTATTCAAAAGCACAACAATAAAAAATTTCTATCCAAGTAATCCAGCACCATACATCTTACAAGAAGACAATAACCTACGTACCAAGTCTAATGCAAATAAATCAAGAATACCATAGCTCATCAAAAAGAAAGCAAAAAGAATCCTGATACTTGCCTACTTGGACAAACAGTCAACTATCAACATAGAAGAATCAGAAATGTAAAAAATTTGCCAACGCTATTAACAACCTATTTCCACATAGATCAAAACAAATAAAAAATCAATCTTAAATAACAACAAAAACCAAAAAAGTAAAAAGAATAATATTAAAAAAAGCGAATACCTTGACAAAGTTACCAAGAGTCTTAGTAGAACCCCTGGAAGAAGTAAAAACATCCTCAATCCCAGCAAACTGAAGCACCTTCTTTGGCACCCTAGCAGCCACAATCCCCGCACCTCTCGGAGCCGGCACCATCCTGACAGTAACAGAGCCACATTTCCCAGTAACTTTGCACGGCACTGTATGAGGTTTTCCAATCTTATTCCCCCAATACCCTCTCCTCACCGGTATCACCGACAATTTCGCCAATATTATCGCCCCTCTTATAGCCGTCGCAACTTCTTTGCTACATTTCACCCCCAATCCGACGTGTCCATTTCCATCGCCAACGACGACGAAGGCCTTGAAACGGGTGCGCTGGCCGGCACGTGTTTGTTTCTGGACGGGAGTGATCTTCATGACCTCGTCTTTCAAGGAAGGGCCAACGAGTTGGTCGACGATTTGGTACTCTTTGATGGGGAGAGAGTGGAGGTAGATTTGCTCCAGGGATGTTATTTTTCCGGATTTCACCAAACGCCCAAGCTTTGTTACGGGTACCCATTTCTCTTCTTCATCTTTGCGGCCACGGCGCCTGCCTCTTGGCCCACGGTCCGATCTGCCACCGCCTCCTCCGAAGCCACGCCTGAAAGCGCCACGTTCTCCGCCTCTTTCTGCCATTTTGCTTTTGGTTTATTTTCTTTCTTTGGCGTGTGTTTACAAGATAATTAGGGGTTTTCTATGAGAGCGGCGAGGGCAAGAGGAATAGGTAAGAGTTTTAGGTTTACTTGGGATTTGTTTTTTTTAATTAAGAAAAGTCCTGGTGCCCAATTAGGCTTCTAAACGGGCAAGAATTTATATAAAATTTTTTAATTAAGTTTGTGTGTGCATGAGCATGTTTTTTTTATTAAAAATAGTTTAATAGAAATTTTAATAAAAAAATTTAAGCAGATAAATTTAGAATTCAATGAAAAAATTAATAATATAAAAATAATTATTGAAAATACAGTTCATAATTAAATTTTATCTGTGCTTATTTAATAATACTAAAAATATTTATTTAAAAAATTTATTAAAATTTTTTAAAAATTTGCAGATCTATATACTAAAATTTTTAATCAAAATCTTTATTTAATTAATTTTAATAAAAAATCTTATAAACTTATATGAAAAACTTCAAATAAATCTTTTTCTTCCAAATGAGCTTTTAATTTCAATCCATTTCCTCCAATTTTATGCTTATTAGATCACAGAGGCCATTTGCATTGGATCCCAAATTAGCTTCACACAATTTTAAATATGATAAGTTTTCTATTATTGTTGTCTAAAAGATGCGTATTCTTGGATTGGTTGAATTTTATGAATCACTGGGAAAAAACTAAGCAAAAGAAAAAAAAAAAAAACGAAAATTGGATTAAGCTGTCTATCAAACCCTCGGATTAGAAATATAATTGATATATTGATATTTATAAATTATTCGAATTTGATTCGAATAAAATTTGAATTCAGTTCGGTTATTATTGAGTCGAGCTCAAACTAAAATAGTTTGACTTATCAATCGAATCGAATTCAAGTATTTTTATATATGGTTTAAGTAATTCGTGAGCCTAATTAAATTTTTATATTTTAATATATTTTAATTATTTTAATTAATTAAATATCTTGAAATCGAGTTTAAGTTTGAGTATATAGTCAAGTTTTTATCAAATATAAGAATTAAGTTTATTTTTACGTGTTAATCGAGTTTAATCGAGTGCGCTCAAGTAGTTCGATTTCTATTTCGAGTCGAACTTTAATTAAAAAAATATAATTCGATTGAGTTCGAGCCAAGTTTCGAGTTTTGAATTTTGAGTCAAGCTTGAGCTTAAATTTAATACTGTATCGACTCGAATTCAATCGATTACACCTCTATCTCAGATTAGACTTTAGAAGAAATTTTAAGGCTGTATGGCTCGACTCTATCTAATTTATTATTTTATTAATAAAAATCTTATTTTTGTTTAAATTTAATTTTAAAAATATTACAATATTAATGTAAATTTATATTTTATTTTAATATTTAATTATAAACAAAATTTTAAAATTATCAATGCATTCATTTTTAATTAATGCAAAATTATTATTATTTTTAATTTTAAAATTAATATTTTAAAATAACTATCTTTATTTTATTATTAATATAATTAATTTTTAAAATAATTATTATTTATTTTATTATTTATCAAATATTATTATTCAATTTTTGAATTAACAACACTGTTGTAATCCAAATCTAAAGACATTTGATTCATAGTTTTTTTTTTTTAAAAGATAACGCTTCATCTTTCATTGAGTTCTATTTGATTTATAATTTTTTTCACTTTCTTATGCATCCTAATAAATAAAATAAAAACTTATTATTAATCTATAAGAATAAAATAAAATAATTTAAAACAAAATTATTTTAAATAAGTTGCAATAAATAAAAATATTTATTAATTTTTATTTCATAAATTTATAATAAAACCCAAAATAGTGTAATTAAAAAAAAATCAAAATTTGGATATGTACCTTCATTTCACGGTAAAGGAAGTGACTCGGTGACTATATCCATTAATGATCCAACTATATAAAAACCAATTTTTTAACGCATCCGAAGAAATGACCTATGAATTTGATATTTTTTTGTGTCCTTCCAATATCCCATCACTAACTCCACGATTAGGTTGTGTTCCATTTTTTTTACTTCTCAAAATGAAAAAGTATCATTCTTTTTCTCCATATTACTTATATGATCAAATTAAATTTCACATCAATTAATACAAAATCATAAAGAAAATTTATTTATGTTTAATTATAAAATAGATTTATTTAATAAGAAATATAGAAAACTTTAAACTCTATCATTAAAATATATAGTTAAAAAAACTTATTTCACACTAATACCTGCAAATTTCTCAAGATCGTGCCAATACAAGTTAACTTTCATAATCTTATTCTGAGGCAAAAATTGTGACAGTATAAGTTAACTTTTATAATCTTGTTCGGAGGTAACAGTTCATTCGTGACTTTGTTTAAGTAATGAAGAACAAGCTGTTACAATTTAGATATCAAGATAAGTCAAAATACTTATTATCAATGTTGGCTTGAGTTCCAATTTAGGTTATAAGATCACCCGTTCTTATTCGGCTTACATTATCACTTTACTAGGAAGTAAAATTTTTTACCAAAACCTTTTTTAAAAAAATTGTATTGGATGAAAAATTTTAACTAAAATCAAACATATAAATAATTAATAAAAAAACTTGATAATTTTGTTTCTATTATTTCAAAAAAAAACATTATTGGTTTTAAGAGATTTTAAATTTATATCATACTAAAACTATTAAAATTAAAATATTTTATTTTTATTTATTTTTAAATGTTTAATTATAATCTTATATAAGTTTTAGATTTTTTTCTTTACCCTAAACAAAATAATCATGTATATTGGGACTTGGCTAGTAATAACTTGTGGTGATCACTGGTACAAATCTAATTCAACTCCTCTAGTGACTATATGTTTCTATGAGCGGGATTAAGATAGAATTAATTTTTTAGATATTTGTTCAAGATCTAATTCACCAACATAATCTCATTTATTTTAAATTTATTATTAATATTAAAATATTTTATATTAATATGTTTATATATTTAATTATAAAATATATTTTTAAGTGTGAAATTAAAAATTGTTGTAACTGTTCAAGTTGAGTCAAACTTACAAACCTAGTGAGTTGCTTGGCTCATGGATAAGTTTACTTGTAATTAATATACATATATATATATATATATATATATAAATTTCTTTATATATAAATTTAGTGATTTTATTTTTTAAAAATTAAACACTTGTTATCAATTTAGGGCTCAATGTGTTAGTTACACTGTTTAAAAAATATTTATTTAATTTGTTTTAATTTATTTTTGGTTAAAAATATATTTTTATTTTTTAAATTTATTTTTGGTATATATGAACTAGAAACACAATAATTAAATATAATTATTTCATTTCTCGTAGATTCACTTCTCTAGTTTATAATTTAACAAAACCTAAAAGCATTCAATTATTGACTAACATTTGGTTCTTTCTTTGTAGGACATGTGGCTCAATTACAATGCATCATGTTGCAAATTCACTCTCTTCTTTAAAAACATATATATATATATATATATTTTATTGGCAATAATTGACTAATGAGGTCCAATTAATCGAAAACAATAATGAATAGAGGGAGAATGGGAGAGAGTTAATTTTATTAAGTTATAATAATTTAATTGACATTTTAATCAAAAGAAATAATGATTTTATATATATATATATATATATGAATTTAAATATACACAAAGAGTTAATTGATACTATCTTCTATAAGCCCATCTTTTTCACCTTAGGAGTAAAACAAATAATTTAATTTCGAGTCTCGTTGAGATGTACATTAATTAAGTTATGTTTGGATGAAGTATTTATAATTATAAATATGTTATGTAAATATGTGTATAATAAAATAAATATATTAAATATATAATATTAATTTGGTATATAATAATTTAAAAAAAATTCAAGGACATAATATGAAAAAAGGTTTGGTTGAAAAAAAAATCACAATTAGATATTTTTCAATTTGATTTTAATTATTCTAATACTTAAATATATGTTAAACTTTAATCTACATGTGTTGCAACATCTGGATTCGTGAACCTGTTCGTACGGCATAGAAATTTGTAAATAAATAAAATAAAGAGTTATCATCAATATTTTTCGTTAGGCATAATTGGCTATTTAAAAAGTTTACCCTTTTAAAAAAACCAAAATTAAATTTAAGGTTTATTAAAAAGACATTTTGGTTTTTGAAATTAAAGCTAGATTCAAGAGAGTATGTTTATATGTGGAGAAGAATTAACACTCTTATAACGCCCGTTAAAAAATAGTACTAATTAATTATGCGTTATCTTTGGTATTGGAATAAAAATAGTTTTAATTTGAAATTTAATAATAATTATTTCACTTTTTGAAAAAAAGTAAATTTTATTAAAAAATTTTATTTAAGAATATTATGAAAATCTTTAGGTTAAAAAATTACTTTAACATTCTTCACAAAATTTAAAGATAACTTTTTTGCCTAAAATTTACTACTACATTCCTTAAAAATAAAAATAATATTATTTACAAATAATTGTTTGTGGCTTTCTCTAACATCTAAGTATAGTAAAAAGAATTATTTTTCTTAAAATGTTATTTTAGTTTTATTTTTTAAAAAATCCATACTTTTAAAATAACATTTTCTATGAAAAGTATTTTTTAAAAAAATAATAATGCTATAATTAACAAAAAATCAATAGTGATATTCAAAAGATATAAACATGTAAAATGAATACAAACAACAATTTAAATATGAATAAATACAAATTGATGTTGTGTATGTTGATGAGATGCGATTTTGGGATCAAGTCCTTAAATATAAAGAGACTATTCAGACTTTTTAATCTTTAAGCAGAGTTTAAGTGTGATTATTTATATCTAAACCATATCTTTATTATTATTATTTTTTGCTTTAATCTTATTAATATTTTGGGTTAAGGAATTGTACAAAAAATCTAATGAAACAAAATTTCCTAATTACCTTATCCTCTAGGCGGTATTCTAGAATAGATTACTTTATATGAGGTTTTCATATGAATTCTTTGAATTTTGGGATGGCTTTAGTATAAATCAAGGGTTTGAATAGTTTTAAGGTCTAAATAATTTGGGATTATGGGTTAGATTTAGGACTTAGGTCAAATTTATGGTTAAAGGCTAGGTTTAGGGTCTAGGGTTTGGTTTATGGTTTGGGGTTGGGTTTAAGGTTTTTAGTTTTAGAGTTTGAGGTTGGTTTAGGGCTTGAAGTTGGTTTAAGGTTTAGGGCTTTGGTTTAAGGTTTAGGATTAATTTTGGGGTTTGGAGTTGATTTTATAATTTAGGGTTTTGGTTTTGGGGTCTAAGGTTTAGTCTTAGGTTTAATGTTTAGGGGGTTGGTTTAGGGTTTTAGGGTTTAAGATTTCGGTTTTAGGGTTTCGACTGGGTTTATGGGTTAGATTTAGGGTTTGGGGTTTGTTTTAGGATTTGAGGTTTGTTTGAGGGGGTTTTATGATTTTTATGAACTTTTCAAAAAATCTTTAACATTTATGTGGACTTTTAAAGTAAGCTAGAAAACCATGATTTTCAATCTTGTTTAATTATCATTTTAATGTGTAAGTGAATGCTTAATGCATGACAATACTTATGACAATTAAATGCTAAATATGAAATTAAAGTATTACAAGTGATGAATGAAATTAAACTATCATGACAATACTATGGTATTTTCACAAACACTTGAAAAACGTAGTAAATTACTTTGAAAAGCATAGTAAATCACTACATTTTCATTTAATCAAATACTTAAAAAATTCCTACATACTTCTTTTTATTTGAAAACTTTTTATCAAACACTTAAAAAGCATATTTAGAAAATCATTTTTATTAACAAAAACATTTATCAAACACAAAACAAACATCCTAAATGAAAACCATTTAATCCACCAAAATCCATAAAAAAAATACAAGATGGAAAAGCATTTAAACACAAGATATCAAGCATCACAAACACATAAAAAACATGAAAACCAATAACCACAAATACATCAAAACACAAAGACCAAGAAAAGCAAGAACTACTTGTATGAAAAATAAAATTGTATGATAAAAAAATGAAGAATGCATAAAAAAAAAGCTACTTTAGCTTTTCTCACCAAAAGATTTTTTTTTTTTCCAAGGAGTCACTTTCTTGCTACCTACTTTCCTGCATTTAAAGATAGATAACAAGAATAAAAGGAGTCCTAAACCTTATGAACAACCCCTTCGTTAAGCTTTCTAGGAAAAAAAATTTTTCCTTTCTTTTCAAACCTTATTTTTTTTGTATTTTCTTATATTTTTTGGTCTTTCTTTTTCCTTTTTTTTGTGTGCTGCCAACCTTTTTTTTTTGTTCTAGACCTCCTATTTTTTCATCTTTTAAACCAGTAAACACTAATAAAAAGTGGAGCTTGAAGCTCCTAAGAACAACCAAAAAAAAAAAAAAAACAAATGAAACTAAATCTAAAAGGCACATTTACAAGCTTAAAAAAACTCTAAGGAAAATCCTACTTCATTAAAGATTAAGTTTAATCAAGTATTTATGAAAGGCTAATCTAGTAGATGAAAAGAGTTTTTAATTGAATGTTGCAAGATGTTGGAATTACTTTGAAGCATAATGTGGATGATGTTCATCTTGAAATTAAAGCCAATGATCAAAGATCTAGAGGAATAATCATTGAAGATTGTTTAATCAAGTAAAATTTATTTGGAGAAGCAATTGGAAAAAGATGAAGAAAGAAAATATATTGTTATGGTATTCGACTGCCTTACAGCTACCTTGCTACTGCTAATGGGCAATTTAAAAAAAAAAAAGCAAAAAAGTATTAAGGCATTCAATTGCCTGTATTTGGCATCCAACTACCTAAGATATTTTCTAAAACAGAAGCTTATAAAAGGATAAAGCATTCAGTTGCATAAGTGCTTTTTATTTTATGTTCTAAAAAGCTTATTATAACCATGACAACAGACTGTCCAAGAAAGGCATCTATCTACCAGATGCCTAGATCGGAAGAAATCATGCTCTAATGTTTTGATTTTCACTTTTTGCAAGATATCTTTCATTTTCATTACTCAAAACAATTCTCTAACGCTTAAAATGTCTCTTTCCTATGACTACTGATTAGTGAATATTATTTTACAATGCCAATGAATCATTAAGAGGGTAGGTACTTTAGCTTTCTAAAAGTAAACATCAGTGTGGCAGAAAGAGGAAAAGAAGATCTTCAAATAAACCTCCATTGCCTGTGGTAGTGCCACCTCCACCTCTTCAATCATCGATGGCTTTTCGACTTCCAATGCCACGATAGCTATAGTTGCAAATTAATCTAATTAAAGTTTAAAGATAAACATATATACAACATAAGCGTAATGACACCTTTTAAAGTAAAAATTATATTATAAAAAGTAAGCCAATGTTCAAAGGATGATATAAATGAACGTATGAAAAAAGAATATCATAAAAATACTAATTGACGGATCAAAATAAAAAAAAATGCTTTGATTGTGGATGTTCCAAGATGCTTTTAATGGAATATCAAGAAAATCATTCACAAAATACTAAATGCAAATATTTAGAATTTAAACCTAAAGAAGATGGTTATTTAATTGAATAAGCAAACAATTTTCAAATTGTTTTTTGCCAATGATAACTATGGAGGTAAGGACAAGAATGATTGAGTAGGTTTTACCAAAAAGATCAACTATGTGTTTGTAAAATGGAACCTGATTATTACTTTAGTTGGAACATTTTGAGTAGAAGTCAATATTTTTTAGCATATAGAATTGCATGCAAAGCAAATAAAAAAAAAGTACATAAAACATGCAAATAAAATAAAAAAGGTGAAAAAAATTACTCATTTGCAGAGAATTAAATATCAAAAAGGCTATTGCAAAATTCCTAATTGAATTTTGATTTTGGATACTTGGCATGTGGGATTATAGTGGGCGGCTCCGATAAAAAAATGGATAGTTGAGCATAATGAATGTATTGAATTTTCATTTTCAAAGGTAATTGATGGACAAAAAAAGCCTAAATTTGATTAAAGATAAAGCCCATTAAATCACCAAAACATAATCAAAGAAAAATCAAATCAAATCATGCAAAAACAAATCATAAAATGAATATCAAAAAAGCTTCCAACAACCCAAAGATGAAACATCTAATCATACAAGTAATACATAGAAAAAAAAGAGTTTTCTTTTGAAATTTTTTTGGTTCGGGTGCTTGGAATCAGTGGGTAAAAGACTAATGAAAGAGTAAGGAGTTTTCTCTTACTTTGAACTTTAGCCTTAGTACCCACATCAAAGTTTTTGCCATAAAAGCTTCTTATTAAAGGGTTAGGGAAATAGTTGTAAAGAATATTTGATGACCCAAATCTATCCTCTAATTTTTTTTAAAGACATTTAATAGGTGTATTGAAAATTAGAGTTAGGAACTTTTTTTTATTATAAGTAATAGATGCCTTTTTTCACATTATTAGACATATTTCATTATTCTCTAATTTAACCACCAAAGGCCACAAACAATTAAAAATGAAAATGAAATGAAACACTAAAAACTAATAATCATGCAATAATAAATTTTTAGTTATACTTACATGTGTATGTATCTTATCTAAATTCTTAGAAGAAGAAACCAATCTAACCAATTTGTTTTTTTTCCTATTATACTAGTTTTAATTGGATTTCTCAACTTTAATTAAATTATCAAGTCTTCCCTAACAATCAACATATATTCTCTTAGATACAAAGTATAATAAAATTCAATGAGCCAAACAATAGTATTTTTATTTTTTTCTCCTAAAGATTTGTAGGCAATCAAATAACATTCTAGAATCAAGCCATAAACCATAAGGAAATTTAGAAAAAGCAAAAAATTGGACCAAGAACACAAAAATTTATACATGCAATCAAAACCTGGCAAATATTGTAGTTGAAACTATCATAATTGTCAATAACGATAATAAGATTCTTGCTATTTTTCTTATTATCCAAAAGTGAAGAGGTTGAGTTTGATACAACAGATGCCAACGATACTATTTCAATAATCCTAGTTCTTTTTTTGGTAAAAAACCAACCTCTGTAAAATAAAACAAAATGGAAAAAAAAAAAAGAGACTTGATAGAGGAGAGAGCCTATTTGATTTTCTTTCTCTTTTTTTTTTTTAATTTTCTCAACCGTCACCCTTCACCAATGTCAAAATGCATGCTGATTAGGATGCATACACCCAATCAAGATTAATTTTTTAGTCTCTAGAATACTCAAAATACTCCAATTTACCACGTATCACAAAAAAACACAAAAAAAAGCAAAAATCGTAGTCTTCACAAATTGTGAGGAATCCAAAAAAATAATAAATAATAAAAAAATAAAAAGTTTCAGTCGAACAATGAAAGATTTGGATTGTTTGAGCAAAAATTTAACTAGCGAAAAAGGAAGGGAAAAGATAAGAAAAGAAATAAGGGAAAAGTAGGAAAAGAAGAGGGATTAGATCTCGGCTATGAATATTTTTCTATGAAGCTTCTAAAAAAAAAATTGACTCAAAATTACCCTAAATCCATTTGTTTTTACATCGCTGAGCTGTCTTCTTTAAGAGGATAGCTTTTATATTAAGGTATAGATTAAAGTATTACACCAAAATTCAATATTGACTCATAATGCAACGGTAAAAATCATCTTTATTTTTGTAATTTTCATTTACTTTGATGTGGTAATGCCGTATAGGTTTTTTTTTTTTTTTCTTTTGTTGAAGTCAAGTTGAGATGGGAAATTGTACATGATTATATTTAATTATGAGTGCAAATGAATGGACTAATGTTCAATCCAAGCTAAAAGGTCAATAAACTTTGAAATTTTCATGATTTTTGAAAGGTACAAGATTGGACAAAAGCCAAAATGCCATTTTCCTACTTTTTAGTCTTAAGAGGTGAGATTTGCTCTAAAAATTTTGTTGAATTGTTACTTTATTATTTATCTTTAGATTATCATCCTATTATGTATTGTTGGTATGCAAATAAATTTATAAGATTGTTAAGCTTATTTAATAATGATGTTAATTTTTTTATAAAAAATAATGATGCTAATTTTCAAAATTTTTAGTTATTGCCTAAAAGACAAGTGGCAACACTATATAATAAATTACTTGTAAAATTTTAGAACTTTATTATTATTGTATATATAATTTTTTTTATTTTTTGTTAAAAAATTATTTACAAAAACAAATAATAAAATAAAAAGATTACATATACATTTGTCTTTTGTATCACAATACTTTTCATAATTTGCTACCTAAAGAATAAAAACATGGTAAGATAAAGAAATGGATCACTCCAAAAGACTAACATCATTAATAAAACACTAATATGGCTTTTTCAGCCAACAAAGAATCGTCAACTAGCACAGGCCACCTCTTAATAAGTGAGGTCTATCCATGTTAGCAAAACTTAAATTTTATTTTTTTATTTTTTTATTTATAAATTAAAACACTTGAAATAAAACAATCTAAAAAAAAAACAAAATAATAAAATAATATGACATTTGAAAATTAAAAAAAAAAGTAAAAAAAGATTAAAAATTAAAAAAAAATCGATGAGAGAGAATGAAGGAAAATGATGAAAGAAAAAAATACGCAAACAAAAAAATGGGAGGAAGCCTAGTCTACCATTTATTTGGTTGGTCCAAAGTAGATTGGTGATTTGTAATTAATGAAATTGGAAAAGGCTTGGAATTAGAGAGAGAGAGAGAGAGAGAGAGAGAGAGAGAGAGAGAGAGAAGGTAAAAAGGAAAAAGGCTAGGGTAGGAGAAAAATGAAGGTTGGGTGGTCACCAATGTTGTTAGCTTGAGTTATTTGTAGTTGATTTAGCTTAGGCCGCTAGATTGGTAGCCCAACTACCTTCCCTTTCATTTTTTTTTTTTATTACTTTTTCCTTCCCTTCCCTTTTTCTTTTTTTTTTCTTAATTTTTAATTTTTTTTTTCAAATTTTCAATTACTAGATTTTTTATTCTTTAGTTTTTTGCTTTTCTATTTTAAAATATAAATAGTCATGTAATTCATCAATGACTCATCAAAGGGTAGTCCAATCTATCAATCAACATTTTATATCAGTTGTATGTCATTGAAGTTAGTATGTAAAAAGTATTGATTTAAGAAAATTTATATACGTAATGTTTTATTCAACTAAATAAATATAAAATTAGAATATTTAAAAACAAATTAAAATTTTAAAAAATATTTAAAGAACTCAGAAGACAATTGTCCATGCTCAAAAGTTAATACTCCATAGACAAAGTCTGTTCTGTTCTGTGCTATCAAAGCCCATTCTTAAATGGATAATTCAAACCCTTATTAATATTTTTTGGGTTTTAGGCAAATTTAATTTTTGGATATTATGTTACATGGGCCTAATTTTCAGAACGTATAGCGTGGTCTACACATTTGATGATTTGCCAGAAAAGTCATTTTAAGAATTTGCTGGATAAGTTTACTAAAAGCATATATATATATATATATATATAATGTATGTATGCATGTATATAAAATGAGACTCTTTTTTTTTTTTTTCAAAGAGAACAGTAGTGAATTTATGATTTGACTTTTAAGAAAATTAAGGTAAAACGTTTTGAATTTAGAGTATTTTATATTGAAATTTAAAAATTTTCAATAATATTTTTATTTAAGGTTTTTAATATCAAAAGATAAATAACATTATATAATTTAAAATTGAAATATTAAAAGCAAAATAAATATTAAAAATAAAAATAAAACTTTACTTTGAGATATTTCACTAAAAAAATAGATAAAGAAAATTATCAGACATAAAAGTATAATTAAGGCAACAAAAATAACTATAAAATTTTTAATATTTATTATTGAATAAGCATAAATTAAATTTAAATTATAAATAATAATTTTTTAATTTTTTAATTCAAAATTTTTATTAAATTAATTTTAAAAAATTCACAAATTTCAGTTAAAAATTTTGAATTAGGTTTTGTTATAGTCAAATTGTTTTTTTTTTTTTTTTTAAATAAAACCAAATATTGTTAAGAATATGAGGACCAGAGCGTGGACAGTTGTCGTCTTGGATGGCAACCAGTAACCAACAGCTCATTTGACCTTAATTGACTGAGACTTCCTAAGTTGTTGGCAATTACATCAGACTTCTCGTACTTTTCTTCTTCTTTTTTTTTTTTTTGGTTAGAAGAATGCTCATTTCAAATTTCGAAAGTTAAATTTAAATTAATCATAATAATTTATATATTTATTTCATATAAAATACAAAATATTTTTTATTTTTTTAAATTTATATAAAATTTTTATTAAAATTTTAAATCATATTACATTAATATTTTTTATCTTATATAAAATTATATAATATGCTCTAAATGTTTGGTCCCGTATGTAACAAAGAAAATAATACCAGCACAATATTATTTTCTTGAAATAAAAGTATAGGAAATAATTTTGTTTTATTGATAAAATGGTGAATAAAGGAGGAGCGTGTGTTTCACATGCTAGAAAAATAAAGTAGGAAAGAATTTTAACCCCAGACAAAAACCCCTTTAGAAAGCCCGCCCGTCGTCTGATTAAATCCTCCCTCAACTTTTGGTAATCATTACTACTAACCAACGCCCGCCAAGACAACTACGAACCATAACACACTACTTCGAAAACAGCGCAAGCAGAAACAATACTCCAAACTCTGAAACAACCAATCACCATCTCCACCGCCACCAATGTCCATCGCCACTTGCCTTTTCACTCTTTCTCCATCCCCATCCTCATCCCAATCATTCAATCCTACCACCCCAAAGTTCTCCACCACTTTCCCTCTCCACCTCCACCTCCGCCTGTCCTCCTACACTTCCACCACCCGTCTCCGCCACCGTCAACGCCAAATTTCCCCGTTCTTAATCTTCTCCACCCTTCTCGGCAGTGATGGTGGCGACATTAACAGCAACAACAACTCAGGTGGTGGCGGTGGAAACAATGACAATGGAAAAGGCAAGGGTGGTGATGATAATGCGGGTGATAAGAACAGGAAAGAGGCGATGATTGTACTGACGGAGGCGAGGAGATCAATGGAGAGTTTGCCGAAGGACTTGGTGGCGGCGATCCAAGCTGGGAGGATTCCTGGGTCGGTTATAGAGAGGTTCTTGGGGCTTGAAAAGTCGGGGCTTATGCGGTGGTTGATGCAGTTTGGTGGGTTTAAAGAAAGGCTTTTGGCTGATGATCTTTTCTTAGCTAAAGTTGGCATCGAGTGTGGTGTTGGGATCTTCACCAAGGTTCATATGATTTTTTCGTTCTTTCTTTTTTACTTTTGCCTTTTGGGTTTTGGTGTTTTTGGTTTTTCCGTATTTAGTATAGAATCTATTGATGATATAAATGGATGGTTTAGATTTGTTCATTTTTTTTTAATTGGGCTTGAATTTGTCAAAGATTTCCTTTTTATTCTTTTTCACTTCATCATTTTATTGCTATGACAATTTATAATGCGGGTTTCATTTATTAATTAATTCTAAGGTGTTGTTCATGGGTGATTTATTAAGAAATAAGTAAAAATGTACTTTGGTGTATATATCATGGGTATTTTGTAGCAATTATAGGTAGATTTTGGATAAGTGATGAAGAAAAACTTGATTTCTTTTTTTGAACCTATGATTTATTGAAGTTACTTTTTCTTGTGATCTTTGCCTGTAGGATGAATCTTAGCCAAATTTTGGAGGTCCTGTGATTTATGTTGGCTTTGAATTTTAAGTCAAAATTAGATGGAATCATCAATAAAATAGAACGTATATTAGGAAGAAAACTGCCTAAATAAGGGCTTATGGAATGCATAAGTGCTTGCATTGATTGAGTTGGAAGGTTTTATCCGTGCTGAAGTCCATCTGTCTTTCTTGTGTACGAGTTTTTTAGGATTACATGTTCCTGATTCTGTCAGCTGTGAGTCACGGCAAATTGGCAACTCAGCCTGGGCAAGCTAGTAAAACAACTTAGTTAAGTCTTAGCCCAAGCAACTGAACCTACAAGAGCCATGATTATGCATGATCTAAAATTTGCTCTTGTGCAGTGTCCAGTGTCCTACTTTTAAAGGATTGTTTTCTGTAATGACATCTGTCTCTCTTTTATTTCTCCATTCTTCTTGGCTCATTCAGTTTTACCTACTTATGTTTATTTTCTGTTTTCCAGACTGCTGCAGAATATGAACGTCGCAGAGAAAACTTTTTCAACGAGCTCGAAGTTGTTTTTGCAGATGTGGTATGGTTGTTTACCTCATAACTAGTTCTTTTAAATATGCACTTTCTCAGCCTTCTTTTATAATAACTTGTTTGGTCAAATTCAAAGAATAAATTTGAGGATGTCTTTGTGCAAACATATTGATTTCATGGTGATGCTGAATTTTGATGCCACTTTGAGGCTGTTATTTTGTCCTTTGGAATTTATTGATTGACAAACTATTGCTTTTCAATCTTAAAATCAAAAACAAAAATTTCTTATCATGACTTAAATAAATCTGTTATCATCCATTTAATGCTCTGATTTCCATAAAGATAAGAAGCCAGCTGACTTATCATTGTTACATGAATTATATGAGCTGCTTAAATTTCTCTTTGGTTATGACCTTAACTAAAATTGTTCAAAAGGAGGCTTTGGTAATTATAAATACATAAAAAATTTGTCATCATTCGTGTAATTGGATAAACATGCTGAATTCACAGCTCAAGCGTTATATATAATTTTTGCTAACAAGAAAAAAAGATAGATGGATTTGCCACTTATCAGTCGTGGCAACCTTAATTTGGTTTGAGTATGGTAGCCCCTATCCACTTGGGAAGCAATGCCAGGATGGGCCTTAAAACATACAGCTTGTAGACCTTGGTTCTTGGTGCAGATGCTCTATGCCATTCATCGAGGGGATTGAGTCATAGCTTGCCCTCCAAGCCCATTTAGGGCATAGTGGTAAAAAAGTTGGTAGTTCAATACTAATGGGAATGAATGAGTCTCATTCTCACCAGTAACCAACATATGACGCCACATATGCACGTCCTAGCAATCTAACCATAGTATTAAGCTTTTAACACTAAACCAAACCTTTCTGTTGTTTTGCTTGCTCATCCTCTACTAGGCTGCTAAACAATCATCTGATACAGATTAGAGATGGAGTTTTATTGAATGATGAAGGGGAAAATAATATGATTGTATTACAGTTAAGGTTTTGTCAGAGAAATTGGGTCTTGAGAATTGAGAATTCAGATCTTGTTGAGTTTATTTTTATCAACTCACTAAATGACACAATGTAGTAATAGAAGACAGATTTTTGCCTTTACAGTAAGAGGATCTAGGAATTTGTCCCAAGTGAACATGTCATGCGTTTCTAGTGACTAAAATTTGAAACATCAAACAGCTGCAGATTCTAGTATTTCATTTGACTGTGAAACAGTATGAACTAATATAATAGGTGATGATTTGTTATGTTGATTTAGTGAAGGCTGTTGGTTAATAAGTAACATCAAGAAAGATCCTTCTCTACCCTGTTTTTTTTTTTATATTTTTGTCATCTGTTTCTTTTCTCAGAATTAAAAATATGTCAGGTTTTAGCACCAATTATTATATTCTACATTTGTATTTGAGCAATATAATTAATTGCAGATAGATACTTTCTTGTGAGCAATATTTATAAACTACAGAAATTGATATTTTGAAAAGCAATGAGGCTTTCTTTGGAAATTTGTATTTTTTTAGCTTAAGAAATTGTGGCTGTATGATTCATATTTCCTTGACCCTGAAGATCAATTAGCACATAAAATATAGATTATTGTGAATTACATGTCCAACTCTGTTATTTCTATCATTTTAACTTTCCAATTCATTTTCCTAGGTAATGGCCATAATTGCAGATTTCATGCTTGTTTATCTTCCTGCTCCTACCATCTCTCTGCGGCCTCCTCTTGCAATCGGCGCTGGAGCTATTTCCAAGTTCTTCTATAGCTGCCCTGATAACGCTTTTCAGGTTTCTATTTTTATCTTTGCTGATGAAGTTGCATGGAGATTTTGCAAAGATTCTTTCTAAGATGCTAAAATACAAATGTTTTACGGTCATGAAATTCTGTCTGCAGGTTGCCCTCCCTGGGACTTCATATTCATTTTTGCAGAGATTAGGTGCTGTAATGGTAAGGAGATCTTTCATGTCTTCCGAACTTTTAAAATTTAAGATATCCGAATATCTGAGGTAAGAATAAACCATCATATTGTGTTTTAATTGTATGTGCTCTGCAGCGTAATGGGGCAAAGCTTTTTGCAGTAGGCACCACTTCTTCGCTGGTAAGTTTTTGGCAGCTTTTACTCTTTTTCCCCCGGTATTTGTTTGCTCCGTCAAGTTGTTGAGAAGATTATCTGCAATCTATCATATACAGTAATAAAGCTTATTTTCCCTTTTCAATTTCCATTTCTATGAAGAATATCATTTCTTTTTGCAAATTTATTTCAAACTGAAAACCCAAATCTGGATTTGCTGGCATTTAATGAAAGTTGGTTTCTTGTAGGTTGGCACAGCTGTCACAAATGCCTTAATTAATGCAAGAAAGGCTGTTGAAAAGTCTTCAGCAGCTGAAGTTGAAAATGTTCCCATACTAGCCACCAGTGTTGGTTATGGTGTATATATGGCAGTCTCTAGCAACCTCAGGTACGTAGATTTAATTTTTTAGTGAATATTAGTTCATACGGCATGGATTTTGCTATTGTTAATGGAATTGCTTTTACTATTATCATTAAAGTGTTCCATTCTGATAATATGACATAACGCCGGGCTATACAATGTTAGGTGGCCCTCGCCCATCCCATAATCCCCCAACTCTCCGATTCTAAGCTTCAAATTGTAAACCTCCAAGTTGGAATCTCAATATCTAACCACTGGGGTGTCCTCTTGGGGGCTGATGCTGAATTGCTGATTTATCACATAAAATCATTTAAATGTATTATTGAAGTCTGAAGTCTTGTTGGAGCATTAGCTTCTAACATCATATCAGGCTAACAGGTAGCAAGAATGTATTGATACTATAAGATATTTTTCAGGAAACATGATAATATACAGTTATATGCTTAGTAGAAAGAGGAAGGAAAACCAGCTCTTTTGGGAGATTCCTCTGAGTATGTGTCTGGCTATATATCTAGCTACTGAATTATTTAGCCATAAAATTTAGCTATTATAAGAGACTTTTTAAGTATGCATATTGAAAGATCTTAGGTGGATATTCTCCTTACAGAAAATGTAGTATGCTTCATTGGAATTGTGGCATTTTGGTAAACTAAACCAGTAGGGATGTATCTCAAAGGCAGAGTTTCAAGCCTGCATTGTACTGATTTATGCAGTCATTGATATAAATAGAAGGATGGTTTTTATTTCAGCAGCCACAGCTGCTGAAATTTTTATGAGCAAGTCGTCAATACGTGGTACAATAAGGGTGCCTTTGTCATTTCATTCTTTAGCATGGTTCTCTGCATGTAGAGAAGCAGTTTTGATGTTTGAAGTTGGTATTGTCTATTTCCAGATTCATACCTGTTAAACAAACATGTTTGAAATACAAATCCCATGATCAGCAAATATTCAGAATTGAGAGTCGTAACATTTTGGCATGTTTTGTTGAGGATATTGTTTGGTTTTAATAGGTACCAAATGCTGGCTGGTGTAATCGAACAGCGGATTTTGGAGCCTTTGCTACACCAGCACAAGCTTATGTTGAGTGCAATATGCTTTGCTGTTCGAACAGGCAACACGTACTTGGGTTCGCTATTGTAAGATTTGATATCAATCTGCAAATATTTTACTTGCTAGGATAGTCATTTTGTCGCCCGCAGCTGCTCACTTATCACAATTTCCAATTTGCATTTATAGGTGGGTGGATTACGCTCGCTTGGTGGGTATTCAGAAGGCTCACGAGGAGAACGCTGCATTGGAGTGATTTATGTTGGTTAAATATCCCAAGGTTGGAAGGAGGTCTGCTGGTATCATAGTTCAGGGAAGGGAAGCTTGGCTCCCACGGTAGGTTTCCTTGAATACAGGTACATGTCTTTATTTGAGAAAGTCGAGAAAGTCTAGGGACTTATTTAGTATTTTAGCCATTTATTTTCCTTCTAACCTTTCACGAGGTCAATGTTCAAGCTCCTCGCTTGATAGCGTGGGCACCTCCAAATAAAAATGCTAAACTTCACACTCACTTTAACCACTGTCCTTATCATGAGTTGAACGAACAAAACCGCTCCCTATCTTTACAATTTCATAATAATAAAAACGAGTTTAATTCACATGATTAAGCACCAACGAAAATGGCTTTAATGCTTTATAACCCATTTCTAAAATCAATCTTTAATTACTTCAAATGCAAATATTTCTCGTCACCTTCATCAACCTCTTCTTTAATCTTTTCATAATCTCTTTGCGAGTACTATCAACTTCAGTCCAATGCAGCAAAAAATTAGATAATCTCTCTTGGTGCTCTATGCAAATTTCTTGATGTTTCGGGCCTTGTCCTTTTACACAATCTTGTATAACCAATCTTCAGCTGGTCTTCTGACTGTAAAATGCTTTTTTATTATTTCCTATTAAACGGCAAATAATTTTTGAATTTTACTCCGAAGATCTCTTCTTCAGACAAATCCAATGCAATAATTCTTGAATTTTACTCATTACATTTCCTTTTTGAATCAATCCAAGCAAGCTTTTTCATGTTAAGCACGATAGGCATGACGATTTATAAAAAAAAATTACCTTCCTACAACCTCTCAACAAATTCTAACCCAAACAACAACAAAAAAAAATACCCTTTTTTGTCACTTAACCAACCATCTATTTATTTCATGATTAACATAGACACGGTTCGACTACAATTTTCGTTTTCATCAGCAGAAGGACAAATAGAGTACTGTTCCTTATAATACATGATAAGAACTAGACATTTCAGTTTTTGAATTTGCTTTCCCCTTTCCTACAATGACTGAAGAATGTTATATAAGTTAAATTCCAACTAGAAATGCTGAACTGAAGTTGGGATAAATGTCCTATAAATCACGAGGGCCATCAAACGACTGGGTCTTTCTCAGATTCCAATGGAGACCATCGTGGATGCTGCGTAAAAAATCATTAGTAGAATCAACTTGACATGCTGTAGGCACTGGCCAAGGTGCCATGCTGCACAAAAGAGCATCCCCAGCGGCCAACTGTTTTCTGTCCTTGCCATCAAATGATGCCCAAGCAGGGCTTCTACTATTAAAAGGCACCATTATTCGCACTGTTACATGCTCAGGCAATATCAGAGGTCGAAAGGATAATGAATGTGGACAAATTGGTGTGAATAAGATACCAGGGACCTGCAATTACACAAGCGTACCAGCAATATATTTTTCAGTTAAACGATCATGATTGCATTCTGAAAGTCAACAAAAAAACAAAGTGGCAATGAAACAACATTATGAAACAACACCTAGGATAAATTCCCGAGTGATATGTTGCCAAATGTGCATTTCAAATATGTCACCAAAATGCTTCTTAGTATTGCCAGGCATTCAACGTAACTGTCATTTCAAATATTCATTTCCTAGACATCTAACTTGGTTAAAAACCAATCTGCATCATGAATTATTGATGCTCTGAAGGAGAAAACTTGTCAACCAAATACTAAAAAATGCTTCTTTAATTTGTTAATCTTGCAGTTACAATGAGTCCTTTACTTGCTAGTCTGTTACTCCAAGAGAGTCCATGAAGCATGTGTATCAGCCTTACATCCCTTAAATTGTTACTTCTCAGTCAAAACATCTGGAATTCCTCAAAAGATACTATACCACAACGGATAACCAAATCTGAAACACATTCGAACCTTGGTCATACACATGCATCATGAATGATAAAAAGGACTTCATCATGGTTTTATTTTTCATAAGGGAATTCCATGAGCATCCATCCCCTCCCAAAGTCTGCAATGTAACCAAAGATTATAATTTGCAGAACATGACAAATTATTTTTTATTGTTTATGTTCACTTTTTCTTACTAATGTAGTTATCATTATTGTACAACCTACAAAGCATACTTAAATACTGTTCTTGTGGACAGTGCTATTGTCATCGTTATCAAAGTTCTATTAATGGATGAGCACCATTACCTGGTTTAAAGTTAAAATTTCACCCCAGCCCAATGGTTCGATCTTGAGACTTTGAGGTCTTAAGTTCAAACTGATAGGAGCAAACAAGAGCAAGGGGGCAAAGATTATAATTTGCAGAACATGACAAATTATTTTTTATTGTTGATGTTCACTTTTTCTTACTAATGTAGTTATCATTATTGTACAACCTACAAAGCATACTTAAATA
This sequence comes from Durio zibethinus, assembly GCF_002303985.1. The sequence continues at coordinate 257,265 of NW_019167871.1, forward strand.
CTGTTCTTGTGGACGGTGCTATTGTCATCATTATCAAAGTTCTATTAATGGATGAGCACCATTACCTGGTTTAAAGTTAAATTTCACCCCAGCCCAATTGTTCGATCTTGAGACTTTGAGGTCTTAAGTTCAAACTGATAGGAGCAAACAAGAGCAAGGGGGCAAAGATTATAATTTGCAGAACATGACAAATTATTTTTTATTGTTGATGTTCACTTTTTCTTACTAATGTAGTTATCATTTTTGTACAACCTACAAAGCATACTTAAATACTGTTCTTGTGGACAGTGCTATTGTCATCGTTATCAAAGTTCTATTAATGGATGAGCACCATTACCTGGTTTAAAGTTAAATTTCACCCCAGCCCAATGGTTCGATCTTGAGACTTTGAGGTCTTAAGTTCAAACTGATAGGAGCAAACAAGAGCAAGGGGGGAGTTATGAAATACAAGACCTAATGGATATCCTTATGTAACAAAATGGAAGTTGCATTTCAAATGAATGGTCATATAAAAATATTATGTAGTCAGAAAATTTTCCACGTCCTTACTTCTCTACAGTACAAACAGAGAAGACAGTTGTACGTTTCTGTAAAAAGGAAAAATATCAGGTCTAGAAGTCTGAGTTCACAGAGAATATACTCTTCTAATTTCCTTTGAACAACTTAATGCCTTCATCACATATTAATAGCTCATTACCTTTTAAACTATAGCTTAAAACTAACCGTTCATCTGAAACAGTGTTTCAAGAAAGCAAGGCAGCATTGACAGGTTAGAAAAATATTACTAGTATAAATCTTATTCTTTGTTTGAATATAATATTATCTTTTGTGAAACCAATCTAAATGGAAGCAATAAATCATAATGTCTTAGAAATTTTTGTCATCTAACATGTTCTTATTATATTTGGTAAAGCATGATTTTTTCAGATTTATTGGCAGTTATGGTGATTTCAGAATGTACCTGAGGGTGGACCATTGATCCTCCAGCTGCCAATGAATATGCAGTGCTACCAGATGTAGTTGATAAAATCAAACCATCCCCTTGCACGCATGTGACAAAAGAATTGTCGCAATAGCATTCCAGATTAGTGAGGTATGATGATATTCCACGGTCAATTGTAACCTCATTCAGAACAAGAATAGGTTCTTCGGTTTCATACTCATTTTTAGCTGCATCTCTAACAACACGGCATAGCAAGCGGTGTCGTAATGTTATATTGATGGGTCCCCTCAGGACAGAATCAAGGCATTCTTTGAAATGTTCACTATCTAGAACAAGTCAAAGAATTTTCTTTTTAATTCTGATATGAGACTTAACAAGCATTCTCAATTACAATCCAAAAACAATGTTCAAAATAACCATGTTCAATCATCAATTTAATCATCTTTCATTAAAGATATACTTCAAAAAGATGGAAGGATACGAAAAGGAGTCATAAAGCCCAAAGACCCTAAAGAAAATGGAACGATCGGAGGAACAGGTCCCTTGAACATTGATGCTGCCTGAAAAGAACAATTAGATGATAAATGATGCTAATCATGAATTCAGAAGAAATCCAAAATAAATATGAAAACAACCAACGTAAGTAACAGTCAAACTGAGAATGTATTTCAAGGATATGTCAGTTGAAATAACAAGAGAAGCAGAGAGACACTGGTTCTTCATATTTTCTAGCAAACCAACGTCCCAATTTATGAATAAGATATCTTACAATCAACTGTGTACTGCAGTCAAAGTTAATTTTACTAATTTCCACTTGCACTAATGCATAGGCTTTCTAAACTACCTGTCTCTTCTCATGTTTTCATTACGCTCTAAAGGGGATTCACAGTTAGGATGGTATATCACAAGCTTCAAAATACAGGCATAGGGCACAAACATTTAACAAAGTTTAACATCCTTCATAAAGATATAATAGAAAAAAATAAATGTAAATTTCATTTGTTCCAACACAAAAAGTCAATTGCACCAACCAAAGTGATAATTTGATATTCTCAAAAGTTTGACATTTCATTTAAAAATATGGGCTCGATTAAACTGAAACAACATACCCATAGAACAGTTCCATCACCACCAAGAGTTATCACAAGATCAACTTTCGTGTGTAGAAGCAAGATTTCCCCGTCTAAAAAGCCACATAACTTCTAAATAAGAAATCAGAATATAATCCAAACATGAAACATAGTTACATGACAATATACATCAAACTAATTTAGTATTAAAAATTAAGTACAGAATCATCTGCTCCAAATACCAATAAGCAATGAATTAATAAAACAAATAACCAATTTAATTAAATTATTTGGTAATTAGCAATCTTGAATTTAAAAACTGTTCAATGAGGATCTTTTTCTTAGTACTACTAACAGAACATGAGGAAAGGAAATTATAACAACCTTAAGGGGTAATATCATCCATGCCTAAAAGCTTTTAACATAGAAATAACCTCTAATAAAATATGACCTAATTCAGTATTAAGTCCTCTCTTCACCTTGAATATTTCACTAAGGAAATTGTGAACTTTAATTTTAAAAAATTAAGCAGTTCACTTAAAGGGCTATTAATTAAAGTGCATGTTTCACTTGGAATGATTTGATGATTTCTCTTCAGTTTATGCATTATGATATAACCAACAAATCATAAGTAGCGGAAAGCTTATATGCGAATAAAACAGAAGAGGGCACTTCATGTTTGTTTGAAAGAATCAACCTAAAACCCTAGCATCAATGCAATTATATATATTATGAGATATTGGTGGATGAAGGATAATTATTGTACAAAGTTTGTTGGACTGGGCTGGATAAAATTCGGATCAAAAGATGTTTGGGCCAAGATTGGATTTAATTTCCTTCAGAACAAGGCAGTCAGATTGGATTGGCTCTTAGTTCCACAAAAAAAAAAAAAAAAAGTAGTTTTTCTTCTTTTTTCCATTCTTTCCCCCTTAATTGGATCCAAAAAAAAAAAGGAACCAAGAGCCTGGCCCAAATGGTTGGGGTCAGGTTGGGTCTTGGGTTACCAACCTTAAATGGCACCTTGAATTATTCTGACATCTGACCTGCAGTCAGCTAATCAGGAAAAAAAAAAAAAGTAATCTGATCAATTCAGATAAAAACAACAGCAGGTCATCTATTGCACCAATATAACAAGCAGTGGCACATAATTTAGTTTAAACAAGCTTAGGTTTGCTGCACTAGCAGTGGCAAGTAAACTTTTTTTTGGTTAATTAATTGTAATAAATTGCAATTATTGAAATAAGATTGAAGTAACAAATATCTTGTTGACTTACAAGTGGATATTACTAAATAAAAAGTTTTTTCTTAAAATGCATGAAATTTTAGTTTAGAAATGTTTATAATTTCAATACTAACTTGATCATAGATGTTCTTTTTCTAAATTGGTTCACATCATTTAAGCTTTGAACTATAGGTTAATTAATATAAGTATTAAAATGTTTATCCAATCAAAATTTATTAGTATAATTCACAATTCACACTTAATTGTTAATTTAAAAAATTAAAAAAATGAAAGATTACATATAAAGTAGCAAAATCAGCAATAATCATAAAAGTGTTAAATTTAAATGAATTAATAAATTTATCATTGCAACTAATTCTTTTATTAATGTGCAAAACTATATTAGTTAATGAATTAGGTGAAAGATTATGTTAATAAAGTGATAAAGGCAAAAAAAAGTAAAAGAGAAAAACACAAATTCAAAGCATAATAGAGAAAAAGAAAAGGAAATAAAATATAAAAATTATATCCCACAAAAAGTATAAGGGATAAATCAAAATTGAAGATCACTGTTTAATGAACAGTGGCATGGAGAGACGTTATGCTGTTCTCACAACAGTGTCACCAAACCCTTCTTTAGTATATAGTAATAATATATCAACTTAGGAAGCCAAAGACTAAGATCAGGGTTCTCCGTCAAAAAACAATCCTCCTTGGCCTAAAGGAAGGTGTCTTTTTTAGTTAGCAGGTCATCAGTATGAATATTTATTAATTTAATAAAGCTTTGGCATGTCAAGGGTATTTTGGTAATTTTTGGATTTACTAAAATGGGCTTTAGTCATGATTGTTGGGGTATTCTAGGTTGAGTATTTAGGGATTTTATGTGGTCTCTAGTTTATAATACCTATGTTTTATGACTATGTGTAATGGTTTCAGAGTTCTAGTCTATTTACAAGCAGCTAATATTTGCATATTTACATTTCTTGGCAGCATATTTGGAGGGTTGATTTACAATAAAACACTTGAGTTATCGAGGATTTTTGGAGAATTTTTTATTAGAGTAAATAGAGAATTTCCTGCCTTTCTTTCTTCTCTCTTGCTACAATCTTCTCAGGTTACTGTTCCACTACATGGAAACCTCCTCCTAAAACTAGTTGTTTCCTTGTTTGCTACCTATATCACATTCCTTAACGTGACTTTCAACCACGAGTAAAGAGACATTGTATTGACTGTCTAACAACATGAATCTGAACAACAGGAGTATTTTAAAAATTTGTATAAAAAAAGAAAATCAAACTGAAAAAGGAATGAAATAACCACCAAGAACATCAATATTTAAAGCTTCTTTACAGGCAGCATCAAAGGTGTAATAAGCCAAGGATCAAATATTTGATTCACAATGAATTAGGTATTAATGTAAAAGTAACTACTTTAATAAGCAGAAATTGACGGTAAGCATAAATCACTAGCTACTCACCATCTTGCCATGTTTGTATATAATCGTAGTCGGATGACTCCGTCAGAAGTTCAACTCTCACGCGTGGTTCAACATAAATGTTTAACTTTTTCTTTTCTTTCAACCATCTGGATTACGAATCAAGAATGAGACAGATAAAAAGAAATGTGCAATAGAAGAAAATGTTGTCTCTTTTAATTCATACAGGCATGCAACAGTATAAAGATAATGACCCACATACTGTCAAAGAAGTTAATGCAAATCCAGAGAAGTTGAAAGGCCTCAGAATACAATAAGGACAATACACAGGCATTGGAAACTTTATCTTAAAGCATTTGATATCACATACACCTCAACCAACCCATACACCATCTTGTGGCCAGAACTAGGAAATCCTGCAGTGCCTTGTTTTTAAAAAAATACTTACCACCTTTAATATTTATGAAAACAATTAAAAGCAGAAATTTCTTCACAATTAAAATTTGTTCCAACCAGGGTGGTCAAGTGACAGTGCTATCTAGTAAAAACAACATACAACCCTCCAGGCCAAGTGCCTTGACTGACGCATGTGCCCTTAAAAGGAAAAAGGTTCACAAAAAGGGCATACCTACTTAAGGCCCCTTTGTTTTCTTCATTTTATATTTTTTTAGTTGTATTTTAAATTGAAAGAAAAAGACAAAAGATGTGTCATTTTCAATAATAAGAAAAGGTGATATTGTTTATTTACAATTTCTTGTTGGATATGGAAGTAAGAGTTTGAACAAACTTATTTCTCGAATAGAGTTTATAGCAATTTCAGTAAGTATTAGCTAAACTACAACAAATATTTCAAAGAACTAAAACCTTATTAGCCTTAAAGATAGTGAATACATTTAAGAGCATATATGTATCTATCGACGAATAGCTCAAGTTCCCTAAAAACCGTAGCATCACATAATAGAAAGGGTCCCAACAATAAACCATAGGACATGGATGAGTCATTCAGGGAAGGCACAGAGAAGAGGAATAACATAGTGCATCACAAGCCACTTGTATTACAACCAAAAATCGGATGTGGAAGAATTGATTAAAAGCAAGAACACAAGCAACTCAAAAGCAAGTGTGTGCATGTTTTTTTTTTTTTTTGGATAATGAACTCTAGAGCTAGTAAAGTGCAATAAAAGATAAATTATTTCGAATATCATGAAAAAGTTTGAAGTGATTAGTTAAGGCATGAAACTAAAAGCGAGTTGCATGAAAACTTGCATTCGGACTTACATAATGTAAAGCTAGTTATCAGTTTCAACATCCAAACCTGACCATTTGTGCACAAAGAATTCGAACAGAAACTGAATTTGGTTTTGTCAAAATAAGCACAGTTTGCGGGTCAGATTCCCACTTCAGAGAAATCTGGAAAGAAACAATGATTTACTAGACAACAGACAGGAGGCAGAATAAACAAACAATATTCTTGCAGCTATAAAAATAAAAAATAAAAAAAACAATATTCTAAGAGAAGATACTAAGAAACAAAAAAAAAGGCTTATATCAGTCCAAAATAGAAACTGAATTACTTATAAAATAGCAGCAAACAGAAGCTTCCTAACAGGATAGAGGAAGCAATACCTGTTTACTGCTGCGCTCTGCCGTTGTAATATTCCCTTTTTCAAAAGAGACAATGTCATGTTTGTGCTGATCACTATTCTCACCCTTGCACCACCATGAAAGCTTAAATGATGCCTGTCACACAAAACAAAGTTTTCAATTATGTGATCCAAGCATTTATAGTAGTAATCACTTCAGTTGGTGAATTGGATAATTTTTCCTTCTCATCACTTAGTATTATGTTTGTTTACCTACAGGCAACAGCTGTAGCTACCTCAAAATTAGTTTTGAGAAAATGCATACGTTGTTATGGAAAGAAAAATAGAAAAGCTGAATCCAGAAATACTAAAACCATGAAAGGAATGCTTTCCAAAATTTTGTCCAAATGAAACAAATAATATCAGGAAACAGTAAAGGTTTAAACAAAAGATCAAAACAGACAGATGCTAAGTGTACAAGACAAAAAAAAAAAAAAACAATTAAGCAAGAAGGTTATTGATTCAATGTAAAAGGCTAATAAGAGAAACCAGTACCTTTTTCATCATCCTATTACAATCCACATTGGAATTCAAATCTGATTCTCTGTCCCGAAGAACCTCATGGGAGCAAATCCCATGCTTCATACAGACTTCCTCAGAATGATCATGTGGTTCGTTCTGCTGCATCAATTGGTTGTCCAAGTTCTTTACCCTCCCACAATCAATATCACTATTTGGTTCTGCAGAGAACCGCTCTAAAATTCGAGCTAGCAATTTTTAAAGAAGTCAAGCATTTGCGTGAGACTTTAAAGCCAGATAGAGAGGTCAATACATACACAAGTATAAAGTGTAATAGAAAACCATAATCATTACCATCAGGTACAGGAACTTTAAATTTTGAGCGCCGCAGAGGAAGTAAAAACATATAAAACTTGAAAAAAAAATGAGGAATTCAATGTATTCAAGAGCTTAAAATGAGAATGAGAACAATAGTTATTAACAGACATATAGGAGCCCAAACAAATAGGATGTTCACAATTTTAAGAAATTCTCAGGTTTAAGTCAGGGCTTCTATGACCATTTTTACAAAACTCTAAGTATGGCTGTATTTAGGCGCTAATCTGGAGTGTAACCCCAAACATCTTGAACCTTGACACAGAAGAGTACTGTGATGAAGACAACATTCAAGGTCTCCTACTGATATATTTATCTCTCAATCAGATGGGAGGCTTTTAGCTGTTTCCTAACTTTTGTACAGAGCCAATATACCCTTCCACATTTATCTATGACATAAGGAGACCAATTTCCACTCCAAAAAAAGCGAGTATCATCAAAATTTTTCTCACCAACATAATTCCTCCCCGATATTTAACATAGAGACACACTCAAGCTAGAAAGGACTATTAACATCTCAATAGCTGTAATGTAGAAATAAGATAATTTATCAAGGATTTATATGGAAGATAAATTTCCCTCCCCTACTAAATTAATTATTTTAGAAAGTCCTTTTTTTTCTCCTGCCTAAAGTGCTAGAATATTTATGATAAAAGTACTCAACTCTATTTAATAAAATATCGGCAACATCCCATAAGAATTTTTCCTGAAAAGAGGCATACCATCAATCATAGGTTTGCCATGTGCAATCCGTACAACAGAGTGAGGCCTTTTGTTATCATTCTCCTCTGAACCAATCTATCAATAACTATCCTCATCCACTGTTTTGTTTCCTTTTCAGTGGTTCCAACTTTAGATAACATTATGTAATTGAAGAAGATACCAACTATATATATTGCATAAGAAAATCTTAAATAGTTGCCTCAATCAGCCAGCTTGCTCAACTATTTTGGCCAGAAGGGGGAAAAAGTAGGTTCAGCAATACGAAAAACAAAAAGTCAACAATAGCAAGTTGGTTCAGCAATATGAAATGTAAGAATGTGGCCAGAAAAGGATAGGGTAAACATATACAATGCTTAAATAAACTCATGCTAGCTGACATAAACTAGAAAAAATATACCTCAGAAAACCACTTTAATTACTTTTACTCAGATTCTGAGAGGTCATAAGCTAGCCCTAGTGCCCAACAACCAGAATAGGTACTGAGAGTAAATATTCACATGAGAAGATTTTATTTTTATTATCATCAAATAGTTAGCGTTTTCTTGCCAATAGGTTAATATGGCTACAACAACAACAACAACAACAACAACAAACTAAGTCTTATATCCGATAACTCTGGGATCAACTGTATGAAAAGCCAAAAAAGGAATTATGTTAGGTTGTAGTTTTGAATCTTCTTGCGTCACTCATTTCTATCAAAAACAATCTTTTCATCTACTTCCTTAACCCTTATATCATCTCTTATTACTTGCATCCACGTTTTCATGGACTACCTTTAGAAGCTTTGGTCTCTCCCAAATCCAGAAGCTCAGTTCTCCTAATTGGTGCACAGACAAGCCTACGTTTCATATATCCAAACCATCTCAAACAAACCATCTCAAACGGCCTTCTCTCATCTTTTCCTCAATTCAGCCTACCCCTAATTTTCCTCAAATCTCTTCATTTTTTATTTTGTCTTTTCTTGTCTTACCACACATCCATCTAAGTATTCCCATCTCCACTACACTCATTTTCTTCTTATGTTGTTTCTTAATAATAGTCCAACACTCAATCTCATATAACAATGCATGCCTTACAGTTGTTTTATACAACTTTGCCTTTAACTTGAAAGACATGTTGCAATTGCACAACACATCCAACGCACTTCGCCACCTCACCCATCTTGCTTGAATCCTATGATTTACATCCCTTTCTATCTCAACATCGCTTTGAATGATTGATCACAAATATCGACGCACAGATAATATGACTAAAACCTGAAAAGAAAATAAAATAAAATAAAAAGCAACAAAAGAAAATTTGACCTCACAAAATGTTATGGATTTTATCAATTCAAGAATGAAAGGCAATAATAAGAAATAAAAAAATAAAACTACGTTGGAAAGGAAATAACTAATTATTTATGTTGAAGTAACAAAATTAAATATGAGATGGAGAAGCAAAAATGACTACAAGAACTTGAACAAATTATTACAATGACAATTCATCAAAATAGTTGTAACAGAAGCCACACTAGAATTTGAATGCCTAATACATCATACAAAGAGGATGGACAAATCTCTTGTATTTTAAGAATTAAATGTGAATTTGTGCTGATACACAATGTAACTGATAAGACATAAGAATCAGAGAAGTCTGTGCCATTCTCTGCTGCAATAGATAACCTTCTGGAGCTCTCAAGCCCAACTAAGTAAGTGTAAGTAACTAGAGAAGCCAATTCATGCAAAAATGTTCAGCATTTCCAATATACCCCTAAATAGACCAGTTTGAGAAGATAAAAAATGAATGATGACAATGTCTACCCAAGTGAATGAAGTCACTTAAAGCATACAACTAACACTCTATATGTGTATCCTAAGGAATCCTAAACTAAAAAGTACGAGTAAAACTCTATGGAGGTATTACCATCCAGAATTAAGCATTATAGCAGGGAAGATTAAGTGCATAGTTTACATCTCATTTGCTTCACTTGATGAATATCTCCAGATTCCATCACCCTTCACAAAGAGCTAAAAGGTGCAGTAACCATCCTTTTACTTGGCTTCCATTTCAAAGAAAACATTTCTTAAACAACCAAACCATTTTATTTCCATCTAACCATTTATGCACCTCTAATAGAGCTAATTGCACCAACATAAGCATCACCTAAAACCTTTAGCAATAGAATCCCACAATTCTTGCAAGTGAACTAACTTGAACAAGGTTTGTTGTTGTGACAGTTTTTCCGGATGCTGTCAAGTTTTCATATAACTAATCTCAACCAGCGAAACACATCAAATTCTTTCAGCTAGGCTGTGATGATTCTTTAATGGAAGCAGCAAGATGACTGACAGTACTGCAAAAGTTTAAGCCAGTACCTTCTGATACTCTCTTATTTCGTTCTTTCCAAAATTCCCAGAAGACAAGACATGGAAGCATTATTCTTATAATTTCCATTGCATTATCTAGAGAAGTCCTAGTCCACCAACTTCGAAGCATTTCACAAATATTATTGCCTGATACTGGAATAGCCAGATTCTGATAATAATAAGTCCAAATTTGATTAGCAAGCTCATCAAAACCAAACAAATAGTCTAATTTTTTGATACTTGTGAAACAAGAAAACTAGATCGTATGAAAGCTGCTCCCATGTAATGAAGCAAGTCCAACTTTATCACTGCTTATGATAAGTAACTTTTATTATATAGCAGGAAGGAAAATCACAGAAGAGGAGATGAGCAAATCTTCAAAGAAGAAGAAGAAGAAGAAGAAGAAAGCAAAATTATTCATTTAAAAAAAAAAAAAAAAGAGAGTGGAAAACAAAGACAATGTCCAAATATTCAGAGTGATGAAAATACATCGTACAGCGTTTTGCAAAATCAAGGCTATTGGAAATCTCTCCATTTCATACAGTATATTCAATGAGAAATCCAAACGAAGTTCTATAATATATTCTATATCAATCCAAAATATCTTTTGGACTTCATGCTCAACAAAATTGAACTAGAAAAACTTGAGATTATGATCAAAACCAGGCTAGATTGAAAGTTAAGAAATCAATGAGGATGATTAAGCATGTTCCAACCAGTATCACAGTTTAGACATGAAGGATAGAAAAAAAGATTAGTTAAATATTTGATAGAATGTCTGTTTGGATGGAGTTGCAGCAAAAAGTGCCGCGGATGTAGAGCTTTTGGCCAAGTGTTGTCGTATTTAAATTATTTGAATAACTAAAAACACAATTTGTCTACAACAACATTGTATTAGATTTGTCTACCAGCGTCACATTGCAATTCTTTAGAAATTCCAAGTTGGAGTTTCAGGTTTTAGTCTCCAGAACCTTATTTTCAACTTTAAAATACCTAAAATTTGTTTTTCAAATCCTGTTTCGCCTAGCTTTAGCATCATAGAGTGGAGAAGTTGCTCAAGATGTTGGACCAAACTGATACTATTAATTAAAAGTCATATCACATAACAAATAAATTACATCAAAGACAAAGATCCATCTAAGCAAAAGGGATGACACGAGGAAAGGTCAAAAGAGGGAAAATGTCCTTAGGGCTCACACTTCAAGCACATATTTGGAATGACCATATAGTTCCAACACAGTTATAATAGATGATGGAGTAGCTAATTAATCAAAAACAAACAGGCTTCAATATATGATGTTTCTTTCCATGGTTTCAAAAGGAATGGGTGATAATTGAACTAGAATATCAAATATAATGCAATTAATAGTACATAAAAATAAGCCCACATATCAACCCAGTGAGACCTCGTATGAAAAAACCAGCCAACCACACTTTATTGCAGATCACAATTTCAGAATTTCACTTTCACAAAAATAGTTTACAACTAAAAGATTCACTAAGAACTACTGTTTGTTTAGCAGCCTCCGAAGGGCTGACATGCAACCTGTCCCTGCAGTACTTTAAAACAGAAAACAGATAATTCTTTTGCAAAAAAACATGTGGGTAAAGATGCTTTATTGGGAGCCTTTTGAGGAGTATTTTAAATTACATGGTCTAAATGGAATGCCACATCAACTAAAAAATTTTTCTTTAGCCAATTCAAGATGAATTAAAGGCCATCCTAACAGGTGTTTGGTTGGCTGTCAAATCTAGTGACCTTTTCATAAAAGGAAGCCTCCTCGTGATGGAAGTGTGATTAATGTGACAACAGGAGTCTTAAATTATAGTTCTATATAACTCGAAAGATGCTTTACATTTAAAATATTCAAAATTAACAAACTAAGGATATATTCATTTAGTTTTATAGCATAAAAATCATAAAGAATAGTGTAAATTAGATCAATGGCATCCCAAATTAACTCATTTACCTATCCTATGCAGGGAGATTTTCAAGTAGAAACAAAGTGAGATAGATGCATAACAGCTGATGAAGTGTTCTGCTATGAATAAATAAATGCAAATAGATGAGAAAATGAAAAACAACCTTCACATGACAAAGAACTTTTCAGGTGTTCTCTTATACCTTCTTAATGGCTACAAGGTTATGGGGCTAAATACCAAATGTGTACCATCAAGAAACAAAATGTCAATAAAACAAGCATGTTGTAAGAGTAGGAGGAAGACCAATGAGAAGTACAGATTCAAACCAGATAAATGAAGTTGAATATTCACCATTCAGTTAAGCAATTGTAAATGTCAGCAAAAATTTTTTTAACTAAGCTAGATAAGGTTATAGGTGTAAATCAAACACCTAGAAAAAGAAACCTGATCTGTAGCTTTTGTCAAGTCAAATTTAAGCCTTTAGTTTTTTCCTCTTGTAGAGTAATTTGTGTTGTCAATAATTATCTATGAATTACCTAACATATGAAACATATATGACAGAACAGCAACGCAGCTTAATCTTAAAAACCTTTATGCTCCATCTGCATATTCCTGGTTCTCTCCAGCTCATATCTACATTTCCATTCAGCAGCCTCAGCTTGTGCAGAAGCCTTTCCTTCAGCAGCTAGTCTTAATGCCTTTGCAACAGCTGGTAATGTGTTCAAAATAATAAGCACCAAGAATGAAATAAACAACAGATAGTTCAATTGCAAGACATAAATGCATTCAAGAATGAAATAAACATACTTCTCAAAGCTTCTGAGAACTCTATAAGATGTTCATCCATTCCTTCAACAGGAGTTTGTAGAAGAAGTTCTTCCACTGCCTTCTCCGAATGGAAAAGAGAAAGTGAATCAACAAAACCGTTATCTGACCTCAAAGATGAAATACTTGCATCCTCATGTTCAAACGAAGCCTGTTCAAAGTAGATACGTATGACATTGATCCCAACCAGAAAACAAGATATGCCTTTTTAAGATATATAAACCATTGATGGACATAATTGATGACAATGATCGCAACTATACCTCATGGTAATAAATGTTAACTCACACAAAAAACCCATTGATGAAGGACATAATTGCATCAAATTCTCCAAGGCTGTGGTTGATTGCTAGTTTGTTACTTTGTCAAACAAGCTTTTGGAAGCATGACATACTCTTCTAATACAAAAAATCAAAGTTTTGACCTTCAAGGATTAAAAAAGTATGATTTTACCTCTACACAGAAGCATGTCGTTTGAATTCATATTTTAGTGTAGCCATTTGTCGTTTTCAATCAAATACGATTTTGTATTTTATTATTTGCTTGTACTTTATAGCAAAATAGAGGGATGCAAAAAGCAAGTACTACAAAAGCAACAACCAAATAAAGCCTAGATTAATTAGTGCATTTTAAAGATTGGAAAACAATTAGTTGTTTCACCTGACCTTATCTTTCACTTTTTCTATCATAATTCTTCACCAAGCGAAACATCATTCAGCAGTGCCTCAAAATAGATTTTGAAATAACAACCCTACAAAGACTGACTCATGACTTCAATAAATGTCCAAAAATGCTTTTTTTTTAAAGGAAAGAATACTGCAATTAACATATTTAAGTATTTAACCAAATGAACCACAATGATCATCAGCAAATCTTCCACATGGCTTCTTATATGGAAATTAGAGTAGTTCCAGCAGTAAACTTCGTCTGATTCTTCCATAAATACAGTGATCCCCAATAGAATTGTAGTAAGTTCTAAAAGCAGGTTGTCTAATATGAAGAAATGACTAATGAGAGAAGAAAATGAATCCAATAAAAGAGTCAGGGAGAGAGAACTAAACATCCTATTGCCGGTTTAACAAGCCAAACAGAGTTCAGGTCAACCAGAGCCAGATCGTTTTGAATCAACAAATAGAGACGAATGTTAATACAATGCACCAGACGTGCATGAATACACAAACCTTTCATCTCCAAAAACTAAAATTTTCAACAAGATAATTGAATTCCATAGATTACGAAAACCCTTAAAATTAGAAATTCAGAACTTCTAGAAGTCCTATGCTATCTGTTTTACATACACAACTCAAAATTTTCAACCAGCTATCCATTTCTGATCAAGTAAAGTTTTCAAAAATTTCAGCTTTGGTCAGTTTCATAACTATAACCCAAAAATAGTTATATCTACTACCCAAAAAAATGATAAATTCTTTACAAAGAAAAAAAAACCAATATAGGATAACAGAAAAAAGATACTAATTCAGCAGCAACCAAACATCCCACCGGCAGAAAGACTGAGAAACAAACCCTAATGACACCAAAGCAACAAACCCAACAAGCAAAGTAAAAAATTTTGCAGAATTAAGCAGCAAAGACATGTAAACAAAGGCATGTAAGACATGCATATATATAAATGTGCAGAGAAAAAGAAGAGGGACAGAAAATTTCATTACAGTGGACTCAAGCTTGCTGGGAGACATGGCTGTGGGTGATGGGAGGAAGAAAAAGGTAAAAACAAGGAGGAAAGGGAAGGATTTTATGGAGTCTAGAGACCTAAAGGTATCGTCATCACATGAACATGTACCATACTATTGTAGAGGCGATTTAATTTTGGAAATCTGTAAAAATGGTAGTAACAATTAAGTAATAAAGATCATTCCTTTTTAATCTTTCCGTTTCCCTTTCCTCCCCGTTTCCCTTTCCAACCCAAGCTAATAGGGCAGTAATCGAACGGCTTATGAAAATTTTGGATATATTTTTGTGATTTGTTTTTATATTTTTAAAAGTATTTGGATTTGATTTGTGTTTGGTATAAAAATTATTTTATTAGTTCGATTTTAGTTGATTTAAATGATAAGATATTTATGTTCAATTTTATTAAGTTAAATGAATTTATTTATTAATATTAATTGAATATATTTATAAAGATATATAATGTTTATGAATAATAAATAAATTATAATTAAATAAATTTAAATAAATAAATATAAATAAAATTAAAATAAATGATAAAAATATAATTTATTATTATTATTATTATTAAACAAATAAATAATAAATAAATTTATTCATAAACATAAGTAAATTAAATAAATCATTAGTCTTATTCGATTTGTTTAATAAATAAATATAAATAAAATAAAAATCAAATATATTCATGAATGATTTATAAAAAATTTTATTCATTTATACCTATAAAAGCCAAACCAAACAATTTTGTTAAGGGTGTTCAAAATTCAATAGATTAATTGGTTGATAACCTAGTTACCGAAAATGATTTTTAAGTAATTTTAATTTTTAGTTAATTTAATATAAAAACATAATTAATTAAAATTTTAATTCAAATATAACAAAATTCAAATATAAAATTTAAATATAAAAATAGATTATTTATTTTATATTATTATAATTTTAATTGAATATTTTATTAAACTATTTTATTTATTTTGTTATAAACATAAAAAATTTAAAATTTAATTTAATTTAAATATATTTAATTATTTAATTAATAAAAAATAATTAAATCAATCAAATTAAATTCAATCAATTAATTTTTATAATTAATAAATTTTCTTTATTTTTATTAAAAAATTAATTTAATTTTAAATAATTTAAATTAATTGAATCAATTCAATTAACACGTATACATATTTCATCACCACGTGAGAATCGTATATCACGTCAAACACATAAAGCTGGTATAATGATTAAAGTTGTATATTTATTTAAAAGTTGATTAAGTATAAATGAGATCAGTTTTCCTATTTTAAAAATGATTTTTTAAAGCATAAAAAATGATATTTTTTTAAAACTCTCCCGGATGTGCTATTTAAATTAAAATATTTATTTTCAAAATAAATTGATGATTTATAATCACAAAGATGATTAATTTATCATTAATAGTGTAATTTATTTATAAAGTGCTGAACTTTTACTCAATATGTGGATAGATATCAATAAAAAATAAAAAGAAATAAAAAATTTTTAAAGGTAAAAAATATATATGTATCCCTTACTTAGATACTTAAAATTAATAAAGGAAAAAAGAATCCTAATAACCATGTTTGATTTACCAGAAAAATCATATTTGATTAAAAAAAAAGGAAAGAAAAAAATGATTCATTATAATTTTTAATTTTTAATTATAACATTTTTAATTAAATAACATATAATATTTAAATAAAAACATATAGCATCAAACCAAAATTTTTAATGTCAAATTATATTGTAAAATTATGTACAATAACTTTTATTTGCAAGAAATCAAATATCTTCTAAAAACTTATTATAAAATGTAGAAGAGCTACTAATGGATTTGACAATAGTTAACTTCAAAATTTAATAAAGGTTAAAGAAAACAATAATCATTTTATTCTTTTTTTAATTTGAAATAATTAAAAAATTAAAAAAATTAAGAGAACTAAGTACTCCTCTTTTTTATTTTAATTTATATGATATCGAAAAAAAATATTTTCATTTCATTTTTCGTTTTTTCCTTATATTTATTTAAATATAGTATCTAAGTACCATATAATTTTGTCTACAAATTTATTATAGACACTTACTCAACCAACACATGTCCAAAAAATAATAGAAAAAAGATTTGATCAAATGTTAAGGATAATAAAAGAATTTTGTGAGCTATAATTGAATAAAAAAAAAAAAAGAAAGGAAGGTTTGAGAGAAAGGAAAAATATGATATCTATACACCTATAGATTAAAAGGATCATTCAGGATCCTCAGTTTGACATGTGTTTGAATTTTATATTTTTTTTTTACGATTTCTTTTTCTTTTTATAGAAGTTTCTTTTACTACCTAACATTCTCTATTGTTTACATTGTTTTTTTTACGCTTTTTTTCCCTATTTCTAAAACTTTGTTTTAGTGGCTGAGCTAACATTAAATGAATTTGAAATCAAAGAAAGAATGTAGTGTAAAATACAAAACAATGGTGTCAAGTCTATAAAGGTTCTATATTGTTTTTCAATCATTTTAGAGTTTTTTTATCTTTTTTACTTTTTTTTTTCTTATTTTTTTTTTGAAAACTGTTTATTTCTTTTTAGGTTTGAGGTTTTCTCTCCTTAAATATTTCTTTTGTATTTGATCTTTTGGTTATTAATAATCTTTTTTATGGGTGAGACTTTTATTTGATTTCTGTTAGCATTATTTTTAATATTTGCTGTTCAATGTAGTTTTAATTATGGTTTTGATGTTGTTTAATTTATCTTTATAATGGTGTTTCTCTTTTGATTGCTAAGAATTTGTTGGGTTATTGGGTTTTAGCCATTTTTATCATATTAGTTCTAAATTTTTTTTTGTCATATTTTCTATTTTGTTTAGGTTGGATCTACATATTTGATAGAAAATATTTTGAGTAGATTTTTTTCTTACATGTTGTTCATAAGAGTTTTTCTTTAATTTGATAAATATTTTGCTTTATTATGTAGGAATTATTAAAGGTTTTGTGCTATTTTAATCTGAGGTATGTTGGGTTTAAGATTTGTCTATGTTCAATTGAATTGTAAAATCCATACTTTATTTATAATTTTTTTAGGTAAAAAATTATGGATTAAATTCTAGCAATGATGATTGTTTTGTAAAAATGCTAGAATGGATATGTGTGAGATTCATTATTTGAATGGAATTGTTTTTGTTTTATATTGTTTAAAAATAATTTTGTGTAATATCATATATTTTCTTTTTTCTTCACAAGATTTATTGAAGGTTGTTGGCTAATTTAGTTTAAAGTAAGTTGATTATTAAGGTTTTGTTCTATTATTATTTTTTCCTTTATTTAGTCGTAATATTGCATTACTTTCAGCTAGTTTTTTGTTAATTATCTCAGCTGTTTTTTAGTATTTTTTTTATGTTTACATTTTTTTTTTGCTACAAGTTATTGTGCTATTTTTTTTTATCTTTTTTTGTTTTGTGTGTACATTTGTTAGTCATTTGGCTTATTAAACAATAGTTTTTAGTTATGGATCTTGTTAATTAGGAAATGGAGAATAGAATTAAAATATTAAAAAGGTTAAGGTGTAATAGGTTAAAAAGACAGGATTTAATTTAATATATTTTAATAATTTATATTTAATATATTTTAATAATTTATAATTTATTATGTTGAGTTTGCTTTGTGCCATGCTAATAAGCTTTTTTTATGTGTTTTCTTTGTTTTTCTTTTAGGAACATGTTTTGATCTTTTCAATTTTGGTGGTCCTAAATGTATTTGGCCCTTTTGTAATGCTTTAATATGATATAAAAAGAGAGCTTATATCCTCAAGAAAACACATAATCCTACATTTACTTTTTGTTGTCAACAAAAAATTGTTCAGTTGTTTACCTTTACAAAGACTCCAAAATTTTTAGATAACCTATTTAACTATTATGACAATCATAGATTTACAGATTTTAGAGATAACATAAGTGTTTAGAATTAATATTTTAATTTCCTTCAATCGAGGGCAAGGTTGATAGTAGCATCAATAATATAATAGGTTTTTATGTTTTTAAAATTTGTAGGCAAAATCATCATAGAATAGGTATTTGATTTTGCTGCTTGGTCAGAGTCCTAAATTTACTTAAATGTATATATACTATATTGAATATGAGATTTTGAATAAAATAGTTGTGTTTAAATATGGCAATTAAAGCTTAAAGGTGGATATTATAGTTATGGATGGGTTTATTAGGATGTTTGATGCAAACAATAAGGTTATTTAAGTATTCAAAGCCGTTAGAGACATGTTTAAGGATTCAAATTATATTCCTATAAAGGTTAATAGAGATAAGGGAACACAAAGATAAAACTTATATTTCTTCAATTAACTATGAAGTTACAACATTAATAATAAGAGATATAGGTAGTATGATAGGTAGTAAAATACAATTATTGATCGTAAACAAATAATTTGAAGAGAATTAGTGACCTTCATCCTTTTTATATTGCTTTGCAATATCCTTTCTTATTTCTTTATGGTGAAGATGGCTATAATATTGATATTAAATATGTTAGCTCATCAAACAAAGAAATGGTTAATGAAAAAAACTAAGAATACGTAAATACAATGCATATATGTTTAAAATAAAATAAACTCAGGTAGTACTTTGTTGAAAGTTAATCAATTGTTTCAATAGTTTGTTATGAATGCATATGTCAATATTGAGGAAATACAACTCTAATTTATAAAGGATAATCAGAAAGCTACTTAATCTTAAATGTATAAAGATAAAAGGAATTCAGTTGCAAGGAGTGAGCTTCAAGATAATTTTATTTGTAAACAAGTCATATTGCTAGCAAGCTTTACAACCGATCCTCGATATTTATTCCAAAACTAACAAGATGCAATGGCTATTTGTAAGTTTTATGATTATCCTGATTTGTTCATAACATTTACATGTAATGCTCGATGGTTAGAGATTAAAAAAGCATAGATGTTTATTCCAATTCAACAAGCTGATGATAGGTCTAATATTGTGTCAAGAGTATTTTAGATTAAATTATGATATTTCATGGATGATTTAATAAAGAAGAACCATTTTGAATGTGTTATAGTTGGTTAGTTTACTTATATTTGTTATTATGATTTGCATTGTAGTTGATTTTATTTACATTCAATCATTTTTTTTGTTGCTTCTTTGTTCAATCATTTACACTATTGAATTTTAAAAATACGAGCTCCTTCATATTTATATCATTTCTTGATTGCATCATAAAATACAAGTATAATTTTTTGATAATATTCATAGGATTATATTTGCTGATACTTGATAAAAGAACTAATCTTGTAGGATAAAAAGCAGTTATGAATTTTATGATCCATGATTCATGTGGTCTTACATTTCTTCAAGCTATATGTATGTTTAAAGGATGATTCTATAAGTTTTTTCCAAAAAGTTTCAATTTAAAACCACAATCAATAAGGATGGATTGTTGTTGTACAGAATAAAAGAAGCCATTATTAAAGAAACTGTTGTAATTAAAAATGGATTTGAGTTGGATAATAGATTTGTTATCCCACACAATGTGTATTCGATTGTCAAATATGACGCTCATATTAATGTGAAAGTTTATAGCCAAATTAGAGTAATGAAATACTTATTTAAATACATAAATAAAAGGCCTTGATTAATCAGAGCTGTATCAAAGAATGTTTGTTCATTCGAAAACCAAAATGACTAACAATGTCATGTCAAAATTGATAAAGTCAAAACTTATCTTAACTGTAAGTATTTGTTAGCTTATGAAGCCTGTTGGAGATTTTTTGCTTTTAGAATATACCATAAAAAACTCATTGTGCAGAGGTTGGTTGTTCATTTACCAAATGAGCAAAATTTGTATTTCAATAATTAGAAAGATTTATCTTCTATTGTGCAAAAACATGTTTAAAAAATTATGTTGACTCAATAGATGTATGCAAATCAAATTCATGAAAAAGCTAGGTATTTATTATATGTAGATTTTTCAACAAGATGGATGTGAAATGGTGTAGACACCGATTTTGTCAGGGTCTACTATTTCCATTTTAAGTATATTAATACTAATAATAATAATAACAATAATAATAAATTATATATTAATTAAAAATTAAAAAAGGAAATAAGACAGAAGTCAAGGGGTTGGTACGGCGCCGAGCTAGCCCGAACAACTCCCCAAACAACTACCCGACCAGCCACCCTACAGCCACCAACTAACTACCCTATAGCCACCTAGATCCCCCTAAATCGAAACCCTTTAAAATCCCCAACCATCTTCCTCATTCGGGGTCGCTAGGCTCTCTAACACCAAAAAAAAAAGAAAAAAACCCACTCGATCTACCCACAAAAATCCTTTGAGTTCAGACAAATTCTTCCCTCCTCAAAACACCCTAAACACCCCAAACATACCCCCATTCCTACGCATAAAAAACTAAGTTTCTCGTAACCCCCTAAAATACCTAAACCGAAAACAGATCTACACAAAACAGAAACAAAAAAAAAATAGTCTTCCCTGCAGAGAGGAACCTCAGCGCCAAGCTACCTGCAAGAAGAAAGAAATATTAGTTTTTGTTCAAAAAAAAAGGAAAAGATGAGAAATCCAAAACTTTGAAGACAGATTCGTAACGATCAAGCCACTTTTAGGCCAAACGAAGAATGGATTTGGAAAGAGGACGTCCAGAGGAATTTTCAGTGACCTTCTGACCATTTTTCAGTCACCGACGACCACCGTCAGTGGCAACTCACACGGCGGCCGGCGCAGGCACGGCGTCGGATTCTGGCAAGACCGGAGTTTCCCCAAAGCTCTCTCTCTCTCTCTCTTTTTTTTTTGAAAACAGAAACCAAATGAACAAAATTTTTTTTTGATTATATATAAAGGATTAAGAAGCAAAACGACGTCGTTTTAGGCGAGGAGGATCCACACGTTGACCCGAACCCGACCCGAGATCTGTGCAACCTGACCCGACGATCCGTTTCAGCCCGCCTTGAACTAGTTCAGAGGAACCGCAAGTGAACCGATCTAAACCGCTGGTCACCCAAACCGCCGAACTGATTCGAAGGCCCGAACTGCTCGGACCAGCGTTGACCGAATAGTTGACCGGCCCGGTTCAGGTAAAAAAAAAATTTTTTTTTTCAAATTTTTTTTATATATTATTATTTTTGTTATTTTATATTTATGCATGATAAATGTTTAAATTCATTAAGATAAATATTTAATTGTTATTAATAATAATAAAATGAAAATAATATAAAATAATAACTAAAAATAATATATTTTAAAAATGTTTAAATAGTAATAATGAAATAAGCTTTTTATTTTCCCTGCCTAGATGTTGGAAGGAATAAAAAAAATATTTTTTCAAATAAATAATTCCGCCTAGATGTTAGGAAATTATTTTTAATAAATTTTCATAAAAAATATATATATAAGAAATTTTAAATTAATTTTCAAAAATCATTAAAATTGAACTTGCTCCGAAAGTCCGCCTAGATGATGGGGATTTTTAGAGATGTTCGTGTTTTACTTAAACCCTAAACACTATTTGTTAATTTTCAAAATCTTAAGTTTCTAAAACCCCTAGAAATTCAAAATCTCCTAAAATTCAAAATCTTTTAAAATCCAAAGTCTTAAAAATCCTAAGGACACGTGTGAAAATTCTATTTGAGGAATCTGTTCCGAATGCCGCCTAGATGATGGGGTATTTAAGAAATTTTACTTCGTTAAGTCTTTTCACACGAGTTCATAATTTACATTAATAATAAGATTAATAAATAAAGGTATAATAAAATTGGGATCTTAAATATAAACAGTCGCACCTAAGCTCTGCCTAGATGTTGGAGAGTCGAGGTGGTCTCATTATATTTAAGAATCCAACTCTTAAATTGTATTTCATTATAAATGACATTCATTAGCATACATACGTTAGCATGTTATCATCGATAATCGATTTCATTATTCTCTCTTTAATTTGCTGTTCGATGATAAAATATTTTATAATAAAAAAGAGGAATAATACTTTAAAAAAAACATTTTTGTGATATTATAAAATAAATTAAAAATAACATTCCGAAAGAAATAATTCTTGGTACTCTGCTTAGATGATGGAGAGTCACTAACAATTATTTTCTATAAAGATTATTATTTCATTTTAAGGATTATTGTGTTAAATCTTAGGCGAAAAGAGTTATTTTAAATTTTGCCTAGATGATGGAGAATTTTAAGATAATTCTTTAACTTAAAGATTTTCTTAATAGTTCTAAATAAATATTTTATCAAAATTTTATTTTTTTAAATGAAGGAAATTAGTGTTAAATTTCAAATTAAAACCATTTTTATCCAACACCGAAAATAGTACGTAATTAAATGATACCAATTTATGGGCGTTGTGGGGGTGCTAATCCTTCCCCATGCGTAACCGACTCCCAGACCTAACCTGATTTTTCGTAGATCGAAATTTATCTTTTTGATAAACTTTAAACCCGTTTTTATAGTTTTATTAAAAGGATAAGCTTTTGGGTGGCCAATCACACCCTAACAAAGATTGGTGGTGACTCTCACTTTTTTTATTTATTTTTCTCGATTTTAAAACATCGTCTTTTACGTCTTGCGGTTTCAAAACCGTTACGACAGCTTGGCGACTCCGCTAGGGACTTATTTGAGAGTCAGGCCAAAATTTTAATTATGCGCTATTGATGATGGTTGTATTTAATTGATTTTATTTGATATTTAATTTAATTTCTTTTATTTTTTGAAAACATTCGAGTTAATAAATAAAATAAATTGTATGTAGTTATTAATTTATTTTGATTTTGTGGTTATGATTTATTCATGTTATTTTGATTAATACATTACTTCACACACACTTTGCATATTCACTCACATGCATGAGTGCTATACCCGAGCTCCATCCCTTTTAAAAGGAAGTGAAGTAGCTACTCTCTCGTGAGGTGATAACCTCCGCATTTGCTAGCAAAACACTTTCACTCAGATTGAACCATTTCCATTAGTAGCCTACTAGTCTATAATGGACGATGATATGAGGAATAGTCTGGGAACCTTTAGACATGTAAATCTTATCCTGACATATAGTGAGCCGTAAGGTCCAACTTTAGGATAGAGCCATACTGTCCCTTTTACAAGAAAAGTACCTAAATTAGGACATTACGTATATTCTGTTATGACATTCATTTACTCAGTTTTATTTATTTGTTTTATTTACATTATTGATTTGTTTTATTGTCTTCAATTTTGTTGCATGCATCATATAATACCATATTTTTAGAAGGTATTATTTTGGATCAATCTTCAGTAAAAAAAAAAAAAACTTTCAAAAAACCTAAAGCATGTCGTCTGTGTGTAAGAGCTACATAGAGGTCAAGAGCTATTCAAAAAGTACTCAGAGAAAGAAAGAGATTGCTTAGTAGATGGTCACATATCAGTGTTACCACAGTCAGTGCATATGGATCTCAGTCAGAGTAATATATTAGAATTGGAAGCCATTTGGAAACAGTGGAGAATAGAGAGAAAATAATCTTTTTCCAAGAAATACGGGGATGTGGCACTGCTTATGTTAGTGAAAGTTGATGAATAGTTGATGAGGGCCGTAATACAGTTATGGGATCCATCTTATCGATGCTTTATATTCAACCAAGAAGACTTAGCCCCCACGATCGAAGAATATTCTTCTTTACTCCGGATAGAGTCTACCAATCAAGATAAGATCTATTGGAAAGAACATAAGACTATCGGATATAGAAAGAAATTAGCCAAGATCATGCAAGTGGAGGTTGAAGAGATAGATAAGCATAAGAAAGAAAAGAACGGAGTTGAGACCATTCCATCGACTTTTCTGCTCGAGTACATAAGAAAGTATATCGATACTGATCAAGGTTTAAATGTGTTTGCTTTGACCATCTATGGCCTGATGATATTCCCTAAGGTTTTAGGACATATAGAAGCATCAGTGGTTGATTTCTTTGAGCAATTAGATAAAGGTATAAGCCCTTCACCAACTATTTTGGTAGAAACTATTAGATCACTTAATTTTTGTCGAAAAAAAAGTGAATGACGATTTGTGAGGTGCACTCAGTTGCTTTTTATCTGGCTCAAAAACCATTTTTGAAGGAAAGAAAAGACATCATTTCGGCCATTCTCTGTGCATTTCAGTCCTATCAAGGAGTTTATTGCTAAAGAATGGAGAAAAGATTGGACAAAAGGTCAATGGTTGGCATTTTTTTTTGAAGCTCACGAGCGATGATGTAACTTGGAGAGCACCATGGATGCTTCCGATGGCTATCTTGTATAGTTGTGGAAATAAGTTATGGGTACCTTTGTTAGGAATATGGAGGGCAGTGAGTTACGTGCCTCTTATGGTTCAAAGACAATATGATTCGTGACAGTTCATTCCTATGACTCATAAGCTTGGTTCACTCGAGTTTGATTATGGAACACCCGGTTATGCGAAAAGGATGCATGAAATCATCCAAGCATGGAAGCAGGTCAACCGAATGAGCCCAGCTAGATTTACAGATAATGTTGCTGAAGGTTACCTTGCGTGGAGAATGAAAATAATTAATGAAATTAGGCCTCTACCAGATAATATTTCAGATAAGTTGCCAGTTCCTATTTTAGTACCAGTGTTGTCGACTCTTGAGATCGCTCAACGAGAGTTTGAGATTGAAAAAAAAAGGTTAGAGAAAGAAAAGATAACTATGATGGATCAAGTTAACTAACTAAGATATGATTTGATGATGAGAGATGATGCAGTACAAAAGTTGACTAAAGAATGAAAAGTATTGAAAGAAGATTTACAAAATCTGCATCAAGAAAATAAGAAATTAATGTTGGATAATAGACCTTTGAAGGGATCCAAGAAGGATGTGGAAAAACTACGGGACATGGTGGAATATTGGAAGAACAGAGCTCGAGAAAATAAAGAAATGATCTTCACACTCACTAAAGAACAGCATGAATGGAAAGAAAAACTTTCATGAGCTTTTGAAAAGGTAGCAAGGCATCAAAGACAAAGTGAAAAGCTAAAAGCCGAACTAAAGAGGGAACAAAACAAGAACTTCGATTTACAAAGTGAGAAAAAAGCCTTAGAGCATGAATTAATGAGCTTGGAGCTTTAATTGACAAGTAATCAGAGTCACATAGATAAGATTTTGATTGAGTAGCAAGAGAGAGAGGACTATTGGGCTCGCACTTACAATATAAAAGTAGATGCTCGAGAGATGTGGAGAGTAAAAAGTTTAAGAAGGTAACAATACATCGAACATCTGACTGCTCAGATCTACAAGGGTGTTCGAAAAGCAAGCAAAATGGTTGAAAAGGTGGAAGCACTGGAATGAAAGATTGTACCAACCCAAGGCCACAGTCAAAGATTACAACACTTTTTGTATGAAGCTAGGGAGCAATATGCTCAAATCAAAAGTTTTTATGGCTTTAATACAAGAATGATCGGATGATGTACAAAGACTCCCATGGTTAATGAAAGTTTCTTTTTGTTTCGATCGATCCAAGATAATACCCTAATTTGCATTTCATTCATTTCATGCATGCATTTTCATACTAACAATAATATCAACAACATTATATCATGCAATCTAATTCATGGTTAATAAACTAAGGTTCAAGGATAGCAAAACCAAGGAACCAAAATCTGACAATTTCGCATAGATATAATACTCGCTCTCAGACTCGAGCCATGGAAGAAGAGAATACAGCTAGATTTGAAAGGGTCGAAAAGGGACAAGAGGAGATACGAAAAAGAGTGATGAAAATATAACAAAGCATTGAAGCACAAATAGCTGAATTAAGACAATTGTTGATTGGATCAATGAAAGGAAAATGAGTTGCTGGCACCTCAAGGATAGGAGATGAGGTTAATATAGAAGAGCCATATACCCTCCGAGATTCACTCCACCTCAGGTCCAAGTTCAAGTTCCTCGGGGTATACACATACAACCACCCAGTGCACAGTCATACCCCTATGTCAATCATTCTGCAAATCAACAACCGACCCACTTGAATACCAATTCGAGACCTATCCCAATCGATCCCATTATGGTACCAAATCTTGACGACCCTGTTAAACAAGAGAAGCTTCACGAAATGTCAGAACCTGTTATAAATTCAAAAATTCAAGACAAGTATGACCAACTCAAAGAGAGGCTCAAAGCAATTGAAGGTAATGACATTTATGGGATTATTGACGCCAATGAGCTCAGCCTAGTACCTGACTTGGTTATCCGACCAAAATTTAAGACCCCAGATTTCAAGAAATACGATGGGACAAAGTGTCCTTCTACTCATATCACTATGTTTTATAGAAAGATGATGGGTCATACCCATAATGACAAACTATTGATACACTGTTTTCAAGATAGTTTGACTGGTTTAGCAGCTAATTGGTACATACAGTTATATTGAAGTAAGATCCGTTCATGGAAAGACTTGGCCAAAGTTTTTCTTACCCAGTACAAGCACGTCTTGGATACAGCCCCTGATAGGTTATCATTACAAAATATGGAAAAAAGTTGACAGAAATCTTCAAAGAATACGTACATCGATGGAGAGATACAGCGACCCAGGTCCTAACTACCACTGACTGAAAAAGAGATAACCGTGCTATTCATCAATACACTAAAGGCCTCGTATTATGATAGATTGGTGGGAAATGCAACGAAAAACTTCTCTGACATGGTAATCTCAGGGGAGATGATAGAGAATGCTATCAAAAATGATAAAATTGAAGGATCTGAAAAGAAGACAGCTACTTTAAGGAAAAAAGAGCATGAGACACATGTTGTCACTCACAGAAATCCTTCATACCATCTTTTTATCTCGTATATCCATACCCCCTTACTACCCTGCCACAAACCAAAATTTTCAACAACCATACCATTATCGAGCACCCTAACAGTCGCTATCCAGACCAAGTTTTAGCCCTCAACCATCCAATTACACCCCTGCACCTCCAGCTCGACCATTTACTCGACCAACCTACCCAAACAGCAATAAAAAAAACTCACAAAGACCTCATTTTGACCTAATTCCCATGTCTTACATCGATTTGTACCCCCAATTAATGAGAGGCCACCTTGTCGCTCCCACTTATACGAAACCATTAAGACCACCTTATCCAAGTTGATATGACCCTAATGCTAAGTGCGATTATTATTATGGAGTTACAGGACACTCTACTGAAAATTATACGGCATTTAAACACAAAGTGCAAGGTTTGATAAATGATGAGCTTTTATCTTTTGATACTAAGTTCAAGCCAAATGTCAATGGAAACCCTTTACCAGATCACACCGAAGGGAAATCAATATGGTGGGTAAGCAAAAATATGTGAAGATCAAAAGATGCACGGATGAAGTGAAGACCCTTTTTGAATGGGTGTATGACTATTTATATGAGACAGGTATAATTCAACCATTATTTTTAGATGACAATGGCAGTCATGAAGATCCTGACCATTTTTATAAATGTCATTGAAGAACAATTAGACATTCGATCTAAAATTGTGAGCTCTTTAAGCAAACATTACAGAGTTTGATGGATGAGGCAATCATTGAATTCTATGATGAATATGATGGAAATAGTGTGAATACAGTGGGTGACAAATGCCCTAGCAAGTCTTTTATCCCTAAACCCCTCACTATTTACTATGATGAGAAACCAGAGCCCCTAACTGAGAAAACTATCTTCTCTTCCAGGACATCAATGACCATTCATATCCCTAGTCCATTCCCTTATCAGACCAGCAAACCAGTTCCATGGTGATATGATTATGAGGTAGTGATGCGAGGGCTCAATATGACCTCGAATAATCCAAGCGTGGAGAATGCCGCCAACATAGCAGGAATAGGAGGAATGACCCGAAGTGGTCAAATTTATACTCCTGAAATGTCAGAAAGGGCCAGAAAAGGGAAAGGTAAGATAAGAGAAGAAGACGTAAGGGAAAGCCAAGATTTTCAACTAGTGATAAGCTCGAAAGTGCAAGTTAACAAATCGATATCAGAAAAAAAAGCTTGTGAGTTTTTAAAAATCATTAAACATAGTGAGTACAGTGTGGTGGATCAGTTAAACAAACTGCCAGCTCGTATTTCCTTACTATCACTACTACTAAATTCTGAACCGCATAGGAATGCTTTGCTGAAAGTGCTCAACCAAGCTTATGTCGAGCATAACATTTCTGTTGAGAAGGTAGACCACATGGTTGGAAATATTATAGCCCCAAATTTTATCATCCTCAATGATGATGAAATACCTTCGGAAGGACGTGGTAGTGTTAAAACCTTACATGTTACTGTCAAGTGTAAGTCTCACACTATGGCCAAAGTGCTGATTGACAATGAGTCGTCTATTAATGTTATGCCTCTGACGACATTATCAAAGCTTCTAGTGGATCCCTCTCATATGCGAAATAGTCATATGATTGTAAGAGCGTTTGAAGGGGCACGGAGAGAGGTAATTGGTGATATAGATATCCCATTATAGATTGGTCATTGTACCTTTAATGTCACATTTCAAGTAATGGACATAACTCCAGCATATAGTTGTCTACTTGGGAGGCCTTGGATTCACACAACCGGAGCTATACCTTCATCATTACATTAGAAGGTAAAATTTATCATAGAAGGAAAACAAGTCTGTGTGGATGGTGAAGAGGACTTATTGGTAACAAAGACCTTAACAACTCCTTACGTTGAGATAGTAGAAGAAGCAATTGAATATTTTTTCAGAGCTTTTGAAGTAGCAAACACTACTTATGTAAGAAAAGGGTCAAAGATGTCGATCCCTCAATTGTCAAAAGCTACAAATATGGTAATTAAACAGACTACTGGTAAGGGTTGGTGAGTCGGACAAGGCTTAGGGAAAGCTCTACAAGGGATTGCAAGAGTACCATGCCCGATTGAAAATAAAAAAAAAATTAAGGGTTAGGCTATAAGCCTACAGCTGCTGATAAGAAGAATGTAATGCTGAAGAAAAAAGAAAAGAGAATGGCACGCCTCAAAGGACAAGATTTGATTGATGGGAAATGATATTCCCTTATTTGTATGAAACCTTTCGTTCAATCGGGCATATCTATCCTGGGTCAACAAGAGTTGAACAAGGAGGACTGGTAATGGGATTAGAGGAAGCTTTCTCATGACTTTAAGTGGAAGCGGATGAAAAAGTCACGTAAAATGAAGAGATCTTTTTTCCTTTTTAGGAAACTTAAAGAATGGTGTACCGTTTTTATTGTCCTTGAACCTTTAAACTTAAAAATTCCAATTGCTTTTGCCCAAGAGCATGCAGAGGTTAGGTGTATGGGCTTATTTTCATTGTCTTAATAAAATGATGAATGCAATGCATTTCACTCATACCGTGTTCTCTATTTTCATTTTTCTTTTCTTTCATTACCATTCTCTTTGCCCTTGCCAAGATCAATATATATTTCTTTGTGATTATACCCATTTTCAGGTTTTCTAATAATGAACATTATGGATGACCAAGGCAATAACATCGGGTTTGATTTTGAAATTTTGACTCACATTAGCGATCTTGATAACGATGTTGATTCAGAAGACTATGATTTGCCTCATGATCTATTGAAATGGATAGAACAAGAGAAGAAAATTATAGAACCCCACTAGGAATCGACTGACCCATTAAATTTGGGAAATGATGACAATAAGAAAGAAGTTAGGATCGATACTTCACTATCACCAAATGAGAAGTAAAAGTTAGTGAATCTGCTGTAAGAGTACATGGATGTATTTGCATGGTCTTACCAGGATATGTCAGGACTTAGCACAGAGGTAGTTGAGCATAGACTGCCTTTAAAACCAGAATGTCGACCAGTACAACAGAAGTTGAGACGCATGAAGCCAAAAATGTTGTTGAAGATAAAAGAAGAAGTAAAAAAGCAATTTGACACTGGTTTCATAGAAGTAGCCAAGTACCCTAAATGGGTAGCCAATATAGTCCCAGTTCTTAAGAAAGATAGAAAAGTTAGAATGTGTGTGGACTATCGAGATTTAAATAGGGCCAGTCCAAAGGATAACTTTCCATTACCACATATTGATACCCTTGTGGATAACACTGCTAAACACTCAACTTTTTCATTCATGGACGGATTCTCTGGCTACAATCAGATCAAAATGGCTCGTGAAAATATGGAAAAAACTACATTTGTTATAATGTGGGGAACGTTTTGCTATAAAGTTATGCCTTTTGGGCTAAAGAATGCTGGTGTCACATATCAAAGAGCGATGGTCACCCTCTTTCATGATATGATGCATAAGGAGATAGAGGTATACGTTGATGACATGATAGCTAAGTCTCAAGAAGGAGAAGATCATGTTGTTAATCTCAGAAAGTTCTTTGAAATATTATGAAAATACCAGTTCAAGCTGAATCCAGCCAAATGCACCTTTGGTGTTAAATCTAAAAAATTATTAGGGTTTATAGTCAGTGAAAGAGGTATAGAAGTAGACTCTGATAAAATTTGAGCTATCCAAGAATTATCAACACCACGTACGCAAAGGGAGGTGAGAGGCTTTTTGGGGCGATTGAATTATATTTCTCGTTTCATATCCCAACTTACCTCGAAATGTGATCTAATCTTCAGGTTACTTCGTAAAAATAATCCTGGTAAATGGGATGAAGAATGCCAAAATGCATTTGAAAAGATTAAAGAATATTTGATAAGCCCGTCGATATTGGTTCCACCAGTTACAGGAAGATCATTGATTTTATATCTAACGGTTCAAGAAAAATCAATGGGATGTGTATTGGGGCAAAGAGATGAAACTGGCAAAAAAGAGCATGCGATATACTATTTGAGTAAAAAGTTTACAGAGTATGAGGCTAAGTACCCCCAAATAGAAAAAATATGTTGTGTCTTGGCTTGGACTACTCGTAGACTCAAACAATACATGCTCTACTATACGACGTGGTTAATATCAAAATTGGATCCTCTCAAGTACATTTTTGAAAAACCATCCTTATCAGGTAGGCTAGCGAGATGGCAGGTCATGCTCTCAGAATATAATATTGTGTACGTGACACAAAAATCCATAAGAGAGTGCAATTGCTGATTTTCTTGCTGATCGAACTACAGAAGATTATGAACCTATGAAGTTTGACTTTCCAGATGAAGATTTGATGACAATCTTGTATAATGAAGATAAAGAGCCTGTAAGAGAAGTATGAAAAATGTTGTTCGACGGGGCATCCAATATAATGAGACATGGCATTGGAGCAGTGTTAATATCCCCAGAAGGAAATTATTACCATGTATCGTAAGGTTAGATTTTAATTGCACAAACAATGTCATCGAATATGAGGCATGTGTCATGGGGTTACAGATGGCCATTGAAAAAAAATTGAAATACTAAAAGTATATGGGGATTCAGCCTTGGTAATTTATCAACTAAAGGGTGAATGGGAGACCAGGGACTCGAAACTAGTGTTATACCAAAAGCACATAGCTGGCTTGAGGAAACATTTTCGAAAGATTCAATTTCAGCATGTTCCTCGAGAAAAAATCAGATTGCTGATGCCTTGGCCACTTTGGCAGCGATGTTTAAGTTAAATAATGGTGTGGGAATCCAGCCCATTAGAGTACAAATGAAAGTTTCACCAGTTCACTGTTCAAATGTGGAAGAAGAGGTAGATCGATAACCATGGTACTATGACATTGTATAGTATATCAAGTGTCAAAACTACCCAGAGCAAGCTTCAGAAAATGATAAGAGGATCATTAGAAGATTAGCAGCAGGTTTTGTGCTTGATGAAGAAATCCTGTATAAAAAGAGTCGAGATCAGATTTTGCTAAGATGTGTCAATGTTGTGGAAGCAAGAATGATACTTGAAAAAGTACACGAAGGGACTTGTGGAACACATGCTAATGGGCATATGATGGTCAAACAGATCATGAAAGCTAGTTACTACTGGTCTACAATAAAAAATGATTGCATCAGTTATGCTAGAAAATGCCACAAATGCCAAATTTATGCAGATAAAATTCATTCTCCTTCAGTCCCACTACACGTCTTGACACCACCATGGCTTTTCTCCATGTGGGGAATGGATGTGATCGGACCCATAACCCCAAAAGCTTCAAATAGGCATCGATTTATCTTTATGGTAATCGATTATTTTATAAAATGAGTGGAAGCAGCTTCGTATGCTAGTATTACGCGATCAGTGGTGTGTAGAGTTATAAAAAGAGAGATAATATGTCAGTATGATCTCTCAGAAAAGATTATCTCAGATAATGCTAGCAATTTAAACAATAAAATGATGAAAGAATTGTGTACACAGTTCAAGATCAAGCATCATCATTCAGCACCATATCACCCAAAAATGAATGGTGCAGTGGAAGCTGCAAATAAGAACATCAAGAGAATATTAGAAAAAATGATCGCCACATATAAGGATTGGCATGAAAAGTTACCTTTTGCTTTGCTTGCCTGTAGAACATCAATCCGAACTTCTACAGGGGCCACCCCATTTTCACTAGTGTATGGGATGGAAGTTGTACTGCCAATTAAAGTGAAAATTCCTTCTCTAAAGGTATTGATGGAGATAAAATTAGATGAGGCAGAATGGGTTCAGGATCATTTTGAACAACTGAATCTTATTGAAGAGAAAAGGCTCTCAGCATTCAGTTATGGACAAATGTATCAAAGAAGAATCATGCGAGCACATGACAAAAAGATACGACCCCGATGCTTTCGTGAGGGTGAATTGGTTTTGAAAAGGATTTTGCCTTGTCAGCATGACAATAGAGGAAAATGGACGCCCAATTGGGAAGGTCCATATATGGTAAAAAAGGTTTTTTTTGGTGGAGCTCTGATCCTTACAGAAATGGACTGAGATGAATTACCAAATCTTGTAAATTCAGACATTGTCAAGAAATATTTTGCTTAAAAAAATGAAAAGAAGAAAAAATATACAAAAAATGAAAAAAATGAAAAAATGAGAAAGGAAGTGACTCAGATTGAAAACCCGAAAAGGGCGGTTTGAGTCAAAAGGGGTCATTTAAGCTAAAAACATGTAAAGGCGACTTGACTGAAGATGAAGCTCGAAAAAAGTTTTTCAGAGAACGAAAGAGTGGCACTGAATGGACGAATTGTCACCAGAATTAAAAGAGATGACATTTAGGGGGCAAGTTCTCATTAGTCACAGATGTGGGGCAAAGATTGGTCATATGAAATCACATGTGACAAGATCGTAAATGTAACGAGTTTTTGGGAAAAGACTTGGTCTGAGTAAGTTGAGGTCGTCCAAATGTTCATTATTTAGAGAATTGATATTTGATTTTTGAAATATTTTTGAGTTAACTGTTCCTTATGTCTCAAAAAGCTTATCTTTCTAAACTCGAAATACCCTATTATTGGTTGCATTGCACACCCAACTTTGAACCTGAAATCATTGCATTTGTCATTTAAGATTAAGATATTATATGATAAATCCCATAATAGACCAATGTATCACTCGAAAAGAGAATGCAATATAAGGATGACAAAAATAGTAATATAGGGGCAGAAAGAATGAAATGAAATCGATTGATTACTGAAGACAAAGAAGAGAAAAGGGATAAAAAATAAAAAAGAAGAGATTTTTGAGTGACTAAAAGCCAAATGGTTCGTCATGAGATAAAAATTTTTGGTCAAAAATTGAAAGATTTAAAAAGATGAGATTACTGAAAGCGGCTTCTAAAGTTTGAAAGAATTGAACCAAAAGTTGAATTAACTTGGAGGAAATGCATGATATAATTCGTTGACGGCATCTTTGTCTTTTCACTCATCACAATCATTGCATGCATTACATGCCTCTCGATAAGTTGTATATAAGGTTTTTTTTATGAGACATCAGGAAGAATCAACATTTTTCTTTCTCAAAACAAATATGATGGCCTTGAAGATGGTATGTTGACGTAATTTTAAAATCAAAACTGTTGGTCTATGGAGTACCCAATCTCCTATTTCTCAACTCACAGCTCAATCTTATATATTTTTTTGACTTGTGGTTCAGTCCCAGTCATCTTTAATCTTTGACTCGTGGTTTAATTCCGATCATTTCATTTCATTTTCTGACTTACGGTTTAGTCCTAGTCATCTTTATCCTTTGATTCACGGTTTAATCCCGATCTTTTTATTTTTTGATTCGAGGTTCAATCTCGATCTCTTTAATTTAAAATCGCAGTTTAATCTCGATTGTTATTGTTATCTTCTGATTCACGATTTAATCCTAATCTTTTTATTCTCTAATTCGCGGTTCAATCCCGATCTCTTTAATTCAAAGTCACAGTTTAATCTCGATTGTTGTTGTTATTTTTTGATTCACGATTTAATCGCGATCTTTTTATTCTCTGATTCACGGTTCAATCCCGATCTCTTTAATTTAAAATTACAGTTTAATCTCAATTGTTATTGTTATCTTCTGATTCGCGGTTTAATCCCAATCTTTTTATTCTCTGATTCACGGTTCAATCTCGATCTCTTTAATTTAAAATCACAGTTTAATCTCGATTGTTATTGTTATCTTCTTATTCGCGATTTAATCTCGATCTTTTTATTCTCTGATTCACGGTTCAATCTCGATTTTTTTAATTTAAAATCACAGTTTAATCTCGATTGTTATTGTTATCTTCTGATTCGTGGTTTAATCCCGATCTTTTTATTCTCTGATTCGCGGTTCAATATCGATCTCTTTAATTCAAAGTCACAGTTTAATCTCGATTATTGTTGTTATCTTTTGATTCGCGGTTTAATCCTGATCTTTTTATTCTCTGATTCGCGGTTCAATCTCGATCTCTTTAATTCAAAGTCACAGTTTAATCTCGATTATTGTTGTTATCTTCTGATTCGCGGTTTAATCTCGATCTTTTTATTCTCTGATTCACGGTTCAATCCCGATCTCTTTAATTTAAAATTACAGTTTAATCTCGATTGTTATTGTTATCTTCTGATTCATGATTTAATCCCAATCTTTTTATTCTCTGATTCACGGTTCAATCCCGATCTCTTTAATTTAAAATCGTAATTTAATCTCGATTGTTATTATTATCTTCTGATTCACGGTTTAATCCCAATCTTTTTATTCTTTGATTTGTGGTTCGATCTCGATCTTTTTAATCTCAATTATTGTTGTTATTTCCTAATTTACGATTTAATCACGATCTTTTTATTCTTTAATTCGTGGTTTAATCCTGATCCTTAATATTTCTTTTACTTGTGGTTTAATCTCAGTTTCCTCGGTTCTGACTTGTAATTCAATACAAGTTCAATCCGAATTTTGTTATTCCTTGACCCGTGGTGTCGTCCCGATCACTGTCTTTATCATTTGACTTTAGATGTTGCCTTAATCGATTCTTTATTTTTTAACTCACAATGTCGCTTTCTTTATCACTTGACCTGACCTGTAAAAAAACAAAATCCATGATTTACTTTCGGATAAAATCGTTGTCTTTATCTTTGCCCTATTCCTGATCCTCAGTAATGTGCAAAGAGGGCAGCTGTAGACATCGATTTTGTCCGGGTCTACTATTTCCATTTAAAGTATATTAATACTAATAATAATAATAACAATAATAATAAAATATATATTAATTAAAAATTAAAAAAGAGAAATAAGACAGAAGTCAATGGGTTGGTACGGCACCGAGCTGGC
This sequence comes from Durio zibethinus, assembly GCF_002303985.1. The sequence continues at coordinate 293,596 of NW_019167871.1, forward strand.
TCGAACAACTCCCTGACCAGCCACCCTACAGCCACCAACTAACTACCCTAGCCACCTAGATCCCTCTAAATCGAAACCCTTTAAAATCCCCAGCCATCTTCCTCATTCGGGGTCGCTAGGCTCTCTAACACAAAAAAAAAGAAAAAAACCCACTCGATCTACCCACGAAAATCCTTTGAGTTCAGACGAATTCTTCCCTCCTCAAAACACCCTTAACAGCCCCAAACATACCCCCATTCCTACGCATAAGAAACTAAGTTTCCTGTAACCTTCCAAAATAACCAAATCGAAAACAGATCTACTCAAAACAGAAACAAAAAAAACAAAATAGTCCTCCCCGCAGGGAGGAACCTCAGTGCCAAGCTACCTGCAAAAAGGAAGAAATATTAGTTTTTGTTCAAAAAAAAAAGAAAAAGATGAGAAATCTGAAACTTTGAAGATAGATTCACAACGATCAAGCCATTTTCAGGCCAAACGAAGAACGGATTGGAAAGAGGGCGTCCAGAGGAATTTTCAATGACCTTCTGACCATTTTTCGATCACCGGCGACCACCGTCAGCGGCAACTCACACGGCGGCTGGCGCAGGCACGACGCCGGATTCCAGCGAGACCAGAGTTTCTCCATAGCTCTCTCTCTCTCTTTTTTTTTTTGAAAACAGAAACCAAATGAACAAAAAAAAATTTCGGTTATATATAAAGGATTAAGAAGTAAAACGACGTCGAACCCTACCCGAGATCCGCGCGACCCAACACAACGATCCGTTTCAGCCCACCTTGAATCGGTTCAGACGAACCACAAGTGAATCGATCTAAATCGTTGGTCGCCTAAATCGTCGATCCAACCGTCGAACTGATCCGACCGCTCGAATCGCCTGGACCAGCGTTGATCGGATCGTTGACCGGCTTGGTTCAGGTAAAAAAAAATTTTTTTTTTCAAATTTTTTTATATATTATTAGTTTTGTTATTTTATATTTATGCATGATAAATGTTTAAATTTATTAAGATAAATATTTAATTGTTATTAATAATAATAAAATGAAAATAATATAAAATAATAACTAAAAATAATATATTTTTAAAATATTTAAATAGTAATAATGAAATAAGCTTTTTATTTTCTCTGCCTAGATGTTGGAGGGAATAAAAAAAATATTTTTTCAAATAAATAATTTCACCTAGATGTTAGGTAATTATTTTTAATAAATTTTCATAAAAAATATATATAAGAAATTTTTAAATTAATTTTCAAAAATCATTAAAATTGAACTTGCTCCGAAAGTTCGCTTAGATGATGGGAATTTTTAGAGATGTTCGTGTTTTACTTAAACCCTAAACACTATTTGTTAATTTTCAAAATCTTAAGTTTCTAAAACCCTTAGAAATTCAAAATCTCCTAAAATTCAAAATCTTTTAAAATCCAAAGTCTTAAAAATCCTAAGGACACGTGTGAAAATTCTATTTGAGGCAATCTGTTCCCAAATGCCGCCTAGATGATCGGATATTTAAGAAATTTTACTTCGTTAAGTCCTTTCACACGAGTTCGTAATTTACATTAATAATAAGATTAATAAATAAAGGTATAATAAAATTGGGATCTTAAATATAAACAGTCGCACCTAAGCTCTGCCTAGATGTTGGAGAGTTGGGGTGGTCTCATTATATTTAAAAATCCAACTCTTAAATTGCATTTCATTATAAATGACATTCATTAGCATACATACGTTAACATGTTATCATCGATAATCGATTGCATTATTCTCTCTTTAATTTGCTGTTCGATGATAAAATATTTTATAATAAAAAAAAGGAATAATACTTTTTAAAAAAAAATATTTTTGTGATATTATAAAATAAATTAAAAATAACATTCCGAAAGAAATAATTCTTGTTACTCTGCCTAGATGATGGAGAGTCACTAACAATTATTTTCTATAAAGATTGTTATTTCATTTTAAGGATTATTATGTTAAATCTTAGGCGAAAAGAGTTATTTTAAATTTTGCCTAGATGATGGAGAATTTTAAGATAATTCTTTAACTTAAAGGTTTTCTTAATAGTTCTAAATAAATATTTTATCAAAATTTTATTTTGTTTTAAATGAAAGAAAATAGTGTTAAATTTCAAATTAAAACCATTTTTATCCAACACCAAAAATAGTGCGTAATTAAAATGGTACCAATTTATGGGCGTTGTGGGGGTGCTAATCCTTCCCCATGCGTAACCGACTCCCGGACCTAACCTGATTTTTCGTAGATCGAAATTTATCTTTTTGATAAACTTTAAACCCATTTTTATAGTTTTATTAAAAAGATAAGCTTTTGGATGGCCAATCACACCCTAACAAAGATTGGTGGTGACTCTCACTTTTTTTATTTATTTTTCTCGATTTTAAAACATCGTCTTTTACGTCTGACGGTCCCAAAACCGTTACGACAAATGATAAGATAAAAGAACGGTAGCCTAACTCTTCAAAAAATTTATTGGTAGAATCATATATGTGCATCTTATATCTGGTAAGTTGTACTTTTTGATGATGTTGTTAAACAATATAAAGGAAGCAAGAACTTATGAAGATATTCATAAAATTAATGGGATTATTTATCCCTTTGTCTCAAGATGCCTATTGTGCATTAGGTTTGTTGGGTGATGATTGAGAATGAAATGATTTTTTACTTTAAGCATCTGAGTGGGTATCAGTTAAAGAAGTTAGGTAACTTTTTGTAAACTATCTTAATGTTTTGTCAAGTTAGAGATGCCATTACTTTTTAGGAATAAAATTGAAGGTTTATGGTTGAGGACATTGAATACAAGCCACAGCTTACTTTTGGATCTTTTGATTATTCTTCCTAGTTGACGAATTAAAAAAATATGTGTTGATTGCTTTTGAACAAATTTTGAATAAGAATTATAGTTCTTTATCTAAGTACAAACTACTCGTGCTAAGTGAATAGAGCCTTATATGGGATTAATGATAGACTTATCCATGAAGAATTAAGTTACAACTTGGTTGAACTTCAATAGCAACATTTGCAATTATTGTCAACTATGAATAAAGACCAACTAGAGATTTATGAGTCTGTCAAATCATCGGTTAATAATAATCAAGGCCAAATATTTTTTTATTTATAGTTATGGAGGAATTGAAAAAACATATTTGTGGAATACCTTTATTTTAAGAATAGATCTATATGGAGAATTGTATTAATAGTAGCGTCGTCTGGCATTGCTTTTTTATTGCTTTTAAGGGGTAGGACAACACATTCTTGGTTCAAAATTTCTTTGAGTGTTAATGAGTGTTTGACATGACAAATAAACAAAGGAACTCAACTTGCTCGGTTGATTCAAATACGAGTTTGAAACCTTAGGATGAGGCTCTTATGATTCATGGGAATTGTTTTGAGGCTTTGGATAAGTTTTTAAAGAATGTGCTCATAGGATATTTGTATTCCTATGAAAAAAATGTTTGAAGGTAAAATAATTTTTTGGGAATAGATTTTAGATAAGTACTACCAGTTATTCAAACAGGATTAAAGACTAATATTCTCAATGCTTTTATAAATCAATCTAGTCTATGGGCTAATTACAAGATATTTTGTTTGAGGACAAACATGAGACTTTATAGACAAAATATAAATGAGGTAACTAAAATTGAAACTGCAGAGTTTGCTCAATAGTTGTTGGATATAGATAATGAAAAAAAATAAAATGTACAGCTCATGATAATAAGAAAAAAGCAAGTTAGATAAAAATTCTTTAGGATCTATTAGTGCGTTCTACTAGTGATCCCATAGGTAGCATAGTCTCTGTATTATACTATAATGCAATTACTTGAATCCTAAATATCTAAAACAAGTGCAATTGTTACTTCCTACAATGAAAGTGTAGATTTGATTAATTCTTATGTTTTTGATTTGGTTCCTAGCAAAATGAAAATTTATCTAAGTAGTGATTACATTTCAAAAGAATCAGAACAAATAGCTAACTAGGATTTGTTATATCCTACTGAGTTTTTAAATTCTTTGATATTCCTGCCCATGAATTGAATTTGAAAATTATTGTCATTATAATGTTTCTAAGAAATATAAATCAAAACTCAAGTTTATGCAATGGTACTAGACCTTTGGTTACTCAACTAGGTCCTAATGTTATTGAAGGTAAAATTATATCTAAAACTATGTGGGTGATAAAGTCTTCATTCCAAAAATTATTCTTATTGTTAAACATTAGAAATGACCTTTTGTATTAAATAAAAAATAATTTCCTATAAGATTATGTTATGGTATGACCATTAACCAGAGTTAAGGACAAATACTTGACATTATTGACCTTTTCTTGCCTAAACCTATCTTTACACATGCTCAGATGTATGTAGTTCTTTCAAAAACAACATCCAAACAAAGTCTTAATATTCTAGTTTATGATAAAGATGCAAAACCAAATAATGAAACAAAAATATTGTTTATAAGGAAGTTTTCTAGAATTGAGGTTCACAATAGTGATTAATTAGCTTTCTGCCTCATTTGTTGTTTTTCTTTCCTATTGCCTATAATTTTCACATGTTAACTAATTTATTTAAGCTATTTCACCTTTCTTTCATTTATTTTTGACTCCATTAATCCTAGCTTCTTTTCAAGTCTTTATTAATGAACTATTAAATTTTTAATGAACTCAATCTTTTCAACTATGTAAAAAATATTAAATTCCTTATTATGAGCCTTTAGAAAGGTGTCAATCTTGCTAAATCATGTAATATTATTAGCCTTGAGTTCATAGGAGCTAATTTATGGGTTAGTCAATTTTAAAAAACTATGAATACTGTCAGAGTCTATAATTTTGTTGCCATGGATAATCATTTCACATTTTGTTATACAAATATTTTTTTTTGTAGAAAAATACGATGCAATTTTATATAAAAAATTTTGATGCACCATTGCTCAATGAAATTTTAAAAGAAGACATTTGTATTCAATGGCTTGATTTCAATTCAGGAATTGCAAGTACAACTATAATATTGTTTTTAGATTATTTAATATCTGTATTACAAAAGCAAATCTGGTTAAAGAAATACAAGAAGACCTAACTCCACATCCTTAAAATTATTTTAATTTCATATCTTGTAATAAACTCAATGATAAAATTAATGGTGTCAAATATTTAACAAGTTACATATGTGATCATGTTTGTATTTAAAGTAGTTTTTTTTTTCTTTCATTTCATATTAACTTATTGTTATGACCCAATTTTAATTGGAATTTTGGTATCCCTAAGTAGTTTTTTTTTTTTCTTTCATTTCATATTAACTTATTGTTATGACCCAATTTTAATTGGAATTTTGGTATCCCTTGCACCTAACATGTAAGTTCAGTTGAATAAAAGTTTGACAATGTTACAAAGCAAGACATTTTTGTTCAAGATATTAGGTTTGTTAATCATTTAGAAAACATGTTGTATACAATTTGAAACATTTTATGTGATGATTTATTTACTATGTAATTTTTTGCTCTCAATAATAATAATGATTGCCTATAAACAGAGGATATAGTTTAAAATAAGTTATTTATAGACTCGAGATATTTACAATAAAAAAAAGCCTTTGTTGAAGAAACAAAGAATTGTTTATTAATATTTGTTGGAATGATTGTAAAAAATATGAGTTTATTTTCTTTTTAAAAACATAATCTTATGTTTATCACTTATATGACTCTTTATAAGAATTGTTGATAAAAGTGATTCCGATTTTTATTTTTTATCGTATCTGTATAAGAGAAATCTATTTAGAATCAAACTCAATGACTAAATTCTATGTCAATTTGGATATTGCAGTACCAAGAAAGCTCAAAGAACAATAATATAAAAGTTATGACATTTTTTTATAGGTATGTATCGATTTATTCTTTACATTGCTTCTTTACTAACACTTGTTCTGTTAATTATGAGGTTGATCCAATTCATGTACACCTATTGGTAGCAAGAACATCGTACTCAAAATATACTTGGCTAAAAACCCAAGCAAAATGTAGCAATTACATATTTGCTTGCTATTAATCCAATAAGTGCATAGATTTTTTATTTTTTTATGTAATATGTTACATTCAATAAGCATACGATAGTGCTGATTACAACATTCACTTATTCTTTTGGTAGAATATCATTTTCAACATCAAAGCCAAGATTATTAATATTGATTCAACTAATAGATGGTTTTACAGTGCGCGTAATAAATGTGTCAATAGTATCTAATTTTCTATAGATAAATTTTGGTGTTCAAAACATGGTGAAAAAACATTTTTGTTACTATAAGTTTTTAATAATATGTAACGTAAATTTTTTTTTATGTTCTTTTACATAATTACACTTTAATTAATAAGCTCTTCTACAAACTTTGCAGAGCTAAAGTGCAACTTCTCATAAAAGATGATATTATACAAATATGATTAATAATGTTTGACAAATTCATAGAAAATTTGACTGGTGTCACATTTACGTAATTGTTGCAACTTAGCCAAATGAACAAAATGGTACTTCAAAGGCCAATTAAATCATTGATAAATGAAATCAAGATCTTTGATGTTATTTTGACTGCAAGTGCAATCAAGATAGGCATTTCACATACAAACTATTCGATTGCGATATTTCAAAAATGAGAAAAAAAAAGTTGAAGCTAAATCCTCTTAAATCACCAAATTTGGGGAAGATCCCAAAACTTTGCTCCACAAAGAGTTTATGAGGTATTACAATAACATCCTTAATCATTTTGTTCAACATTATAGTTAGCAACCCACTTGCAATTATAACATCAATAACTCAAAAAAAAAAAAAAAACTAAATCAACCAAACATTGATCTTTTAGTAATAATATTATTAGCTTCATTACTATTTTGAATAAAAAAATTATCTTTTTTCATATATTTATATTTATTAGTTACCATATTCCTTTTGACCTTTAAACAAATCTTTGATAGTACTTTTCTTTGGTTTTTTTGTTAAACATAACATTTTGATCAAATTTAATGTCAATTTTTATGTATTTTATTCTATTTTCTTACTGACACAATCTAGGTCCAAAGTTAAAATAGCTTGATTAAACACCCAAAGATAATAACCACTAACAATATTTATACATGCAAAATAATATCTTTACCATAAAACATATGCAAAAAATCAATCATTATCATCTCAATGATGTTTGTTGCTACCATCATGGTTATATTCTTTTCTTTTTTCTGTGTTTTTTTAAAGTGTTTCTTTTTGTTATAATGTTGTATGTGTGTGTGTGTGAGTGTGTTTTTTTTTTTTTGTTATCTCCTTTTTAAGTACTTTGTAAATACCAAAAAGTATGTGCAAACTATCATGTCTTTCTATTATATGTTAAAAGATGCAAACTTAATTTCAAAAAAATTTCTATGCCATTTTTACAATACTTGCTTACAAAAAATCTATATATAGTTGCTGCTTAACATACATTCTTAATCGAATTATTTTGCTTACATAATTTAAAAACAATCACAAAAATACATCAAGATAAAATATTAAGTTTAAACTAAATATAAAATTTTTTCTTCTTGAAGAATAGTAAAAAAAAAAACCCTACAAACCAAACAACAACTTCAAGTTTTATGTAATTATATTTCTTACTTAAACAAAATAGAAAATCTTTTCATTTATCGAAAGATTTTTTTTTCAATTAAAAAAAAAAGAACATCACCCCTGAAAGTGACAAGATATTATTATTTAATATTCTTACAAATCTTCAAATTACATTACAACTACGAACTTTAAAACTAACAATTTTTTTTCCAACTTTAACCATATTCTAAGAAAACAATGTTATATTCCATAATCAAAATTATCATTTGATTCTTTAAAAGTAACTATCATACCAAATAACATTATATATATTTCTAAAAAAAATTAGAAGGGGATAATTATTTTACCCTATAAATAAAATAATTAATTTTATTTATTATTTAAATTTAACAATTAAAAATATAAAATCAATACAATTAGAAATAATTATTTTAATTACAGTTAACTTACATAATAAACAAATATATGATTCTGTTAATATTAGTAAAAAAAAAAATTATTCTCACAATAATACACTAATAAAATGAAAAAAATAATAATTAAATAATTATCTTAAATATATTATTACTTAAAAAAAAAAACTCTTACCACCCTCCCCAAAGCTCAACCAAACAAACCCAAACCCTTTACCTGTGTATACCTATTTGAAAACCCAACTTATTCATCTTTTTAGCCTAGAAAACATCAAATTATTAAAACCCTACATATATTTATTTTTCAATACTTGACTGCATCGCTATTCTCATCTCCCTTAACATGGCATCTTTTGACAATTCGACCCAGTTTATCAAGATAATACTTCGATCCACAATTTTACTTAACTTAATAGTAAGCAAATAAATTTTATAGTTGTTAATTTTTTTCAAAAGAATTTAGAGTTCTATTGAGTCTATGTTTGTCTTTTATTACATCGTTCTGTTGTATGTTGTACAGGAATCAAGATTTTTTATTGTTGCTTTCTTTGACAATGCTTTTGTTTTATTGTTGTTATAATTGATTTCTTTCTTTTTTCCCAATTTAGAAACATCTATTCAAAATAAGAATACATAATTAGGAGACTGTATTCATCAAGAATATTTTTACATTTATCTATTTGTTTGATATTTATAATATACACCTTAAATTCCCTATGCTTATATGTAATTTTTTGTCCTTACATTTGTTTAATTAACAAAGATTAATTGCTTACATTTTGTAAATTATAATAGTAAATAAACAATAGGCTGAAAAAAATTAAAAAGAAACAAACAAAAGGAAAAACAGTCCAAGAAAAAATGGTATTAAAATTTTTTTTCATTAATCTATTAAAAATATTATACTCTATGCATGTTATCTTTTATATGAAAAAAATTACAACAACTATAGTTACAAAAACTAATAAATTTTTTATTATGTAAAAAAATTCAAACACTTTCATCAATTTTTATTGAGCTATTCATGAAAGATTTATAAACTTAAAAAAAAGTTTACCTTAAAGGATTAGACCCACAAACGTTCAAAGTTGACTTAATTGTAATTCATGGTATTCTATATTTCCATAATAGTTAAGACATTTTGTTGTTTCCCATTGCCTCCAGTTAAAAAACTTTGCCATTTTTAAATACACTCAGAATGACAGCATATTTGATGTTTCTTTCTTCACTTGTCATGAAATTATGCTAATTGCAAATGCATTCTAGATCAAAAAAGGATTTTGATTTCTTCATCCCTTTTTTCTGACTTTGAAATAATAACTTAATCTAACTTTTTTTTTTACACCAGCATTTTATGATACTCAAAACCAAGTTAGCTTATCTCAAGAACAACAACCAACAAATCTTAACGTGAAAGTTATCAACCTAGAAGATCCATCTTTACAATCTAAAAATTTCATTCTATATAGTAGTGAATATCTTGATGAAAAAAAATACGATTTTAAAAATAACTCCAACAATGAAGATATCATACCTTAATTTGATTACATGCTAACTAAAACAAATGTGTGAACCTTGCACATCTTGGTAATGAACAATAACCTTATTTTTCACACATTAATATAATGCTTTTGTTTCCTTATCTAACTTAAATAACATATGTCTTGAAAGTAACACAATTCAACTCGATTTGCCATAGAACATTTGCCCAAAAAACCATTATTCGTCACTTTTTTCATTCCAAGCTACAACTAGAAATGGGAGGTCTAAAATATATATAAAGGCAAAAACAAAGCTTTCTGTAGAGGTTGGGATCAATTTGCAAACAACAACAATCTCAATCCAATAGACCATTGCATCTTTATCAAAATTGGGTCAAAATATTCTAAGTTATTGCATATAACAGCAACTAGTGATCAATAACTTTTCCAAATTACATAAAATAGTTTCCTTAAACTGCTTATATTTCATTAAGAAAGATTTTGTAATTACTTCATCAACTTTTGCATTAAATTTTTAACTTTATTAGCAACCTTTAAAGTAACTATTGCTGTTCTAAACTGCTTATGTTTACTTGAGAAAGTTTTTGTATTTACTTATTCATTTTTTCTATCAAAATTTTTTTCTATTGACAACTCTAAATGTAACTTTTACTTTTGGATATACAATCAAATATGAATTTGTTTAAATCAAATATGAACTTGTTTAAAACTTCTATATACTCTTTCCTTATAATTTTCATTTTTTTAATTATATTTATATAATATACACAATAGTAAACACAAAAAACTAGATGATGTTGGGTTTGCGACCTAGTCAAATTTAAAAAAAAAAAAATCTTCAGCCTATTATAATCTCTTTTTCTTTTCCTATCTCCAAATGCGAAAAACCAATTTTCTAGTCTCTTTTTTATTTTTTGTAGTAATCCTAATTCTTTTCTTTAAGTCGACAACAGCAACTACTATCATTTTAGATAGAGTTCACCCTTCTCAAGGATCTTAAAACAACGTTGAGCTTGAAAACCTCTCTCATTTCACTATTAATTAGCACAATAAAAAATAGAATGCAATGATTAAGTTTTAAAAATACAACATTGCATATGCTGAGACAGTTAGTTCTACTATGATAATAACAATTACATAGACTAGTATTTGAATTAATATCAAAATTACATGCATACGTGTTCTAGCAAGTTCAACAGGATAGCATGTTGCACAAGCTAATGATCTTGCTAAAGAGCCGATAATTAAAGAGACATAGGGTGTTGCACTAGGCATATATTGTATTGTGAACCCTTTCATCAAAGAAGGCAAACGATTAACAAGAAATTAATGAGAATTAAACCTAGAGGGAGAGAAATGAGAAGACCTAAAATCAATTAGTTGGTAATTTTTTATTTCAACACTTAGATTTTGCATGCAACATAATAAACTGCAACTTAAAAAATCAAAACACTGTGAACCATATAAAAGAAAAAATAAAAAATAAAATTACAGATTTTACATGCAACAACAAAATAAATGAAGCTTACAAATCAAAACCCATATAATCAAACCCAAAAGAAAACCTTTCACAATAGTCTCATACCTAATAAAAAGAAAAATCTCAAGCAAACAACAAACCTAAGATAAAAATTTGACTTTTTAATGAAAAAAAGGGGAAAAATGAATAGTTAAAGGAAAAGAAAACCCAATGAAAATTGGAACTCTGGGCCCAAAGCTATCATCTTGGCTGATAATGATAGCGATAGATAGATGGTTTCCTTCGATTTTGCACATCAATTGGTCATTAAAAGCTTGAGCCTTTATTCATTATGGCGAGTTGCTCCATTAACGGCACCTGAAAGAAAAACCCTAAACAAAGAGAGAAGCAAAAAGCTAGAATAAGCGGTTGTAATGCAAAATTTTTTTATTGCCCAACTTTGTCCTCCAATGTCTTTTAATAGACATTGATGTGTTATTTATAAATTTGCAGTCCCATAGTCAGGGCACTGCTTTTATATATAGTTATAATTATTATTTAATTCATATTTGATTAATTAAGTAAATATGTTTCCATTTTAAATTTTAAAATCTCAAAATTGAATATTTTATCTTCATAAATTTTTTTATATTCTTTTTTTTATACATTTTAAAATTTGAAAAGATAAATATCACTTATTATTATTTGAAGAAATTTAAATGTTTTATAGTCAAATTATCTATACACTTTAATTATTATGCAATAAACCTATATAAACCTATAAAAACTTATAAATGGTATGTGTTACACAATTTTTTCAATTTACAACTTTTCTTTGAAAGATATATAGTTACTTTTATAATTTTATATATTCTTATAAAAAAATAAATATTTATTTTAATTCATTTTTCTTTTAACACACATTTTTTTCTTTTAATCTCGATTTAAATTTGACTACTTTGTAAGATTGTCAAAAAAATACTAATCTGTTCATGTGTCCACCACCTCTTTTAGGTATACCCTTTTGGCTTTATTCGTTGTTTCTCACAATTCAGCTTTTAAATGATTAAAAACATAGTCTTTCTTTCATTGTTTCTTTGAAAAAAAGCTTTGATTTTTTTACTTGGCTGAATTTAAAAATGAGTGGTTTTGATTATTGAATTAGTTGAATTTGTTGCTTTTATTTTGAATATCCTATTTTTGATATTGGCTGATATTGGATTTTCCTGCATGTTATGAAACTGGATTTATTTCCAGTTGCAATAATTCCATTACTGGATTGTTTGAAATATTTTTAATTGTTTTTCTAGTGTTTGTTAAAATAAGTATATAATTTTTCTTTTCAAAATTAAATTTTTATATGACCATTAGGTCCACTCTCCTTTCTCGTCAATGTTATTTTTGAATAGCTATTTGAATTTGAGTGACCATGAAGGATAATTATTTTGAAAAATAAATTTTTAAAATTATTTTAATTTATTTTCAAATACATTTTAATAAACTAAAAATGTCACATTTAGGCTAATTTTTATTATTTTTTAATATATCAAATTCTTACATAGTTAATTGACTATCTTGGATATTGAATTGATAATCAAATTATATTGGGAAGCCAGATAGATGTGAAGATTAAGATATTATTGAAACTTTTACCAAAAAAAAAAAATTGTACACATGAGTAAGTTATCATGTGCAGTATTTAAATATTTAAAGTTATTGTTTCTCTTAAATAAATCAAATTTATTCTAAAATTATATAAATTGCTTATTTGAAAAAAATGATCATATAAGATGGAGATGATACAAATTGAAAAAAAGTTAATTTGAAGTGATAAGATTTTTAGTTTTATTTTAATATTTTGTTAATGTACTTAATAATATTATTTACAACATCTTTTGGATTTTTTTCTAATATTATTTCTCATTTATTTTGAATTTTTGTCAATTTTTTAATGAAAAACTTTAATTTTATTATGCTTTGATGTTTTAATTATAATTACTTATATGTTACATATATCTTGAATATGTAAATTATTAAATAATATTAATTTATGTTTTTACTTAAATTTATATAATTAAATATGATCCGTACGCCACATGGTTAACAAGTTAGTAATATGGAATTTTAATGGTTAACCCTGTTAATGTCTCCGATCTCGATTGGAAAGAGATTGAAATGGTCTTGGATTTATAAGTTATGTAATTTTTCCATTTAATAGATATATTTTTTGGTTCAAAAATATAAATTTGTGACCAATTATATCAAAATTTATCAAACTTTTTACTAATAATGACTCATATGAGAGATATTAGGATTGAGATAAGTTTAGACCAAGATAGATCTCTTTTTTCTATGAGTAAAAAAATAAATGAATTTTACATTAAAAATAAATGGAGATGATCTTAAGCTTATAAATTATAAGTCTTTCTCAATTTAATAGACATTTTTTTTGGATTGAAAACATGGACCATAGTATGAATAAATCTTTATTATTTCTTTCTTTTTTTTAGAAATATTTTTGAATGAACAATTATGCTACCAAACTTGCCTTTGCATATGCTTTCAAAGACAAATTAGTTAAACTATCCTCCCATTGTTTTTTAATACAATTAAAAATATTTTTAGAAAGATTTTGTTTGATTTAATCCTCTCTAGTCTAAACTATTCTCAATCAAACATAATTGTATCCTTTTTTTTTTTCTAAATGCAAAATTTCTCTAATTTTAATTAATAATAATACTTTGCTAGTTTCCCCAATAAGCATATATATTCTCAATAGAATTTGTCCAAAGGTCTTCGTTAAAATTATTGACTAACCAAATATATTTTTTCTTAAAAATGATTGTGGAGAATGAATAATTTTTCTTGAATGTTGCAAGATCTAAAATCTGTACTATTATCTAAAAGCTGTCCCCATATTCTTCAAAGGGGACAGCTACTCAATGTCATTAAAGAAAATTAAGGGTTATATTAGAAAATAAAAATGTATAAAAATAAAAAGGAGGAGGCAGAGATGACGAAGGAAGGAAGAAGGCAACAAACTTCTCTATCAAAATTCATCCAAACCTATTAAAACTCTATCAAAATCTAAACACCTAACTCAATCTCTACCAAATACCCATTACTTGCAAAAAAAACATGGCTAACAACAAATATACTCATGTTGAATCTAGATGAATTTCCATAATTTACAATTGTTTTACAGCATCAAGATATTATTCAAGATCTTAAGGTAAAAAATTTTCAAACCCAACTTGATTTCTATCTTATTCATCTAATTCCTTCAGAGTAAATGCACAATTTGTTTTTGTATTGTTTTCTCCCTTTCATATTTGATGCAACTAAAACTTTCATAAGTCAAATTTAGGGTTTTATTTTCTTTCTATATCTCAAGAAAAAAAGCCTAAATTCAATTTCACTTTAATATCACTTTTTCGATTCTGTGAAAAATTTTTATTTTCCATTTTGAAAACTAAGGTATTTACACAAACTTTTGTTAGATTTTACTCTTTAGATTCCATATTCTAAATAAAAAAAATCTAATATTTAAGTTTCTCCATTTTGTAGAATTCATTAAAATTATTTAAACTATTTACTGCTTTCAATTTGGTTCATAAATAATTAAAATGAGGAGAAAATTTTACTACTCTGGTTAGGAGATAATTAAAATGATATTGAATCATTCTAAATATTTTTAATTATTTTAAAAAATAATTTACGTGAATAACATAGAAAATAGTTATCAACTATTAAGTTAGCCTTCCATAACTAGAATGCAAACAAGCTAATATTAGCCAATATAGAAGATAATTACTTTTGTAGAATTGAATCTAAAATATCATTATAAAGTATCATTTTAAACAGTTTTAATAATTTGATTAAGGTATTAAAACATGGGTATTAATTGTGGTTAAACAAATGTAAATGTCAATGGGCAGTGATTGCATAATAATTTACTGATTCACGGTTCCTATTCATGTCCTTGATTTTATATATAGGGTTTGAAGACATGGATGTATAATCTAAGATCTTGTGCTGCAGCTGATGCAATCAAATTTACATACTTCCATGGTTAAGGTAATGACTACTGATTTGTATTGAAGTTGCATCATCTTTCTAATGTCATTTAATTTGCGAATCCTATTGATTAAAATTGCGAATCCCATGTATGTGCTACACAACTCTAATACTCTAATCCACAGACTCGATTGTTTGCTTTGCTTAGGTGTTAAGGCTTTTTCATGTTTTGGGGTAGATTTTAAGCTTTAATCCTGATTCAGTGACATGTTCTATGAAATCAAGATATGTTTTGGCTACAAGGTTGTGGAACTAGTAACACACACTCCGAATATATATATATATATATATGTATATATAATATGTCCTGAAACTTCTGTTTCTGTAAACATAAATATAATGGAAGCATATTCTGATACATGTCACTTCAATAGCTGTCTGGCGATATACATGAAGAGGTGGATAGATCGCATGCTGGATCGAATGGTATGTATGCAACACCAATAAAACTATCTTCTTTTTAATGTTATTGGTTTTGCTGTTGCTGATGTTAGTAAAGGACACATGGTTTGTATGTAGGGAAACGATATGGATGCATCAAGAGGGATACTTTTAGGAACCATGGACAAGTTTAAGATGGTATGTGAACTAGATAATTTTTGCTCTTAGTTCCATAACGTAGTGTTGCCATGCATTTTAGCTTATATAATGTAAACGATTTTCCTTTCTTTATATATATAAAAAATTTGACAAAAAATTCCTCTGAAACAACTATATATAAACCGCACCATTATTTGCTTTAAGGTCTTGTAAAAAAAATTAATAAACATTAAATTTTGAGATTTTGAGCATCTTTGGTGCAACTTAATATTAACCTCTAATTTAATTTAAATTTTTTTATTTTTTATATAGAATGTAATTCAGTTATGTATAAATTTTTATGTTATAAATTGAAAATTTTCGATTATAATTACAATTTTTTACTTAAAAAAGTAAATTCATAAAATAAAATAAAAGTTAAATAGACCTTTCTTGGTTCCAAGATTGTAACTTATTTTTGTCCCCATGAATGATGAATGTCACACCTTTTGGAATTCCAAGCTAATGTGTACTTACTAGTTAATTGTTAGGGCGAATATTAACAGATGCTTATAAACACTTGTTAAAAATTATTAAATTGGAGTATTTTAATGCCTTAAACTAAAAGTCAAAGAGCATGCATAATTGCTATACACATAAGATAATTTTTTTTTTGGTGATTATAATAAAAGCTTAAGTGATTTTAAAACGATTAGATTTTTACAATTCAATATATACTATTTATATTTTAATTTTTTGGAAAAATAAAAGTAAAATTTAAAAAAAAAACACATTATATTATAAAGATATATAAAATAAAAATAAAAATAAAAGAATACTTTTATTCTTCCATGTTTTTCAAAGTACGAAAACAATTTTGATCATTTTGATTAAAGTTTGACTCTCCTTAATGGGTCTTACATGGCATTCCCTCATCAATTTTTTTTTAATTCTTAAATTTTTTTTAATATTTAATAAATATTTTTAAAAATATTTAAATTTTTTTAGGGTGAGATCCACTTTATACCAACCTTTTTTCTTTTTCTTTTCTTGGCTTTTTTTAATATTTTCTATTTTTTTTCAAAAATTTTAGTTAAATTTTTTAAAGATTTAATTTTTTATATAAGAGACCCACTTGATATCAAAGGTACACCAAGTATTTTTTTTTTTTTATCTTTTTTATACGTTTAATAAATATTTTTTAAAATTTAAAATTTTTTTGTTTTACCTATTTAAATATTAAGAGTATGTCACATGTCAAGCCATTTTTTTTAATTCTTTCTATTAACATTTTTTAAATATTTTAATTTTTTTGTGTGAGACTTAATTGTTATCAAGGATATGTCGCCAGTTTTTTTTTTCTATTTTATATATTTAATAAATGTTTTTAAGATTTTAAAATATTTTTTTATCTAACCCACTTGATATCAAGAGTATATCACATGTTAAGTAATTTATTTTTTTTTAATTATTTTCTATTTACTTTTTCTTTTCTTGCTTTAAAATATTTAATAATTTTTTATATATTTTAACATATTTTAAATGTGGGGTTGATTTGATATTGCTGATTAAAAATTAATTTTCTTGTTTTTTCAATCTGATAATATTTTAAGAAAAAGATATTATACGTGTGTCAACGTCACATCCAAATTTTATATGTGTTTCCTTTTTTCGGTCCTATATTTTTTGTTTTTTGTTTACTTTTTTAATTTTTGCCTTTTTAAAATCCATGATCAAGTTTTGAAAAAAAAAATCATCATTTAGAGATATATATATATCATATTAATAAAATTATTATTTAATACCTTAATTTAATAAATCTACTTGTTATTTTCATTTGATTTCATTTTCTATTCTTTTGTCTCACCATTTCCTTTTTTTAATTTTCAATTTGATAATATTAAAAAAAAGATATTACGGGTGTGTCGGCGTTACATCTGAATTTGATATTTTTTTCTTTTTTCGGTCCTTTATTTTTTTTTACTTTTTTAATTTTTGCCTTTTTAAAATCCATGATCAAGTTTTGAAAAAAATTCATCATTTATTTATATATGTATCATATTAATAAAATTATTATTTAACATATTAATTTAATAAATCCACTTGTCACTTTCATTTGACTTCATTTTCTATCCTTTTTTCTCACCATTTCCTTTAAGTTTTGCATTTTTTTAATTAGATAAATTTTGTAGGAAAAAAGTCAATTGATGTAAGGATGACAAAACAACTCATATGCCATGGGTTTTGATATGATCCAATATGCAGTTTTTTAAAAATTTCAAGATTAGGTTACAGGTTTTTCCTTTTTTTTAAATTAAGGTCTAGTTGAAGGTGAGTTTAGAGTCTTTTATCTTCCTACAGTGCCATAAATGATTATTTTTTATTATTTTATTTTATATTTATATATGTATTATATTAATGAAGTTATTATTTAATATCTTAATTTAATAAAAATACTATATTTATAAATAATTAAGATTTAATCAATCTATCTATCAATTATATAAATTTTACTTATTTTTAACCTTTATTTCATTCTCATTCAAGGTCTCAATATGACATTTTATGTTTATTTCTTTTCTTTTTTCCTTTTATTTTTGTAATTTTAAAAATTTTTTTGGTAAAAAATAATGTTAATGGAAGTGTCCATGTAACGCCTTAATTTGCTTATTTCCTTTTATACTTTTTATTATTATTTTTAATTAGATCGATTTTATAACAAAATGAGTCGAATGATAAGGATGATAAAACAATCAATATTCGTTAGGTTTTTATCCGTTTTGATTCAATATGGGTGTTTTTGTAAAAAATGGATATCAAATCAATTCGAGTTTATTTTTTTTATAGAAATTGGGGATCGGGTTAAAAACATATTTATAATGAACTATCTCACACTACCTTTTAGTATATATAAAGTATATATTTTATTATCTATTTAATTATATATATGCATTCACTGGTTTTTGTTAAAAGCTTGGTATTAAGTGAGTCTCACACACAAAAAATAAAATAAAAATTATTTTTTATAAAATATATTTTTGTGAGAATAAAAGACCAATTTATGCCTTCACGTTTAACTTCCATTTGGAATTTTTTTTTGTACCTTTTGGCTTTTTTTTTTTTAAATTAAGTAAATTTTTCAAAAACAAAAATCAGTGAATAGGGATGACAAAACAAAAAAATTTTGACTTGCTACAACATGTGGACACCCACCTAGTAAGAATAGATCTTGAACTTATTAGAAAAATTCCATCCTTTTTCTTTTTTCCTTTTAAAAAAATTGTAATGCAATAAAAAAAACATTTTTATTCAAACCTAATAAGCATACTTAAAATTTTAACTAGGCTAGAAAAAAAAAATTGAAGGTTCATTTTCTCTTGACACTTCCAAAATTTTTTTTTAGCCACACAAAAATTTCACCCAAAAATTATATCATAAAAAAAATTTCAAAATATGATAAGGATGTATATTGAGAAAGATTTATTTGATAATATTATGAGTGATACAATTATGTTTTTTTTTTTCATAATATGAAAAAATCCACTGTAGGTAATTGTAATAATATAATAATATATTATTTAAATTATTTTGTAATTTTTATATATAATAAGTGAACATAAAAAATTTTGAATCCACAACTAATTTTGACTCATCATTAATACTTGAACTAAACCTAATTCATATCTTAAATCTAAATTCCATCATTGTTATTATTCGAAATAAGCTTGATTCTATTTCATTTCCATGTTATGGCTTTTAAATTAAAAAAAAAAAAGAAAAAGAAAAAAAACTATTATATGAGTAAACAAACTTTAATGAATAAGATTTTATCTTAATGGTAGAGAAGATGTCTGTTGTACCCAGCTATTCAGTCAATAAGGTCAACTCCCATGATCACCAAGTTAGCACATGCCCAACTACTACATCACCACAAATGGGGTCCAACATCTAGACTCCTCGCCATAAAGCTCGCCTTAACTAAGAAGAGACTTGCCCAACTATCTCTATTAACATCCCATCAAGGCACAACTTTATAATAACATTGACTGACCTTCAATTTGCTTGGATTATTAAATACAGTCCACACTTGCCTGGGATAATTAAATGTAGCCCACAATCACCCAGTGGCCCATTTTCAAGCTCTACATGGATTTACCATTATCAACTGCCCTGGTCATATTATTGCCTTTCTTATTATATATAAGGTAAAAAGAGACTTAGGTATAGCATGAACATAGAATCTTTCTTCCTTAAGCTTTTTAAATATTTATAGTTTACCTTTTCTTTCATTTCAACCCTAGACTTCACTGACTTAAGAATTAGAGCGCGTCCTAGAGAATCAACCTTGGTACCTCTGGACTATGTTTTCTTGCTATAGGTCTTGGTTGTCCTTCATACGACCACCAAACTACTTCCTTTTTGACGAACACCTCAAAACACCATCACTAATTAACATTGTCTATAAGAAATGATAGCCATATCTCGCCCCCATTCCTCTGAAATAGTAATCCCAGTTATGAACATGACCACCTAACTTGTAGCTGCCTTTAACATCAAGGCCATACTTCTAACCCCTCATAAATCCCATCACCAAACCTTTCCTCATAAACACTATTGTACAATATCATATTCCCATTTCATAACAACCCTGTGTCACTAGATGCTTGGACATTTAGCTAATGAGCTATTACCAAAATTTGATGTGAGTTTTATCTCTAAACATGACTTTGACCTTTCCATTGGCACACACCACTATTGTTGGACTCTCGCACCTAACTTCACAACCACTTTCACTATAAATATAGTATTCATAGCCAGTTATTGTAACTCATTGGCAAAACATTCCTCTTGCCATGTCCATCATGCAAGTTACAGTCATAAACTCACAAATCCTTATGTACTAGACAAATATGTAACAACCTCCCTTAAAGTTTTACTATGCATTAATGATCCAAATCCAACTTTTAAATGCTAAAGTGGCCACCTGACAAAGATTACTCCAGCATTACTAGCAAGCCACTCAACAACCACTATAAGAAAAACCCAACCCAAAAGAAAACTTTGTCTTATCCTTTCGAAAGCCACTATAAGCACCTCTTTAACATGTTGAAAACTACCATTAACTTTTTCAAGATGACACTTATCATCCTGAGCTCACATTACAGAATTGACCTTAATCCATCCTAACCTTGATAATGAACTCGCAACTTAGGTGGCTACTCTACGCAAAGAACTGACTGACATCAAAAAAGAAAAAATAGACTTACAATGATTAGAATATGACCATAATCCTTTAATTGCTTTTATTAGATAAACTGACATCCCTACTTCTATAAAACTCTCCAAAGAAACTTACATTGGGGCCATCAACCCTGAAGATCACCTAAACCATTTCAAGATATTTATGGATCTTCACAATGTTTCAAATGTAGTTAAATGTAGAGTTTTCCCTATGATGTTAGGTAGAGCCCACATGTGGTTTTACTCGATGGCTTTTACAACCATTGACAGTTTTGACACACTTAATCAATAATTTCTAAATAACTTTCTTAGTAATAGAGCTGTGGTATACTTTTTTACGAGTTTATTAGTCATAAAGCAAAGATCTAATAAAACTTCATGGTAGTATTTAAAAAGATTTAATGCGGCAGCTCTAAAGGTCAAATACCTAAACATAAAGTGGATATGTAAGTATTCATCTCTAGGTTAAGAAATGATCATTTTAGGTATTCTCTCAATGAAAATAAACTTGAACAATTATATCAGTTCTATAAGAGAGCTTATAAATTTACAGAGGATAAAGAATTCAAGGTTATAGACAGAGCTGACAAGTGTGACCAATGCCTTGAACATCCGTAAAGTGATGGTAGGTGAATAGAAACCCTTAGTCAGTGGTTTCATGATAGCAATCAGTCCTACAACCAACCCTTCAAAAGAAGAGATTGGTAACAAAACATCGAACAAAGCTCTAATCATAATCTAATCATTATCAAACCATAAATAAAACCCTAAATGTCATCACCTAATGATCCACCCAAAAAACTAACCAAAGATCCACCTAGGCGAAGCCAGCGCCTAAAAAACCAAATAATCAACCATTGACAAATCGACATTATAATTGTCATTCAATAGGAAGGCACTCCACTATGATTGCATAGCCCTTTAAAAATAGATTAAAAGATTGGTAGACCTAATTAATAGCTAACCCATTCACCACAATGAGTACTAGATCAACCTACTAACCTGTCCAATAAGACGAGGGTCTTTTCTAAGAAAAAAAAGAAAAAACTTGCTAGGTAAATACATTTGGCTGGCGACCTGTCTAGAGAATAATCATGTCATCATGGGTGTCACAAAAATTTTAGCAAATGGTAAGTCCAAGTGCAAATCACATTTGCATAATATTATGGCTATCGGTGTGGCCTTTAAGATGTTAAGAACAAATGAGTTGTAGGTAGCATTTTTTGATGATGACATTAACATCCTAGTAGATAATGGCAATGAACCCATTATGGTCTCAATAATTATTGCTGACTTTTAAGTGCAGAAGATCTTAGTCGATAGTAAGAGTGCAATAGACCTTATCAATATCAATTTTTTAAACAGAAGAGATTTTAAGATGATGATTTAAGGCCATCAAGACTCATATTTGGTTTCGCTAATCAACCCATTATGGTTAAATGATTTATCACTTTGTCAATCACAATTGGGGATATGAAACATACATTGATGATGATGGTAGATTTTTTTTCTTATAGATTAGGCCTTTGTATATAATGTCATATTTGAAAGGCTATTGATGAAAAAGATAGATCTGGCGATTCGTGTATTCATGTTGTGTAATATACTAAAATTCATATATCCATATCGTGTTTTACATAAAAATTACATGTCATAATTCGTATCGATATAAAAACATGAAATATATTTTTTGATTTTGTTAAATCCATATATAGTTATTGCCATAATATTAAGTTATATCACTTTTGTATTCTATTTTTATATCATATTCGTATCGTGATACTATATTGTGCTTTAAATTGTCAGATCTAGAAGAAGATGAAGATTGTCACAATTATTTACTATATCAAAGTCAAATTTCCAATACCCATAAGAACAAGGTTTATGCAAACCAATCAAGTGATTGCTCATTAATGCCATCTATTTTCTCAATAGTTAACACAAATGGTGGAACTAGCAAAAGAAACAAACCTAAATCCACTAGCAGCCTTTGAAGAATGGCTCATGGGACATCTTTCATCCTTACCATTAATGCATGTTATTAACCTTATTTTGTCACAAACCTTTAGCACTGATAGCCTTGACATCCGCGATCAAGACAAAAAAATTTAAGCTCGTCCTATCAAGCAAATTGTACTAATGTAATTATACCTTCTAACCTAGAGTTAATCCTTAAATAGGTTTCTTGTTGGACTCTAAAGCCAAAAATACAGAACATCAATTTTTACAAAAGAATGCAAATGTCTTTGCTTGGTCTGTTGTAAATATCATGGGCATTAATGAGCATGTTATCATCCATCATCTGAATGTAAACCCAATTGCAAAGGTAGTCAGACAAAAGAAATGGCATTTTGCTCCTGACCATATCTAGACAATTAAAAATAGGTATATAAGTTATTGGCAACAAGGTACATTAAAGAAGATAAGTATCATGAGTGGTTGGCCAATGTTATAATGGTGAAAAAAGCTAATAGAAAGTGGTGCATGTGTGTAGACTTCACAAATTTGAATAAAACCTATTCAAAAGATAATTTTCTCTTACCCTCTATTGACAGGTTGGTTGATTTCTTTATAGGTCATAAATATTTGAGTTTCATGGATCTTTTTTCAGATTACAAGCAAATCAATTTGACTAGACCAGACCAGAAGAAGATTTCTTTCATGATTGAAAATGACTAAAGACTATATATTCTATTATAAACTCATGCTTTTAGGCTAAAAATGTAATAGTTACTTATTAGTGGCTCATTAATAAAATATTCAAAAAATAGATTGAGTGCTTCCTAAAGGTTTATGTTATGACATGTTAGTGAAAAGCTCATCCTTGGAGTAACACATAGAAGACTTGATGGAGGTTTTCTCTATTCTATGCCATTATAACATGAAGTTAAACCCTACTAAATGTACTATTAGGGTGAAAATAAGTAAGTTCTTTACTATTTATGGTCTTTAACAAAGGCATTAACGCCATCCTAAAAAGTCACAGCCATCTTAGACATGAGCCTCCAAGGACCACTAAGGAAATGTAGAGACTCATAGAGTGAATGGCATCCCTCAATAGATTTGTGTCCAAGCTAGTTGACAAGTTTTTATTAATTTTCAAGGTCTTTAAAAGTGCCACAAAGTTTAAGTGGGACGATTAGTGTCAAAACACTTTCAATGAACTAAAACAATATTGAATTCATTCTATTGCTCGCCAGTCCTATCTTTGGTAAGCCCTTCTACATATACTTGGCTGCATTATGAAACTATTGCTATAGCACTACTTTGGGAAGAGCACAACAGCTAGGTACTAGTATACTATGCTAACAGAGCATTATAGGATGGAAAAGTTAATTATACAAGATTGAAGAAGATTGATTTTGCCTTATTAGTTATTGCTCACCAATTAAGATAATATTTTCAAGCACACCCCATTATTTTATTGATTGACCAACCCCTTATAGAGGTATTATATAAGATAGACACTTTAGGAAGAATGATGAAATGAAATGTTGAGCTTAATGAATTTCATATATAGTACAAACTTAGAAAAACTATCAAAGCTCAAGCCCTCGCAAATTTCATATTTAAGTATTCTTTTACCGTCAAAGCTAAAACTCTACAAATACATGTTGTCGAGCCCCAACCCTAACCTTCAGAGTAAAAATAGAAGAATAAGATGACAAAACACCCAGGACTCACATCATACCCCTCTAATTCAGTAAATGCTCCCTAATATCAAGCATTTTTCCATAACAAACATGGATGTTATATGTTGATGGCTTTTTAAGAAAAGATGGTTCTAGAGTAAAAATTTTATTACTAAGCCCTTGTAAGCAGAAGTGGCAATATGGATTTTTTTTTGAATAATGTAGTCAAATACGAAGCATTGGCTGTAGAGCTCGAACGGGTTATCAGTTTAAATGTGAAAGACTTTATCTTATATACTAATTCACAATTGGTTGCCCATCAAATGAATGGTGAGTATGAAGTTTGAAATCTTACGCTTGCCAAGTACCACGCCAGTATTTATCAGCTCAATTAGCCTATCACAACCTTTTTTCTCGAGCAAGTCCTTTACACCAAAAAATCAAGGCTGACTCTTTATCTAAGTTAGCAGTTTTCATTAAGATAAAAAAGTGTGGCAAAATACTACTATAGCATGTACCAACTTTTCAATACTTATAACCCATTCTAGTTTTATGTTTGGAAAAATAATACAGTTGGATGACTCCTATCGTGGCATACCATAAAAATGAGTGTTTTTTAACCTTGCAGTGAGCAAGAAAGTCTAGAATCTAGATTTGCACTCTTAGGGAACATACTTTACAAGAAAGCTTTCTCATCCTTTTATCTTCCTATAAGCCAAAACAAAATATATTTTAAGGGAAATCCATGAAAAGATGTGTAACCACCATGTAGGCAAGTGAACATTAGCACAAAAGGCACTAAAAAAATTATTATTGACCTACTATAAAGAAAAACACAATTGACCTAGTTAGAAAATGTGACAAATGTCAATGATTTACCAAAGTTCCAAGATAACCGATAAAAGTACTAAGTTAGATCTTTGGTCCATGGCCATGTTCACAGTCGAGCATCAATATCTTAGGTTCTTTCCCTATGGCAATCGCCTAAAAGAAGTTTATGATTGTGTCTAGCAATTACTTCATTAAGAAGGTTAAAGTTGAACCTATGGCCACTATTACTATCAAAATAGTAAAAAGCTTTGTGTGAAAATTTTAATATGCAGATTCGGTCTCCTACACACCATTGTGGTTTACATTGAAACATAATTCCAAGCTAATAAACTAGATTGTTTTTGCCACAATTTTAAAGTAGCCTTAGTTCATAGCTAAGTAGCACACCCTCAAACTAATTGTCAAGTGGAGTTAATGACTCAGAAGATCTTAATCGCCTTAAAGAAAAAATTTGATAAAGTAAAAAAGTTTTTGGTTGGAAAACCCAATGGAATACTTTGGGCAATTAGGACATTGACCATTTGGTTATAAGTAAAACCCTATTTACTCTAATTTATGGGATAAAAGCTGTAATACTAGCTGAGATGGGCGTAAACACATTATGAACAACACATTTTGACCTTGAATGAATGAAAAAGCTTTGTGAGCAAATCTAGACCTATTACAAAAGACCAGGGATTTAGCTAAAATGATAATGGCTATTAAGGCACAATAAGTCGCCAAACACTATAACTCTTAAGTCAAGCACAGGCATTTCCAAGTAGGTAACCCAATACTTAAAAATTTTGAAGTAAGTAAGCCAATAAAAGAAAGAAAGAAATTATCACCAAACTAGAAAAACCATATTGATATTTGCTATGATTGACTTTGAAGCATATAGATCGCAAGACATGGAAGGTAATCCTATACAAAGGATATAGAATGTCATCTACGTGAAGAAGTATTATCTCTAATAGCATCCATTGTCAAGTTACTATGTTTTTTAAATTTATTATTTTATGGTACTCAAGAGTGTTCATTCCTTTTATATACGTACCAACTCATTTTTTAAGACTTGTGTACAAAAAATTTTAATGAAAGAAATATGGTGTTTTTATTGCTTTACTCCACTCATCTTATGTCACATATCCATTTTAGCATTAAAGTATATAGGCAAGCACAAACCCCATTTATTGTCAACACTCTTAATGTGCCATGCACGTCATTTTTATCTTATGTTAAGACTCTCATGTCAACACACCTAATACGTTCCGCATAACATCTTTATCTAACGTTAAGGCACTTATGCCAACATAATAAATGCACCCCATACACCATGCATTTTCTTGTAATAAGGCTATTATACTACATCTATCTTTGCATAAAGGCTTTTACAATGTCAACAGAAGATAATGTTATGATACTATAATGAAGTACACTTCATGTTAACCTTAACACATACATTATGGTAACATCATTTCATTACGCTTTAGAGCTTATACTTCAATATTTTATGCTTCACTTTTAACATAATTGATTGCCATAACTCTAGCACATTAGCATATAAATTGGACATTGTCTAAACTAATTATCTTTGCACTTTTGTAAAGATATAATAACATTGTTTTTAGTATATATAGAAAAACCATCACATAACGCTATTCACCTTATTTAGTTTTTTTTTTAAAGAATGTTGGAATGAACCTAGTGTGAAATGTGTGAACCTTCACACATATAAAAAAACCATCATAAAAATTTGCTCAATCTATTTATGCTCCTTTAGAAAAAACAAATGAACTTAGCTTATTTTAACAAAAATTTCACGTTTATAAAATGTCACCTTACAAATTCATTTAATTTTGGGATTAAAAGAGCTTGTAAAACCACTAAGTCTAAGGCACAAATAATAGGAAAAGTTAAATGCAAGTTTTAATTACACAAGCAAAGATACCAAATTTAACACTAAAAAAAAAAGTTAGTTGACCTATCACGATTTAACACATCAAAATTGGCAATCATCAAACATATTCTTAACTTAGATTTTTCCCACAAATCTTTCACACAACAACACATGGCTTTTTTCCTCATATTATTCCATAAAATTCAAATAACATAAAATATACAAAGTAAAAGATGCTATATAAACTTTGATTTTTATTAATAAAATTGTATAAGTAAAGTAAATCCAAATAAACAAAAATATAAAAAAATAACTAAAACAAAATTCCTAAAGAGTAGCAAGGATATGAGCATCATTAATTAGAACTAAAAAAGTCATAGTGGTTGTTGAAGGTTAAGCCTCATTGGTAGGCACTGCACCATTGGTCATGCTAGAGCTCCCCACTACTTGCTTTTTGGTAAAAAAATGATTAACTTGCAGTGGCCTTTTCCCATTTTGCTTATTTGATTAAAGGATTTTTTGAAATTTGCCAGCACAATTCATCTCCACAAAGTAACAAAGACATTAGAACCAATTAGCCATAATTAAGCAAACTAGGATATAATGTAATTACTCTCATTAGTGGTATCAAAACTTGGCATGCCAGAGTCCAACCCTAGTGACTTACTAACATCCTACACCCAACCACAACCTTCCTCTACACCAACACTTTGTGCTTCTCTCACAACTTGTATGCCAACACTCGTGCAGAACTAGCCATAGATGGCCTCTCCCAAACTATTTGCTACACACCACTAACTTAAAGACCCCTTTGATTAACCATAAATTTTTTAGACTTAATTGTTGCCCTCTTCACTACAATAACATACATAATAATTCGACGTCAATATCAATGATTAACATAACAAATCAATACATAAGGTAACCTATAAACAACCAACTTACATTTTTTACCACTCAAATCCTTTTTGTCTTTAGGTGCCCTTTCATCTTTACCTCATCTTCTTTTTTGGTCTAGCACCTCTTACACAGTACCGTTCAAACCTTGATCTTTGCTTGGAATGAGACAGCAATCATAAATATTTTTGCGTATGGTCAACTCTAAATAATATAGCTTCTCATTCTTTAGAGAGTTTACATACTTCAACTCATCATTTCTAAGCTCTTGAGTCTTCTTCGTTAATGTACTAGTATAAAATCATTTTATCTAAATAAGAATCGTATGCCAAGCATCTTAGTATGGGCTAACATGAATCTTTCATAAAAGGGATGGCTATTGGACAGTAGTTTCACTATGCACGATCGCTTATGAACTTGTAAGTAATGTAGCCATCTGTCAATCTTTCTCAGTATGTACAACACTAGAATCACATTGATTAAAAAATCTTACTTTTTCATATGACAATAAGTGAAGTAGGTACCATAACCATTTAGACGTTTGGTGCTATCTGTGAGGCTATTAAGCTAAAAGTGGCCAACACCAAATAGAAAAATAAGTATAATGGCAAGTGAAACTCAAAATGAAAGTTGTGCAAATAGAATCCTGTCATTCCTTTGTTTGTTTTAACCTGGTTGATGGTGAATCCTTCAAAAGGTAAAGAGACAGAAAATGTAGAGTTCCCTAGGTTGAAGGTCGCACGATCCAAGGCTTGGTTCACCATGTTTAATGTTATAATGGATCGATAAATATCTGGTGGCCATATCTTTAGCACCAAATCTTTGGGCTCATTTACCACCATTTTTCCTTTTTTTTTTTTCATTGTTATCGTCGGGGGCATTCTTTTAAAACTAGTAGCCCTTACCTCTTTAATCACTATATTGCAATCGTAGCCACCACTACCCTAAGCCCTTTAGCCTTTACAACCCTTTCCTTGAACTTTTTCCCCTTTACCCTTAACCCAGCTACCATCAGCAGGCATCTTATTACCCTTATCATCACTCAAACTCTCAACAACAGTTTTTTTTTTTTGGTGCTATTTTCCTAATAATAACAAAACAACACAAATGAAAAACCAAAGAAACCTTTATCCATAAAATCTCTTCAAAAATAACAAGTATGATAATAGCACAAGTCTTTCTCTTATTCACAAATTGCAAAGATAGTCTAAGTTTACATTCTTTTCTTATTTACACCTACCTAAATAATACGATAAAATTATATGAATTAAAACACCATTTCAACTTGGTACAAAATAGTTCAGATTAACTTCTAATTATGATCGACTTTTCGGTTACACATTTTTCTAAAAAAAAACACATTTGTTCCCTTTTTCTTTAAACTAGTACAACTTCAAATTTTAAACCCATTTATTGTATTTGTCAATCTTTTAACTTTCCTGCATCATGTGTCTTGCGTAGCCATATATTTTAGAAACCCAGGCACGTGTCCCACAACATGAAAAAGAGCTCCATTTATGTGCATTTCATACGTTGTATATATTTTGGAACAAAATATTTCTTAAGTCCTTGCCTATTGTCCCTTGTATATTAACAAAACACACAACTTGTCACAATAGCGTCCCTCACCTAAAATGGACATGTCATCACACATGGTCTGCCAAAGGTTTGAGGATGGTCACTTTATAACTTCTCTCAAACTTGGGGGCAATTGTTGTACTTATTTATGCAATCAAAAAAGTCAACTATCGTACCTATCTATTCAATTTACAAGGTTAACTCTTATGATTGCCAAGTTAGCATATGCTTGACTGTCGCATCACTACAGGTGAGGCTCGATATCTAGATTTCTAACCATAAAATGGGCTCACCTTCGCCAAAAAGAGATTCACCTAACTACATCTACTAATGTCCTATTAAGGCATTACTTTATAACAAGACCAACTTATCTTGATCATTTAAATGTAGCTCATGTTTACCTGAAATCATTAAATATAGCTCATAATTACCTAAATGACCCTTTCTTAAGCTCTATGTGGACTTATCATCAACTATCAACTGTCTTAGTCATATCACCATTCTTTATTTCATATATAAGGTAAAAAAAAGGCCCATGTATGATATGAACTGAGATTTCTTCTTTCTTGAATTTTCTAAGCACTAATAAGTTACCTTTACTTTCATCTTAACCTTAGACATTTGGCTAACTTGAATGAGGAAGTGTGTCTCGAAAAATCAATTTTGGTTACTACTAATCATGCTTTTTTGTTGCAATCCCAAATGTTCTCTATACAACCAACAAGTTATTTCCCTTTCGACCAACACCCAAAAATGCCATAAAAAATTTAAAGATTTTATATTCAAGTCTCACCAAATGGGTTTAATCTAATTTATGTTGGTTGGTTAATTTACTTTTTTGTTTAATTCATTAATTTTTTAAAAGATAAAAAGTATTTTCATAAAAAGAAACAAATCAATGAAACTCAATATCAATTTAAAAGTTGAAGAAAAGCTCAAATGCTCAAAGGTAGTAACTAAAAGCCTAATTTCATTCAAAAATATTATTAGAATCCTAGCCTAAAACCCTTGACAAAATTTTCCATCACTATTTTCTTTTCCTTTTAAAAAATAATCTCTTTTTAGATTAAATTTCTCTTTCCTTTTTTACCAACAAATCCAAATCTAGATCTCTTCAAAACAAAAAGCCTTTACTTTTTCCCTTTAATGGGCTCTCTCCAAGCCACTTACAAAGATAAAGACGATGAAAAAATTACCCCTTAACCACCTTACATCGTTCCACCATCACGACAACCGTCAATCATTAGCAATTCTTAAAACGATGATATAATTGGCCACAACATCCGAAGCATGAAAGAAATTGAACCCAAAAATGACATTACCACCAGCAAACTCAAAACCACCTAGCTTGCCATTGCTTCCTTCAATTCCATCTCATATTCTTTCTTTTCTTTTTTTTTATTTTTCAACTTTTTTGTAAAAAATAATGTTAATGGAAGTGCTTATGTAACACCTTAATTTGTTTGTTTTTTTTTTGTATTTTTTAAAAATTATATATTTTTGAATTTTTAATTAGATGAATTTATAACAAATGAATAGGTTGATAAGCGTGGAAAAACAATCAGTATTTGATAAGTTTTTATCCATCTCGATTCGATATGGGTATTTTTATAAAAAAATTGATATCAAATTAATTCGAGTCAATTTTTTTACAAAAATCGAGGACAGGTCAAAAATAGGTTTTTTGTTGAAAATTTGATATTAAGTGAGTCTTGCACACAAATATAAAATAAAAATAATTTTTTATAAAATATATTTTTGTAAGAATAAGTGACCTATTTATGTATTCAAATATCATTTTCATTATTTTTTCATACCTTTTTCTTTTTTTGTTTTTTAAATTAAATATCTTTTTAATAAAAAAAAAAACAATGAATATGGATGATAAAAAAAAAAAAATTAACTTGTGACAATGCATAGACACCCACATAGTAAGAATAAATCTTGAACTTTTTAGAAAACTTTCATCATTTTTTTCCCATCTTTTCAAAAGAAAAAATTTTGTAACACAAAAAAAAGCATTTTGATTTAAACCTAATATGCATGCTTAAATTCTAATAAGGGAAAGATGCATATGTTGTAGTGGGATGTCTATGAATATTCCTAAAAGTTGAGAATATAAAAAAAATAAAGGCCTATCTTTTTCTACACATTTTCAAAAATTTTATTTTGCCACCCTAAATTTTCACTTAGTTACCACTAAATCATAAAAAAATTTCTAGGTATGAGAAAGATGTATATTGAAAGGGATTTATTTGATAGTATTAAGAATGATATTCTCATGCCTCAAGACCAAGATGCAACACGGCCATATTACCTTGAAGTAACACTCAAAAGTAATACGAAGCCTTCTTTCTTAACCGTTCTAAAATTCTTCCATAAAATAATATACCACGTAAAATCTGTATTTTTAATCTAACTAATGATACATCTCTATATATCCAAATACAAACTATATAAAATACAAAACCATTAATAATATCTCATTGGTCAACATTGTCTCCGACAAATAAGTAATTTTTCTCATTTTGATATTTTAGTTTTTCACAAGACTAATCAAACTTATCATTTACTCATCTGTAAGGAGAAAGAAAAAAGAAAATGAGCAAACCACAGCTCAACAAGTATAGGCTTAAATACGTTACCTGATTAAGTATCATTTTTATTCATATCACATAGATCATTCAAAAATATTCATTAAATCATAATGTCAGAATATTTCAAAAATTATCATGTTATAAAACATTTTGTAAACCATAATACAACATCAAAACATGTCATTTCTTAAATCATTGCAACATATGTTGTCATTTGAATACTGTAATCAAACTAAACTATTAATCAATCTTTAAAAATCATCGTAAATCATCTTTATATACAAAATTATGGATCAATTTTTAAAAATCATCATCCTTATCATAAATCATCATTATCATTAGTTTATTATTAGTTACGATCACTGTTATAACCTATAACATTAGCTGTATCGATAGTTTCATCCTCATAATCATTACTAACTATTATAAATTACTAGTCAGGGCCTTATACTAATTACTATAACTCATTAGTAAGGCAGTATGATCATTTCTATGTTAACTACTATTATTTGTTAGTCAGAGCCATAAAATTAGTTCTGGTATCGATGATCTCACTTTTAGGAATGTAAAGACGTAGCTATTATAAAATCATTTCTTAAACATAAATCATTTTTTCATTTCATTCCTAAGCATGATCCATCATTTATATAGCAAAAACATAAAATAATCACATGTTTGATCATATTTTCATATATCAAAAATAAAGAAATAAAACATTTACTAATTTAGAAACATAGCAAAAACACAAAATAATCATATGCTTGATCTTATTTTTATATATCAAAAATAAAGAAATAAAATATTTACTAATTTAGAAATATACATATAAACATAGGTTCGAAAATAAGTAAAGTATGTGTTCTACTTACCTCCTTTCAATTTCATCACTTAGTTTTTCTCTCAAAATAATTAATGGCCTATTCAAGATCATTTCAACATATCAAAAATTAATCAACTCTTTTTGAGACCATATATGTTGGAACAACTAAGTTATACAAAAGTTAACTCAACTAACTAATACTGACAGCCTAACCTTTTTCTATTAAAATGACCATATATCAAAATATCCAAATCGAAATTAAGATCTCTTTAATGCGTTAGAAATTAAACTCGATAAGCTTTCTAACCATATATGACCCACCACACAATTTCTTGTAGATTAATTATAATAAATTTTGCAATTCACTTTATATGCTACTACTAGATAACACATATACCTTCTAATAAAAATTACATATTTATTATAGGAGACTTCAAATTCAATTTTGCTTATTTCATTAGAAATACTTAATAAGCTTTTCAAAATGTATGGCTCAATTCTTAATTTCTTGTATAAAATTTAAGATAATTTTTGTAATTTAACCTAATGATACTGTCGTACAGCCTGATATCCTTAAGTAAAAATTAGACAACTCTTCATAAAAAACTCGGATTCAATTTTCATTTATTTCATTAGAAAGTAGATTCAATGTGCTTTCCAATGATATATAAGTCATAGCAATATCTAATCCCTTGGTATAAAATATTATTTTAATTTATTGTTGTAAATAATAGCATCTTATTCAAAAACAAAAATTTTTCTTTAACCTTTAAAAATCTAAATCCCCATTTTCAGCTTTTAAAATTCACTCAATAATCATCATTATATCTTAATTACATGAAGTAAATAAAACCTAATAATTTACCTAAATCAATCATGAAGATTAATGAAATATTTCATACTTTTTCTTGATTTTTTCTTTTAAAACGTCAATTCCAAATAATAGCAATTAACGTAGGATATTTCTTAAATAAAAAATGGCATATAGTCACTTTTATGAAATTAACTTGATTATAGCTTTTAATTTCAAATCTCCAACTTGATTTTTCATGCTCTCTAATCTTAAGGAAGATGAGGAAGAAAAACTCTTATTTCTTTTCTGTTTCATAATAGCGAGGTTTTCTTTCATTTAATATATCAACTTTTTTTTTTTTTTTACTAATTAAGCTTTTAAAAAATTGATGGACTTTATTATTAATCTAGCCTAATTATTATTTAGACTAAGTATTACAAATATAATTATATATATTTCAAAATATAGAAGTTCCACTGTGAACAATTGTAATAACATAAAATATATTGTCCAAAATTATTTTATAAATTTTTTTTGTATATAATAAGTGAACATAAAAAATATCAAAATCTATAATTAATTTCAACTCATAATTATTCATATCTAAAGTCTAAACTCCATTCCATTATTACTTACCATCATTGTTATTATTGGAAATAAGCC
The DNA here is from genome assembly GCF_002303985.1 of Durio zibethinus. Next base: position 328,085 of record NW_019167871.1, read on the forward strand.
CCTTTCCATTTTCATTTCTACTTTATGGCTTTCAAATAAAAAGAAAAAAAAATAGTGTGAATAAACAAACAATGAGATTTTATCTTAATAATAAAGAAAAGTTCAAAATCTAAAGATTTTATATTTAAGTCTCACTGTATATATTTAGTTTAATTTATGTTGGTTGGTTAATTTTTTTATTTAATTCATTAATTTTTCAAAAGATAAAAAGTATTTTTATAACGAAGAAACAAATAGATGAAACCCAAATACATCTAAAAGTTGAAGAAAAGCCCAAATGCCTAAAGGTGGAAACCAAAAGCCCAATTTCATTCATTCAAAAATCCTATTAGAGTCCCAGCCCAAAACCCACGACAAAATTTTCCATCACTGTTTTCTCTCCCTTCTCAAAAGTACTTCCCTTTCTATTTAAATTTCTCTCTTCCCCTTTTCCAAACAAATCCAAATCTAGAGCCCTTCAAAACAGAAAGCCTCGTACTTTTTTCCCTTCAATGGACTCTCTCCAAGCCACTTACAAAGACGAAGACGACGAAGAAACCGCCCCCCAACCATCACCTTCCACCGGTCCGCCACCACGGCAACCACCAATCACTGGCGATCCTCAATACGATGCTATACTTGGAGATGACGTCCGACCCACGAAAGAAATTGAACCCCAAAACGACATCACCACCAGCAAACTCAAAACCACCCATCTTGCAGCGGCTTCCTCTGATTCCATCTCCGAAGAAGATCCCACCACCACCACAACAACAACAGCTTCTGATGACGCCCAAAACCCAGCTATAGTTCCCCGAAACGACGACGAATTCGACGACGATGAAGAAGAACCTCCACCCAAAAAGCAAAAACAACTTTCCTCCTTAACAACTCCTCCCCAATTCTCTAATTCAGTTCCCACAATCAACGATGATAACGCCACCGCAGCCGCAGTGGAAAACAACAACAATAACGGCAATGCTCGATCAAATCCTTCCCCTGCAACGAAAACAACGACTGCAAAGAAGTCTAAGAAGAAAAACAATAATGTTTGGGTGACGAAAACGTCACGAAAAGGGAAAAAGAAGAGCAAAGTGAATAACCAGAATGCTGGGAATGCGGAAGACACAGTTTTGATCGCCCCTGTTCCAAGATTCCCTGACAAAGGGGACGATACCCCGGATATGAAAATATGTCTTTCCAAGGTTTATAAGGCAGAAAAAGTGGAGTTAAGTGAGGATAGGATGAGTGCAGGGAGCACAAAGGGGTATAGAATGGTTAGAGCCACAAGAGGGGTGGTGGAAGGAGCTTGGTACTTTGAAATTAAGGTGGTGAAGTTGGGGGAGACGGGGCATACACGGCTCGGGTGGTCTACTGAGAAAGGGGACTTGCAGGCTCCAGTAGGCTATGATGGCAATAGCTTTGGGTACAGAGATATTGATGGGAGTAAGGTGCATAAAGCTTTGAGAGAGAAGTATGGAGAAGAAGGGTATAAGGAAGGGGATGTTATTGGGTTTTATATAAATTTACCAGAAGGTGGGTCCTTTGCTCCCAAGCCGCCCCATTTGGTTTGGTATAAAGGACAGAGGTATGTGTGCGCCCCTGATGCGAAGGAGGAGCCGCCTAAAGTAGTGCTTGGTAAGTTTTTGCTAGTGTTCTGATTAAAGCTTGCTCTTTCCGCATTGTATTTGAATGGATTGGATATGTGTGCTGGTTTTATGTTTATTCCTCTTATTCTTTTTACCATGTCTTTTACCATTTTTATGTATGCTATGTTTTGATAATATCTTAGAAGGGAAAGCCGCATTGTACTTACAGAAAAGAAAGTGGTCACTTCCTTGTTATTAATTTAGTAGGTGACATTAGAAAAATGGAAAAAAAAGGTCCAACACATTGCATTTTTAGGGATGGTGCTTTTGATGATTAAGAGTCCAGATTGCATTTTTAGGGATGGTGCTTCTGATGCTTAAGAGTCCAGAAAAAATTGATCCCAGTCCCATTATGCATTCATGCATCTATTAAACTTAGTTATTGATTCTATCATTTGTTATTTTGCATGATTGTCTTCATGTTTTTGAATCCACTTTCCTTTCCAATTTTCTTTCAAGCTGGCACTTTTTTGGTTGCCTTGAAATTCGATAGTTTCCAGAATAATCATCTACTTAATGACAAGTTGAGCATATGAAAGATTTAAGATACATTTATTAATCAATTTTAGAAGTCAGTATATGTACTTTCAAATATTATTACCTGTTTGTGGCATAGGACTGTTATTGAAATGCTTTTTTTTCAAGGCTTTATTGATAATGGTGGCCAAATTAATGGTTTAAAGTTGCAAAATATTTACCGTCTAGAGTCTCTGTTAGTAGAGATGACAGTTCTTGGTTTAGTTTGAGTAAATGAGTGAGCATTGAACAGACACCTTGAATCTTAACTTTATTTTTCCGGTAGGAATTGGATTTTGACATGGCTATAGATTTGGTTAGGCTTTAAAAGTGGCATTTGTGCGGCTCCTGAAGTTGATTTCATTAATGTAAAATTTGTAGTTCATAGCTTACTAGAAACACCTGAAGATAGTTCACTGAGTAATTGAAACATTTGGGAAGCATTTTGATTTGGAAAATAGAGAAAATGATGTATATAGTTTGATAGAATGACATTTTTCATACTTGTCCCATAAAGATTGAAGTGCTTTTTGCTAAATTTTAAATTTAATGCTGAGAAATTAAGTGCACAATTTTTGTATTGTATATTTTGAGTATTGTAAAAAGCAATTGATATGTTGCTAAAAACGTAATGCCTGAATGAATGGGTTTGCATTTTGCAAAAGACGTATATACTATTTCTAGAGAATTTACATATAGTAAGTGTTGGAAGTTTGACAAATAAAAGGGAGTTGGAAGATTGGACAGAAGAAATTTTATCAGCAATGTAGCAAATAAAAATTTTAAAATAAACTTTATTGAATAAATTAAGCAGTTTTTGGCTACTCAATATTAGTAATAGTTTTTCTGTTGAAATCATTGTATTAAATGATTCTGAAAATGAGTAATAAAACACCTTCGAAAAATTAAACCATTTTAAAATTGAAATTTCCGATAAATTAAACTTTTAAATAATACTTAATGAAACAACACTGTAGACTCCAAAAATAGATTCCATAAGCTAATAACATCAGTTACAGTTAGCCAATTTTGAATTAATCAGAATTTAACCAAATTCCTTACACAAGATTTGGTAGGAAGGAAAATGGAGGGAAGGGGAAAGGTGAGAAATGGGAAGGGAAGGAAAGGTAGTTTGTTTTTCCCTCCTCATGTTTGGTATAGGTGATGAAAATTGGAAGGAAAGAAAATATATGAGGGTTGCAAATAAAATGATTAATTTTAGCTAAATGAGTGTTATCCTTCCATAGGTGGAAAATGATTGGATTTTGAAGGAATGGAAATGTGTAAATCTTTCTATTTTCTTTTCCTTTTCTCATTTCCTTCCTACTCGATGATGGAAGATAATCTTTTGGTCAACCTTCCTTCCCATTTCCTCTTTCCCTCCCACTAAACAAAGTGTCACTCCTAAAATTTGAAGAAAACATAAGTAGATAAAAGATATGCCATACATTGTGTATTTGTTTTTTCTAATGTCTTATTTAATTTATCAATATTCTTTGGTTGTTCTTATGGCAAGTTTCATTTCTTGAAGGGTGTAAGGATCATTTGCTGATTAGTTACTTTAAATTTTTGAAATTCAATTAATGTTAACAAATTATGCTCAAATTCATCCAATTATGCTACTCTTGCCCTCCATGTGATTGCTAATGTTTCAAAATTAAAATTTTCTTGCAAAAGTAATGACAGCACACACTCAATCTGTTAAAAAGTATCAACATAGACAAAAGTGATTGACAAAGATATTGACGGAACTAGATATTATTGAGTGGCATTAATGTGGAAAAGAATCAAATCACAAAATTTTAGGTTGGTAGTTTCTTAAACTGAATTCTTAATTAAATAATTCTAAAAATATCTCTCTTTTCGTGAGTTTTCTTTTCTTACTTGAAATTAAAAATTGAAAATAATCTTTATTTGATATATAAATGAATAATAATCATTTTCAATCTTTTTAGTGATAAGTAAATACGTACTACTATTTTATTAAGATAACTTGTCCCCTTGGTTACATGCAACCAATGTTATCCTTTCATCATCTCCTTTTCCCTTTCTCATGGCATCAAATCCAGAAAACTTGTTTTCATTTTTCCCCCCAGCCCCTTTAATCATGCTTCTTCATGTGAACCATGCAATCCAATGTGATTTATTTGAGTTGTTGTAGCTTGTGGTTTTTATGTTGTAAAAGCTGCCATCTTTTCCTGCTATATAGATTTGCAGCAATGGTTTCTGCCTTTTGGGAAACCTATGACCTAACTGTTAGAGGCAGTGAGGAAGCAAGTGAGAAAAGCCAAATAAGTTGTTGTTGCTGGGTACCAAGAGAAAAAAAATGAGCAGTGGTTAAGAAAGGTTTTTGTATGAGTTGGTTTGTAATTTGGTCAAAACAATGAGGCCATTGAGGACATTTCAAGATAAGTTTTTTTTCAGCCTTTCCTTTCTCTGTCTCCCTGATTTGGGGGAATTGAAAAGTTGGGGGGAGGGAGGTTAACATGAACATGGAGGGATACTGGCATTCCCTCCCTTTCCCTCCTAATTTTAGTCTGACTTCAATAAGGGGAAGGTTTTGCACTTTCCCCTCCTTTCCTTTCTTTTCCCTCCCATCTTCCTCAATCCAAATACACTGTAAGGTCTGACCCAAACAAGGGGAAGGTTTCCCACTTTCCCCTCATTTCCTTTCTTTTCCCTTCCATCTTCTCCAATCCAGATACACTGTAAGGTTCTCTAATTATTGAATTAAGGAAAAGGCTTCTCAACAGTAGAGGCTGTTTACTATAAGCTTTGATCCTATTCTCCCCAAACAATATTCATCGGTCACTCCAGTGAACAAACTGTAATTTAGGTCTTTGATTATTATGAAAAGATATAGCAAGAAATGAGTCCTTTAAGCAGGATTCTGAGAAGTGACGTATGGAAAGTTTGTGCAGTGCAATTTTTATGGGTTGTATTTATATGATCCCATTGGACGTTGCAGTATTCTACCCTTACATAAATCATGTGGAAGATTTGAACAAAATGTCTGATTATAACACAATTGAATTCTGTTCCGTGATTTTGGTTAAAGATTTTGGATTCTGGCTTTTATATGATCATTGCATGGGATGCTAGGCTCTTCCCTTTTGGCTCTTTTTCTACGGTATAAAGCATGCCATAATGGGTAAACTTAGAACAATTAGTATAAAGTCTAACTTGAAGCTATCTGAACCTCTCTTATTGGTTGTGCTTCGTTTTTCCTGCTAAACCTGGTCCTGATAATATTTCCAAGTGAACTTTTTATAAAAGCATTTTATAAAAAATTAGATTGTTTGTTCAAACCTGGCATTTTAGTAAAAGTCTGGCATGTTGCGACTATATCATGCAGCTTTTAACTTGCATAACCTGTGTGGGTAGGCTAGAGGAAAGACTTTAGTCTGGCACTGAATTCTAGCTGCTATGCTTGAAATGAAATAGATTCATTTTTTAACTAACTTGCCACTGCAATGACTTTATTCTGTGTTTGATGAGGACTTGTCGAGACTATTTACAGTTAGCTATAATGCTGCTTTTCACACGGTATGCTTGAAGTTTCATTATTCACTGACAAAAAATGTTGACTTTTCATGCAGGAAGTGAAATTTCTTTTTTCAAAAATGGGGTATGCCAAGGAGTTGCTTTCAAGGATTTGTATGGTGGTCGTTACTATCCTGCTGCTTCAATGTATACTCTTCCGCATCAGCCAAACTGTGAGGTGAAGTTCAACTTTGGCCCAGACTTTGAATGCTTCCCAGAGGAGTTTGATGGACGTCCTCTTCCCAGGCCCCTGGTTGAAGTTCCTTATCATGGGTTTGAAAACCGAGTCGAAAATGGTGTATCCAATGAGAAGAAACAGTTGTGAGCTTGCAGCACAGACTAACACCATTGTGAAGTGCCTGCTAATTTTGAGAGACCATGTCATTAGATTGTAATTTAATTATTTACTCTTGAAATTAGGACTGATAAGTTGATTGATTAGTTCTGTAAACTCTGATTTTACTTTAAAGGAGAGAAAGAAAGATTAATTTCCTGCTTGCAACACCTAAATCTGCTGCATAAGCTGATCCATATCTTGATATCATTTTATTTATTTTTGTCTTGCTTGTATATCTTGATATGATTTTTCAATAAAGTGCAAGAATATTTTTGACTTCCGGCTAATGACCCTTTTTCTTATGTTGAATGCATTTAATGTGATTTAGCTCCTTTTTCTGAAAGATTTTGCGTGGATGTCTTTGTGAAATTCTTGATTTTGCATTTTCTACTTTATCTACACAGGATTCCAGCAAAATCTTCCTAAGTTATGGCTTGTATGTGCCACTGGAAATTTTCCTTTGGTTGCAGTCTTCTAGTTTCTCAATTTCATCTTGATTTTGTTAATGCACCTTTTCTATTGATAGAGTGGAAGTTTTGGGTTCTGCTTCTTTAAACTGAGTAAAGCCGTTTGTTTGCAGCAGGAGGCAATTATGCAGATCTTGAAAAATTAAATTGGTAGTAATTATTTAGCTTGTGAAGTGTACTAATCTTCCTCAAACATTGAACTATGATCTTTTTGCTTTTGCTTGTTACTGTTTTGCAGTTCCTGGTAGGATGGAAGGACTTCCTGGTGATTGCAATTATTGGAACTGTCACCTGACAGGTAAATTTTGATTCCCAATTAAATATGTGCTTTGCTGAGAGTGCCAAGATGTTCCAGAGGCAGCAGAACATATATAAATTCTGAATCAAGGAAAATGATCAGGTTGGCCTTATTGCCTTTTGGGTGAAATTCTCTAATAAGCTACTTGTTCTTAGTTTCTGAATTCCAATTCTATTGGTTATATGACTTTAAAGAGGAGGTGATTTGATAGCTAAACTGTATTTGAAATCTTTTATGGTGAAATGCTATGTTATTAACAATTGAGTAATCATTTGCTTATGTTGCTTGCTTTTGTTTTTACTTTTAAATATAGAAAGCAGTTTTGGCTGTGAAGCTAATTGCTTATTATTCTAAATCTGAAATTGCATATAGTTGATCTCGTAGGCCCAAGTCACCTTGCTTCTGCAAAATTGCTTGGCTTATTGGAATGAATAGAACAAGGCGGAATCAAGAAATTCTAGGACTTGCTGTTTGAATCAGCCAATAATCTTCCATCCGTTTTACTCTTTCGTTATGCCTTTTGTTTCATTGTTAGTTTAAAGGGTCATTTAATTCTACAACTGGTAGAGTAGGAAATCAAATGCTACCATGCTTTGTAGGATAAGAGAGGTATGACAATAAATAACAATATCGGATTCTATGTGTTTAGTAATTGAAATGGGTATAATTTAAATCTCTTAATAAGGATTCATTGGATAGCAAGTTTGGTGCGAGCAATCATGATAATTTTAGTTTCAATAGCTAATATTTAAGTTATTGCAATTAAAAAACTCGTAATTGGACTTAAGGTTGCATAACCACCCCATGATGAGCAGTGCATTGATTTGCTCGCCCCTAATGCAGGCGATACGCTCTTTGCCTTTAACTGGTCGGATTGTTCCTCCGGTGTTATTACTTTGAAAAAATTAAAAGCGTTATTACTTTGAAAAAATTAAAGTGCTTAAAGCAAATTTATGTTTGTATACATTAACATGTGATAACATCATAAGATTTCAGTTCTATTGTATCGTCATTCAGGATTAAAGTAATAATTAATAAGGATAGTCGAGGCATTCGTACTTTAAAATCAGATGTGAAATTTTGGATTTTGGATTTATGAAAGATGAACATTGCTTCATATTTTTTAATTTACTTAATACATTCAATTTAAAGTTACATATCTAGTTTCTTTGTTGTCTTACTCTTATTTTTTGCTTTGTGTAAGAGATATTTTCTTAACATGTTCAACAAGTATTTTCTTTTTGGTACATATAAATAACATGACCCGAGATTAGAATGTCATTTGATAATCACTTGAGTATCTATAACAAAATTCTCATGTTATAGTTGCATAAGTGGTGCTTTGACTTGAGGTCACTATTTAGCTTGTATAACAAATGTTATATTTTGATATAACTCCTACATGATTCTAAGCAAAGATGCTCAATAGGCTGGATATTGGGTATAACATGAATCATATGAAGATGGAGGAGTGATTGAGATAGAATTCATCAACCTGAGTGATCAAAATATCTCATTATTCTTGAGAATGATTAATTCATGAAATCTTTGAACAAAGTAGAATGAAGTTTGGAATATATTCAAAGATCATTTGAAAAGCTAATAGTTTTGACATTCAAAAATTTTGTGGTTGGATGTGTATAAAGTAGACACTAATCCAAGTTCTAGTTTCATCGAGATATAATTATGAAAGAAATGAATTATACTAAGAAACTATGAACAGATAAGTTAGTCAAATTTGTTTGACTTTTTCTAATATGTGGTGATCACGATGCATTATTATATGTTAATTTTAATCTATAAATATGTATTGTTTAATTAAAAAATTAATGATGAATCAAAGAAGTTTAATTCATCTGATCCTAATTAAAAAAAGATTAAAATATTCATATTTATTTCTAACATAAGAAGAATCTAACGAGTCACACTCAATTAGAAATATTAAGTGAAAAATTAAAATGAACAATTCAAGTTAAGTTAGACTTGATTGAAATAAAGTTTGAAACTTTAGGTACTTAATTAACAGGATTAAAAATTTAAAGGATCAATTTATAAATTAACGAAATATAACTCTCTTAGAAATAAAATGGTTAATATTATTAATGAGTCTAAACTCTAGTGAAATATTTAATATGATTTTTAAATTTAAAAAATTTTTAATATGATACTTGAACTATGAATTTATTCATTAATATGATACTTAGAGGATTGTTTGTCCATCACATTTCAAAATTTTAAGCTAGCCATGTTAGATGTGAGCATTACATTAGTTAACATATTTATAGTTCATATATTATATTAGAAAATTTTAAAGTTTAAGTATTATATTAAATATTTTATTATAATTTAAGAATTATTCATGATATTAACTCAAAATAAAATTGCCGAAATTACTTCATTTATTTAAAGAATATAAAAAGTCATCCTTTTATGTAGATGAAATTGAATGATAAATCATAATAAAACATAAGAGGCAATTCTTAGCGAGCATTAATTATTATCTTCTTTTGAGGTTTTCTAATTATTTTTTCATGTAATATCATTAAGAAGCTAGATAATTGGATAGTTGAAGGTAGGTTACAACTTAACTAGAAGTTTTTTGAAGAATTTATCCTATTGGAATCTACAAAGAGCGTTAGGTAAAATTCAAATTTTCTTCATGTGCTAGAAACTTGTGTAAAGCAATATTATTGCATGATTCAATTGATTGGAAGTTAAAATTTGAAATTTCCACTACCTACACTTTGATAGACATCGATCTTGCATGATTAATTGCTAACAATATTAACGTATGTTTGGGCATCTCTACTTTATGGTGGTGTAGAATAGTCTTTGAGTTAGAAGATTATAGCACAAAATATATAACTTCAATAAAAAAAAAAGTCAATGTTTATGATGTAAAATATAATATTTTATTATTAATTTCTTAGGTTGCCATATCATTTTAATATTTATTTCATAAGATTCATAATTATTTTTGCTTTAAATTTTGTTTCACCTAGTGAAATGGAAGAGGTGTGTGTTTGATTCCATCTTTCCAGTCTCGGATGATTCTTATCACCTGTTGTAAAATTCGTGTACTACATATTTTTTCCCCTCTGGACAAGAGGTAAGATACTAAAGACTTGAAACAGAGTTAGATGTTAATTCAACCGTAATTTATGAAATTTCAAAGGTGACATATAAGTGTTTACTGCATTCAATGTGCCTTACCAGTGATTGTTTTTCTGGATTGTATAGCGGTAAATGGTGTTTGGATGGTTTGGCTGATTTGTAGGAACAAATGAAGAAATCAAGGTGAAAATGAAAAAGAAAATAACAAAGGTCAGATTGATCAAATGTAGTGCTCAAGAAGAAAAAAAATGGATGTAGCCTATAAAATGTTCATCCAAATTCCTAAGTATTGCACTCGTACGCTAGCATCTTATAAACTGTGTATCAACTGTTGGCTAGATACTGATGTCCTGCAAATTTTGTGGGAATGGCAATCTACACTTGTAGAACACAATTAGAAAGGAACAAATGATAGAAAATAATAGAATTGTAGGTAAAGAACAACCCAAAAATCGATAAAGAATCCTATTTATCCATCCTGGGAACTTCTAAACTACATTCTAATTAGCACTTTTGTAATCCATGCATTAACACTGCAACAACAGAATGATATTACATATAACGGTATCATTAGATGTTATAATAAAGTGCAATGTTGGACCATCTGCTACAAATATAAAGGAGTGCCTTTGAAGAAGCACTTGAAAAATAAAGCTGATATAGCTAATTTCTCAAGTAATGTTATTATCATCCCTTTCCCTTGTTTCTGTAATCAAATCAGAGCAAGAGCATTACTAGAATTCTTTTTGTTTGTTGATTCTAGTGAATTGGAGAGTTAAGACCCTCTTGAGAAGACAGTGAATGAAGAACTTGGTGCCTCTTGGATGGGAAGGCCAATGTTTTCCTGAAAGAAGGTCTTTTTTCGAGATGATGTATAGTTCGCTTCGCATAAAGACTTTGAAATAAAGGTGAGACTCTCTCCTTGAACTTGAGAATGACAAAGAAAAGAAATCTGTAAGCTATCAAAATCACTATAACAGCTGCTAAATCCCACCACTTTGAATGTTCCAGCCGAATGCCAAGCATGGTTGTGAGGACAACATCACCTTTCAGTTTTGGACCACCAGGTATGAAGCCATCAAATTCAAGCCCCACCATATCGTTCTTGTATGCTCCCTGCATTCTCATTTTACAGAAAGTCAATTGAAATTGTTTGATTGAGACATTGTTATATTCGGGCTCTAAGCTGCTATGCTGCATTTCCCATGCATAATTTTAACTCTTGTAGCCCGTTGCCTTGGATTACAAGGTAAACCTTTTCGGATGGAAGACTAATTTTGGGATTTAGGAGTGCAGCACCCAAACTAATTTTCGGGAACCTTTTCTTCTTTAAAGTGGTTACACAAGCTCCTAGAAAAAATGAGGTTTTTTTTTTTTTTCTTTTATTTATATCTTTTAGCAGGATTTGAGGTACTGTATCAGCAGATAATCCGATTATGTTTCCTTTGAGTCCACAAAAGTATCAACTTAGCTGACATTTCATGCCCTAGACATAATGCAAATGAAACATGGACTAGTATAATCTTGGCTTGTGCTGTTGAGCTTGCTTTTTCTCATGTTTTTATTATAAACTACTGCAATAATATTTGTCAGTTAACCTGTGTTCAGTAAAGTTTTATTTCTTGGTCTAAAAATAAGAATGTTCTCCCCCGTGTGAATCTGTTTTTCCCTTATCTTTTTTCTTTTTTTTTCTGGTTTAAAATTGAATTAAATATCTATTGAATTACCTGTAATGCCCATGCACCATAGTTGATATATGAAACAGGGTAACGCCAGAATATCTTAGGGAGATCAGGCAGCAATCGGAAATACCCGGCTGTCATCATCATTACACCCTGTGTGAAAAAAGATTTCTGATGATTATAAACACATGAAATGCATTAAGACATTAATGGACGAGCTATTATAAAATTTCTTAAATTACAGTTCTTACTATATAACCAGCTCCAATTATGACTCCCATCATGAAGTTGGGAACTACTGATGCTATCATCATCATGCAGCTCTCTACAGTTGCAATGGAGCTTATAAGATCAAGAGAGACATATGTAAAATGTGAAATTCCTGGACGGAATTTCACCATGTAATAGGTAATTGATGCTGTAGCAAGGGTCATCACAGTCAAGAATGGAAATGAAGAGAGGAAATTTGAGAGTATATAAACAGCAATCCCGTAATGTCCATTGCGCCTTTCTCGATAGAAAACCTATTTTAGAACACCAAAAACAGAAAAAAAAAAAAAAAAAAAAGGTTATCAAAGGCTTAGTAACGTTATTCTCATGCTTGCGTAGAAAGCCTCTGCTTACTTGGATTACTTACCTTAAGTTCTTCAATGAAGGATGGGAAGCCTCCTATAGACATGAATGTCATGAAACCTGCTATGAAACCGGCACAGGCCCCACGAGCTAAGATTGCATTGTAGTTTGTTCCAATATTGAAAAAAATAGTGCCAACACAAATAGATAAGGCTACATAGATTGCTATCCTTAACCAGTAATACCCCAAATCCCTAGACATGTTTACAAAGGACCTCTGTGTCAATGTTGATAGTTGCTTCAACCATTTTGCTTCACTACCATGTTTTTTTTCAATCATGAGTCCCTCCTGAAATACAAATAAGTAAAATCTAAGGAACTCTTCATGTCATATTCTATCTATTTGACATATTTAAGCCAGTTATGAGTAAACAATAGGCTTTGAGAAGGAAACTCATGTTAATCAGTCTATTTAACTTTGGCTGTCTAACAAATCCGAAGGGCATAGGTAGATGATAAAAACCAGTACATCTTAGTAGATGTTTTATGACTAAGTTTGAAATGCTTACAATGGTTGAGATTTCTTGAATTCTTGCTCTTGCCTTTGCCGCATAATCTGAGCTTCTGTATTTCTTAACAAGCAATTCTTTTATCTGTGCTGCTGGTAAGTTTGTCGAAGGATCTAATGCAGTTTGAAATTCCTGCAGTCCATAAATGAGAAATATTCTTAACCATGACAATATTGAGATTAATCAATTGCAGAATCAAAAACGAAATTTCTAATTGGACTTTGCTGGATAATGTAAGCTCCTACAGTTTCACTTTGAAATAATTGGAACTATGTTTTATTTTGAAAATCTATGTGGCTCAAAATGAAGAATATTAATTGGAAAAAAATTCAAGCTTCTAAGACCAACAGAAGTTAATTATAGGGTTTTTGCATGGCCTGGGACCTTGGTTTAATGTTCCTGTTCCTTATTTAATATGAAACTGTCTTACAAAATTGAGATACCATACTGCATTGTTTTGTAGCATGTTAAATCAAGTGAAAATTTTTTTCATAAAATTCAAGGAAACCAAGTGACTGCTAAATTGGAAAATTACTATGTTGCTCTCTTTGAAAAATGAAAAAAGAAAAAAAGAGAAAATGCTACAACATTCATACAGATATTCTATGAGATCCCTTCAGAGCCTCTGCAACAATGTCAAAATCTGAATTTATGCAGCGAAGGAAGTGATCTGAAGGATTTCTCCGACTTGGACATGGAAATCCTGCTTCAGCAAAGAACTGCAAAAATAAACTTTGTAAGTAGAAATGAACAAATTTATTTTCCATGATATACTTTTAATGTGATGCAACACTATTATCTAGGAACAAGTTTGATGAGATTGTCAAGATATTTAAGTTTCTATCATGCATATAGGAAAATATGTATTATTTCATACCTTTGCAGCCATTTCTGCCTCTCCGAAATAAACTTGTTCTCCACTAGAGAGTAAAAACAGGTCATCAAAAAGTAAGAATACTTCACTACTTGGCTGATGGATTGAAGAGATGACAGTTCTGCCATCACGGCCAACATTCCTAAGAGTTTGTATCACAAAAAAGGCTGAGGCACTGTCTAGGCCACTTGTAGGTTCATCAAGGAACAAGAGATGAGGTCTTGTGAGGATTTCGAGTGCAATACTTAGTCTTTTTTTCTCCCCACCACTTACACCCCGTAGGTGCCAGTTTCCAATAAGCCGATCAGCACACTCTTGGAGGCCCATCTCAGTGATTGTTTCCTCCACAATGCCATCAATGTCTTTACTGGTCATTGATGATGGAAGCCTCAAATGAGCAGAGTAAGTTATGGTTTCTCTTACAGTTAGAGTTCCCAAAAGTATGTCCTCTTGAGTCACATAAGCCTGAATTTTCAGAACAGACAACTCTTTAGTGAAGAGCCATGCCATATGAATAGTTGGATTCATTGCTATATTGTTCTTCCCGCACGGAATCCCAAATTTTTTGGGGCAATTCAATTTCTCACATATATATATATATATATAATTTTATTATTACGATTTTCATGTCAATTTAAAATGATATGTTGGGTACTTACAACACCTCCGTAGTCTAGCCTCTTCTTTCCATTAAGAAGAACATTTCCAGTCATGACAACATTTCCAGAGAGTCTACCTGCATAAATTTCAAAGATTATTTTAAGAACATTTCCAATCATGACAACATTTCTAGAGAGTCTACCTGCCTAAATTTCAAAGATTATCTTGATGTCCAACGTTATCTAAATCTATTGCTGTTTACGTGAGAAATCCTCTACTATATGGATGCAGAAAGGGAAAAGGCAGAGTGAATTGACTAGATGGGTGGATAAATCATTATTCATTTACCATATTCTTGAATTTAGAATTCTCATAAAGATGGAAAAATAACAATGAGGGTTGTTGACAGCAACCAATATCTATTCCTGATTTGTTGACAGAAATCAGGATCTATTTCTTTATTTGTTGGGATCTATTTTGCTGGTCATTACTTAATTTTATTTGTTTTTATGTTTAAATAATTGTTTCCTGTTTTTATGGATTATTCTATAAATATTGGTGTCTCTATATATTTAAGAATTCTCTCTCAATAAAAGTAAGAGAACATTATTTTTTTTTATTTCTGCTTCCATGGTGTCAGAGCAAGGTTTGCTCTTGTTCCTTTTTCTTTTCTAATTGCTAAAACAGTCATAATTGGTATCTCTCTCTCAAGTGGATCAGAGGTGACTTCTAAACTAATTATCTCTCGAGAGTGGATTAGAGGTGACCTCTGAACCAATTACTGCTCTTATTCCAAAGTGCACAATTGCACAAATAGGTAAATTATCTCTTTGCTTTGGGTGCAAAATCAGATTTTAGGCAATTTTGGAGTGTCCGACCATATAAGTGGATGCCATGAAATGTTTTCAACATATAATTCATGTCCTGGAAACCTAAAGATTCATATTGCTAAAAGATCACTATCCTCTATTGCTTAAAAAGGAAACATTAACGTCTCTAATATGACACTATTTTTAGTCTTGCATATTCGTAATTTAGCATGTAATTTAGTGTCTATTGGTAAATTGACAAAAGACTTGAATTGTGTGGCTAAATTCCATCTTTCGTATTATGAGTTTTAGGATTTGCTTTTAAAGAGAATCATTAGCAATGTTAAGAAGCATAAAGGCTTGTACTATCTTGAGGAACCTTAATAAGTGAATAAACAAATTTTGGCCTTAAGTGGTGAATCTATTTCTGTTTCTAGTGAAATTATGTTATAGCACAATAGATTAGAACATCTTAGTTTTTCATATCTAAAAACTCTTTTTCCTTCTCTTTTAAAAATAAAGATATCCATTCCTTTCATTGTGAAACCTGTGACTTTAACAATCACACTCATGTTCTTTATCCTAATCATCCATATAGATTTTCTAAACCTTTTTATTTAGCTCATAGTGACATTTGCAGACCTTCGTGAGAAAATAACACAACTAGAACTAGGTGGTTCACAACTTTTATAGATGATCACACATGAGCTTGTTAGGTTTATTTATTCAAGGGTCTGATGTTAAGACAATTTTTTAGCAATTTTACAAAATGATTCAAAAACAATTTCAAGCTCAAATCCAAATTTTTTACACAAACAATGGGAGGAAACACTTCAAATTATTTCTTAGTGATTATCTAAAAGAAAATGGGATTTTTCACCAAAATTCTTGTATTAACACCTCTCAACAAAATGGGGTTGCAAAACGTAAGTCATCTATTAGAAGTTGCTCATGCTATCATGTTTCCCATAATGTTCATAAGTTTTTTTGGGGAAACAATCTTATACTTGATCAATAGTCTTCCTAGTAGTGTTCTCGATTTCAAAGCACCATTGAACATGTTACTGGATTGCTATCCATAAACTAGGTTGTTTACTTTTTTACCACAAAAAGTCTTTGGTTACACGTCTTTTGTTCACAACAAAAATCTATCCTGTGGGAAACTAGAACCTAGAGCTATAAAATGTATATTTATTAGGTACTCTTTTACTCAAAAGAGGTATAAATGTTATTTTCTATCCACAAAACAAACATTTGTCTCATTAGATGTCACATTTTTTTAAAATCAACCATTTTACCCAAAACCAACTCTTCAAGGAAAGATACTAGGTGAAGATACGCTTTAAGATTTTTTTATTCCACTGCTTATAACATTAGCTATTCCTATTGTGTCACCAATAGAAGTTAAGCTAGAAACAGGGATAGATTTATCTATCTTTAGTCCTCAACAAAAAACAAAACTTCGTGTTTATTCACGACGTAAACCATAACCTCAAGAAGACAAACTTTTATGCCCTAGTAGCATTGTCAAGAATCTAATTTGCAAGCAAATTCTGAATCAAAAAATGCTGAACCTACACATCATCGCCAGCGAATATTGATCTGCTAGTAAATTCTGAATCAAAAAGTGTTGTGTTTATCGTATCATTACTAGTGAGTACTCTATCTGACGATCTAGACATATCTATAGCACTCAGGATAGGTGTAAGATCTTGTACTCAACACCTGTTGTCCAATTATCTATCCTACAGTGGTTTGTCTACAGCATTTCATGCCTTGATAGAAAAGATTGAGGTAACTCAAATCCCGCAAAATATTTATAAAGCTCTAAAAATCCTAAAATTGGAAGATGCTATACTTGAAGATATAAGAGCACTAAATATGAACGAGATTTAGGATGTTGTGAAGTTACATAGAGATCAAACACTAGTTGGATGCAAGTGGGTGTTTATTATTAAGTATAATTTAGATGGTAGAATAAAGAGACACAAGGCCTGCCTAGTTGCGAAAAGATTTACTCAAACTTTTGGAGTATACTACACTAAAACTTTTGCTCCAATTGCTAAATTGAATACTATAAGGGTATTACTTTCACTAGCTACTAATCTTGATTGGCTATTACTCTAGATGGATGTTAAGAATGCCTTTCTTAATGGGAAGTTAGATGAAGAAGTTTATATGGACTTACCTTTTGGTTTTGAAGAAGGAAACAATGACAGGAAGGTATGTAAACTAAAGAATTCTCTTTATGGTTTAAAACATTCACTAAAGGCTTGGTTTGATCGCTTTGCAAAGTTAGTAAGAAGACGTGGATTCAACCAAAGACAAATAGATCATACTTTTTTTCTCAAACACTTACAACATGAAAAAAGACTATTTTGATCATTTATGTTGATATTATATTGATAGGTGATGATACTAAAGAGATAGAGCAACTAAAGAAAATTCTTGAAAAAGAATTTGAGTTTAAGGATCTTGGACAATTAAAATACTTTTTAGGGATGAAAGTTGCGAGGAGTAGGGGTGAGTAAATGGTCGGTTCGATTAGTTTAGTTTGAAAAAATCAATAACCAACTTAACCGACTTTCATTTAACAAATAACCGAACCGACCGAATATTATTAAATAATCGACCATAACCGAACTGATTAAAATCGGTTCGATCGGTTCGGTTAAATAATCGATTTTTTTTATAATTTTTCTTCCTATT
Source organism: Durio zibethinus (assembly GCF_002303985.1). The sequence goes on from NW_019167871.1 coordinate 345,804, forward strand.
ATTAATAATTATTTAACCACAAATTCAACTTAATAAAATTTAAACTTTAATATCATTCAAACTAAATTACTAAAAAATTTAATAATTTCAACAATATTTTACAAAAAAAAAATAAAAATATTTATCTCAATTTTTTTTATTTTTAATTATTAGAGTCGATTAATTCGGTTAATACGGTTATCAATTTTAAAAATTGAAAACCGACCAAATTAATCAATTTAACCGATTTAAAAAATCGATTATAACTAAAACCAAATAAATCAAACCGATTCAACCGAATTCGCTCGATTTCGGTCGATCTAGTCGGTTCAAACCGACTTTTGCTCACCCCTAGCGAGGAGCAAGAATGGTATTGTTATTTTTCAAAAGAAATATACAATTGATCTCTTGAAATAAACTGGTATGCTTGGTTGTAAACCAGTTGATACACCTATAGATCCTAATGTGAAGTTTGGAAAAAAAAAAAAGAAGGAATTCCAATAGATGGGGAGAGATACCAACGATTGGTTAGAAGGTTGATCTACTTGTGTCATATAAGACCTGATATAACCTTTGTAGTTATTTTAATGAGTCAATATATGCAATCTTCATTTAAGGAGCATCTTAAAGCTATGTATCAAATCTTAAAGTATTTAAAGAACATACAGGTAAAAGGTTGTTATTTAAGAAAAATGAATAAAAAAATGTGAAAGCATTTACAAATGCAAACTAGGCAAGATCAATTGAAGATAAAAGATCTACTTCTGGGCATTGTATGAAGATTTAAGGTAATGTTGTCACATTGAAGAGAGAGAAACAATCTGTTGTTGCTTGAAGCAATGTAGATGCAGAATTTAAAACCCTTGCACAAGGAATTTGTGTACCTATTTGGCTGAATAAACTTTTAAAAGAGTTGAAAATATCGACAAAATATCTTATAAAGTTGTATTGCGCTAATAAGACTGCTATAAGTATTGCTTATAATCCAGTGCATCATGATCAAATAAAACATATGAAAGTTAATAGACATTTTATCAAAGAGAATATTGATATGGGAGTCATCTGTATGGCTTATGTCCCTACAAAGCAACAAGTAGTAGACATTTTAACAAAGGAGCTACCTAAACCAAACTTTGAGATACTTGTTGACAAGCTGAAAATGATAAATATCTATTCTCTAACTTGAAGGGGAGTGCTGACAACAATCAAGATCTATTCTTGATTTGTTGACAACAATCAGGATTTATTTTCGGATTTGTTAGGATTTATTTTCCTGATCATTACTTATTTTTGTTTGTTTCTATATTTAGATGATTATGTCATTTTTATGGATTTTTCTGTACATGTTGGTTCCTATATATTTGAGAATTATCTCTCAATAAAAGTAAGAGAACATTGTTTCTTTATTTATGCTTACAAGGATGAATTCTAATATTATGATTAATATGACAATCACTGGTAAACCCATGCCTTAAATAATGGGGAGGATGCATCTATAGCCATTTCAAGTCCAAATGAATGTAATTAGGGTTGCAATTATCCCCACTTATGTCAAGATGTATTTAGCATAGTCCTTATGTCACATGACCATTGTCCTTTTCTTGTATAATCAATCTATTAGAATGCGCAAGGCCAATGCTTATATACCCAGTGATCTTTCCTTTCTTATCTGGCGGAGGAATGAAGCACTACGTCTACTCCTTTTGGAGCCATGATATTTACTTGGAGATCGAGCATGAAATGGGATGGGGATGATGTTTCCTTTTCATATTGACATAACAATTGTAGTGATCTAGGCATCGGGTGCAACTGCAGCCTTCAGCAACCTAAGCCATTTTTTTGACTAAGTAAATTCTTTGTTAGCCAAATTTTTGTCAGCCAAATTTATTGCTGTAGCTGAAGCAAGAAATTAATAGGTAGCAGGATTGATAGTGATAGCCGTTTTAATGGCCTATCTTTGGGTAGTTAGATCAGCTATAACATTTTCTCAAGTTGTTTCCATCTTGTTCAACCAAGAGTAAATTAAAATATTACGATCCAATACGATTAGGAGAACAGGAATCCCTTGTGGGTAGAAACTGAGAGTGGCTGTAGGAGGGGAATTTTGGTTTAAATTCAAACGAGTGTCTAGTTTGAAGTACATCCCAAACTACATTTTTGGCTCTATTTTGCGCCTAGCCTTTTACATAGACTTAGAGAAGAGGGAGATGTGAAATTTCATTCTCATAAAAGATTCTTAGAAGCTCTGAAATTTTTTTTCAGCATTTAATTCAACAGTTTGAACATGTATTCTCAGTTCCAAGAAGAGCGAGGATTGAATCTCCCTTTCGTCGCAAAATGGGAAAACACACCTATAACGTCATGGATGCGTACTAATTAAGAAGCTAGGGCCACAAAAACCTAGCGGGATGAATCCCCCGTGGTAAGACAAGGTCATTAATCTCCTTGCCCATATGCTATCATTAATACAACCATAGGACACCAATTACAATTTACAATCATTGGAGCAAATACAGGTTTCCTGATAGTCTCATTTGAATTAATTTCACCTTAATTTCATACCACTTTCTCATGGAATAAAGCCAAGAACACTCAAAGAAAGAGAAAGAGTCTTAATAATAAATTTAAAATTTAATTCAGTTGATTTATATAATCATTTTTAATAAAATATTTGGTATGAGGTAATTTATCTGAAAACCACAGTGATGTGCATTCAATAATTACATTGCTTTATTTTGTAGCAATTTAAAAATCTTACGTGACAATGATCTTAAATTATTAAGGTCATAAGATTACTACCTAAAGGGGTGATATGATTTTCAACCTAATGAATAAAAAAGTTTTATCATCATGAGATAGTAATTTTTAATATTATTTTTAGTCTAATTTACTTCGATAAAAGATGTACTTAACACTGTTTTAGAAAATTGATTAGAAAATTCAAAAGTTTATTTTTTAATAATTTATTTTATAAAAAAGTTTTTTATTATAATTGAACAAATATTTATTTATTATAAAAATAATGAAATTATTTAATAATTTTTTACAAATTATTTTTCATCAAAACTAATTTATATTTTATAGTTTTCTATAAAATAAAATTTAACTATTTTATATATTATCAATTCAATAAGTATTAATTTTTTATTTTTTTAAAGATATTTTGGATATTTTATATTTTATGATCTATTTTTTCATATAATACCAAATTCAGTGATTTAAAATCACTAATAATTTATAATATTATAACAAACATAATAATCTATAATAATCTAAAATCATTGGCAATCAAATTAGCTTGGTATTCTTATTACCATGATAATTAGATCATCACGGTGATCTTGAAAATATACCAAATACTACCTAAGAGGTAAAGTCCAATAAATCTAAATTTTAAATTCCAACATTTATAACATTTTTCTATGATCCCTTTTTGTAATAAAAATAAAAATAAAAAACTAATAATGGCCTTTTCTCAACTACCGAAAGTATGGATTTATGAAGGCAAAAGATTGCAGCACTCATGCATTTGGCTCAATAGTAGTTTGTTTGTATCTCTTTGCTCAAAGCTAAGCTCAAATCCCATCTTCAAATTTGGTGTTAGCTACGCTCAAATCCCATCTTCAAATTTTTTGTTTAAGTAGGGGCATATATGCGTGAATCGCGATAGGTACTAAGAGAGAGGCCAAACCTGCTAATGCATCGAGTAGAGTGGATTTTCCAGACCCAGATGGACCCATGATAGCCACGATCCTACCAGGTTCAGCACACCCATTTAGTCCATTAAGCAATCTCCTAGTAGGTCCATTACCAAAGTTTGGCAGCACCACCGTCAAATCTTCCCACACCAATAACATTTGCCCTTCATCTCTTCCTGATCTCGGCAAGCCTTCCTGATGAGGTTGTGCACCATTATCAACGCTGGCTCCACCACCTGCACCGCCATTCACCTTCTCTATCTCCACCTCAGCCATAAAATATTTGTTAAAAGGACATGTGCAAAGAAACAATGCTGCATATGTAGCGGGAGAAAGGAAAAAGCCAAGCAGCAACAATTCTATTCTTTTGTTCAATGATTGTCAGAAACAGATATTTGGCACTGGGAGCCAGGCTGTTTGGAAAGTAGCTTTGTCACCAAACCTCAATGAAGAAAAGAAGTAAGAGAGAGAGAGAGAGAGAGAGAAATTAGTGAATACAAAAAATAAATGGTCTGGTTCTCTGCTAGGTCGCTACCGTATGTTTGATCAGTAACAGTGAAGTGAATGGCATCAACTATGATCACCAAAACCTAACCCAATGTGCTTTCTTAAATAATAAATAGAGATGTGGCAAGGAAGATGAGATCAGTCAGAAGAGAATTAAATGTGTAGTAAATATTTAGGGTTTCAATTCAATTACATTTTTATTGCGGTGAATTGGAAACTATCATTGAGTTTAAATACTAATTTTAATAAAATTTATTTAATATAAATTTTTTATTTATAATTATAATAATTTTTTTAATTTTATTAAAATCAATCTTTTCATTCATTTAAATAAAATCTTATATGAGAAACCGACGCTGACATGATACGTTGATAAATTGCTGAACATACGTTACAAAATTCAATTTTTGATCATTTAAAAAAAAATCATTTTTAGAATGATTATCTTTCATTTTTAAGACGCTGCTCGTGCAAACTTAAAGGAATAATTGCATAGTAAATATCATAGAATATATTTTGGATTTTGCTGATAGTGGAGCAGTGTCTTTTGTTTCAAAAATAAAAAATATTTCAAAAATCAACAATTTACTTGTTAACTATTGTTTAGAATTAGGATAAATTGATTTTCCTCTCTTAGTTTAATCCCCGCACTAACCCCTTTTGAAACTAAAAAATAAATAAATAAATAAATTTGTCTTTTTATTATAATTTAATATTGAATTTTATGGTTATTACTTTCGATTTGTTGATTTTAAAAATAAAAAATTAAATATTTTGTGTTCATGTGCATTTAAATGATAAATTTTATCGCTTTACTTTTAATTTTGTTGAATGAAAAGTAATAAAATTAAAATAATTCATAGAATATTGTATGATACAAATGATAAATTTTCATAAATTTTATTATTTTATGTTAAAAATTAACTAAATTAGAAATGCAATGAAAAATTTTAACAAAATTAAAATCTAGAGACAAATTCAATATTAACCCATGTAAAATTTATTTTATTCTTCTATTGTTTTTAATGTTGAAATAATTTTGATTAAAAAAAAGTATTGTTAAGATAATATTTAAGAAAAAAATTTATAACTTTTTAAATTTGGTGAAAACAATTTAATCAATACATAATTTTTTTTTTACAATGATGTCTATATATATATATATACTTCCATTACCTGATAACCCTGTCATAACGTCTAGATCCGGGGATCTATCGCTAGACATTAATTTTAGAGAGTCGCCACCAATCTTTTTTATCTATGTGCGATTGGTCACCTAAAGAATCTGTCCTTTCAGGGAACACCTAAGTTTAAGGGTCCCTAAAAGAATAGGTTCAGGTCTACAAACCAAAACAGGGTTCGGGAGTTCGGTTACGTGTGAGGAAGGTTATAGTACCCTCACAATGCCCATCAAAAGATGGTACCAGCTTAAATTTGTGTTATCCAAAAGCCTTAAAATTTTATCAAGTAATTAATTATTAGAAATTTTTCTCAATTGACTCTAATACTTTTAGTAGAAAATTGAAAAAATTCTCTCACCTCAGGAGTGTACAAGAAAAACTACTGTTTCACTTGCAAAGTCTCCGTCGTCGAATTATTTAAAGAAAAAAACAAAATCAAAATTAAGATAGAAAGGAAGGAAAGAATGATTTTTTTTTCGTGTAGGTAAAATTGATACTTTCAACTTTTTTCCAAAAATATTTTTTGAAAATTTCGATTTTCAAGGAAAATTGATACTTTCAACTTTTTCTCAAAAATATTTTTTTTGAAATTTTGATTTTCAAGGAAAATTGATACTTTCAACTTTTCCTCAAAAACCCTTTTTTTGAAAATTTATTTCTAAGGAAAATTGATACTTTCAACTTTTCCCCAAAAATATTTTTTTTGAAAATTTATTTTTAAGGAAAATTGATACTTTCAACTTTTTCCCAAAAATATTTTTTTGAAAATTTATTTCTAAGGAAAATTGATACTTTCAACTTTTCCTCAAAAATCCTTTTTTTTGAAAATTTATTTTTAAGGAAAATTGATACTTTCAACTTTTCCCAAAAATATTTTTCTGAATTTATTTTAAGAAGACAAAAAAATAAAAAAAATAAAAAAATAAGAATAAAAATAAAAATAAAGATAAAGATAAAAATAGAATAAAATAAAAAAGTACTAAATAATTCTAGATATAGTCAATAGATAATAATAATAATAATAATAATAATAATAATAATAATAATAAATAAATAAATAAATAAAAATACCAAGACCCCTTCAAGAGCTTCCTTTCCTGAAACAGAGTCTGGCGGATCATCAACACAACCATGGGCCCACAATGGCTTAATAGAAATTTCTTGGGAGGAATGTCTGGTTCCTCAAAACTGATACTTGCAAGATAATCAAAAAGCTTATCTCTATCCACTCTGCACAGAAAGGGAGAGCGATAAAGCTTTATGCATCCTTCCAGAGTTAGGAGCCATTCCAAGATTAGACCATGCCGACTTAAAGTGGTGGGCAACAAATAGCCAGATGCTAGATCTTCTTTCTTTACCACCACAATAGGATAAGGTTCGCTTTTGAGAAAAGTGATCAGGTCTCAAGGTCCAAAGGGCAAATGCCGGATTCTGGGGTGAAGATTACATTGGCAGTACAGAGAGAAGAAATTCTGACCGTGATCTCTGTAGCAATATCCCGCAAAAGGGATAGAACTCCTGTACAAGATTGGCAGCCCATCTTTGATAACACTTGCAAAGCCATAAAGGAGTAGTAGGGCAAACCTGCATAGAAACAGCACAACTTGCTAACTCACGTTTCTGCCTAAATCCACCATTGCTCTCTAAACCCTTGTAAAAGTCAAATTCGAAGGAATCAAAAGGAACCAGTGCTGAACAATAGCTATATTCCTCTTCTGCCTGCCTCGTATATTTGGTTTGGGTTGGATCAGTTAGAAGTTTAGGAGGGAATTCCATTATCTGCAATTGATAATTTGTTGCACTCCTCGGTCTAGATGCATTGATGAAGGAACAGATGTCATCAACTGTATGGTGGAAATTGCAGTGGGCTATCATGCGAGTGCCATCAGCCAACATAAGCTGAATTGAGGTTGATGGTAAAGTTTCATCTACAACCAATCCAGGAGAAGGGTTAGGACCAGTGTTGAGAGGAGTGGAACTGATAGTTGGTTCAGGAGCTACCGAACTACTGTTGCTACCAAGAGTTCTTCCTACACCCTGAAATGCTACCTGTCACTTCTTCTCTGGTTCAGGGTATTTCTCGTCCCTCTTTATTAGATTGACATGAACAGCAGACCTTCTATCAGCAGGTTCAAGCTCTTTAGGACACTCAGACTTTTTATGCTCGCTAAGAAATGTGCATTTTCAGGGTCATCCAACCTCCTCAGAGGGCCATCATTTACAGTGAAACCATTAGTCCAGAAAATTATGTTGTGAATAACAGCCTCAGGTTGCTGGAATGTAAAAGGTACAGTTTCCCCTGAGAGTAATCTACCGGTTCCAGTAAAACTTGTTGAACTTGATAATGAATGAAGACGTTCGAGAGGCCTTTCTACAGCTTCTAGTTGCCTAGCTTGATTGAAAATCTCATCTACATCATTATTCTTTACAGGATCTTGAACAAGCATGCCACTTTTCTCGCCGCCGGTGTAATACTCCTGGGGCTATCGAAATCGTTGTCGAAATCGAGTCCAGACCGCCTGTTCAGATCTGAGAGCGTGCTTATGCCGCCGGTGCGACTGCTTAACGGCTTCGCAGGTTTCTTGTCACGTGAGGTTATGGGTTTTGTCTGATTCTGTTTTCTATGTTTTTTCCTATGATTCTCCCTAATCTCTGTACTCTTATTGCTTCTCCCTCACCTATTCGATTCTCCTTCTCTATTTTTTTTCTTTCCACCAGTATTCTTTTTCCTTCTGTTTTTTGTGTTGCGCAACTGATACGGCCTTGGCCTGCTGAGAGCTGTGGGCGTCGCGCCGTTGCTGAGTGTTAGCTATTGACTGCTTGGGTTCTATTATCGAATCTGGAATTGTGGTTCGGTGAAAAGTAGTTTTGGATACTGCTGGAAATGGTTATGAATGGGATAGTGGCTCTAGCAGCAATGGTGGGAGTTTGGCTTGAGTAGAAATGGTGGTGTAATATGAGGTCTGGTTTTCAATTTAGCAATGGCATCCCACAGGACTAAGGCTAGTGATGGCAATGATGGAGAAGGGTGACGTTGGGTTCAATTGCTGCTAGAGTCCAAGGGAATAGATGAATATTAGAGTCTTTTTATGACTTTTCCTTTTTTTTTTGTTCTCTCCTTTCCTTCTCCTATTCGGATTCCTCTCCCTCTCCTAATCAAATTCTTCTTCTATCTTTTATCCCTTTTTTTTCTTCCCGTCTCCTATTCGGATTCTTCTTCTCTCCTATTCCGATTTCTCCTCCATCTTTTTTTCGTTTTATAAAACCATGCTGTTTTTTTATAGAATTTCAGTTTTATTCCACTTAGTCCTCCAATGCTAAAAATTAGTCACCAATCATGCTTTCTGATCATCATCCAACTTAATCTCAATCTTTCTTTCTTTCTTTTTTTTTTTAAAAAATAATCAGATAATAAATAAAAAAGTGATAAATATGAAATAAAAAAAATTTAAAATAAAAACAAATAAAAATTTCTGTAACTGAACTTGAATTAATTTCAATTAACAAATAATTTTAGATAAAATGAGGTGTCTATGAACCCTTGATATCACATTAAGAGAATCGTTAACAAATTGTTTTTTTTTTCGGTGTTTAAGGTAAATATTTTAGGTTTTTCTTAGAATAGTTTAGTAAGTATTTGACATACTGCAGGTGAAATAAATTTGTGAAGGAATATTAATTCTTGCAGTCATGAGTCACTTATCACCAACTCCGGTTTTTCTTGGAATAGTTTAGTAAGCATCTGACATACTGCAGGTGAAATAAATTTGTGCAGGAATATTAATTCTTGCAGTCATGAGTCACTCATCACCAACTCCTCGAGCCAACCAAACCTCCGTCCGGCGGCTTCACTCTCGAAGCAGTGTTGTAGGCTGCTGATTTAGATTTAGGATTTTTTTATGATCAATTATAATATATATACATATAAATTTATTATAATAGAAAAAGTGTTTTTGAAGAAATTTAGATGATATTTAAGAAAATTTTTCTTTAATTTTTTTTTATTCTTCAATTTTGAAATGTGGGTGTATAAAAAATTTCTTTCATTTTTTTTAATTTTGAAAATATTTATAAATATTTTAATTCTAAAGTAAGATTTGTCCAGACTTTGCATGTATTTGAATTATTTTGTTGCATTTGTTAGTTATAATCGAATCAAATATAAAAATATAAAATTATATTTATAATTTATTTATTTTTAAAAATATTTAAATTTGATTTATATTAAATAAAAAAATTTGTTTTATTGGTTTGAGTTTGATTAATTTAATTGATAAAATATTTATGTTCGATTTGTGTTTAATTTAATTAAGTCTTTATTTAGATTTTATCATATCTTTAATGCGATGAAATTAAATTTATTATATTATCAGTCAAATTTAAATGTCATTTTCAGTGAGATTAAATCAACATAAATTTTTTATTAAATTTTTTTAAATATAATTATAATAATTTTTTTTAATCGTAATTATAATAATTTTTATTATTATTTTAATTTCACTATTATTAATCTTATTACTTATTTAAATGAAGTCTAAATTAAACAAATTCATTTGTAAATATTAAATAAGCATATATAAATAAATATATTTATAAATAATAAACAAATTTTACACAAATAAATTTAAACAAATGAATTTTAAATAAATATAAATAAATTTAAACGAATTTTAAAATAAAATAAAACTAAAACTAAAAAATAATTTATTATTATAAATGAGCAATAAATAAATAAATTTTAAATAAATTTATTTATAAATATAAATAAATTAAATAATTATTTATTTATTTTCAATTTACTTCATAAAAATATAAAAATATAATTTAAAATTATTTATTAAATTTAATAAATAAATATTAACGAGCAAAATATATTTACAAATAATTCAAAATTCTTTTAGCTTACACCCTACGTTGTATAGCTACGGAGGATCAATCAATGCTTTCGCTTATGTAATATATTATATGCTTTCTTCACGTTCCAAAGTTCAGACCACATTATCGCAGCTGCAGGCGGTGCCATAAAGCACGCAAATGATTTTTGTTTTTTTTTTAAGATTCACTTCACGATTTTCACCTTTATGGAGATTCAAAACTGTAACAAAATTTCAGTACTTGGCTCGGGTAGTATTTATAAGATTACACAAATGGGGTATAGTCCTGTTATTAGAGGCTCAAGCAATTCAATTTTCATATATCATATCACTGTTATTGGAGTTTGTTCAAGTTTTGACATTTTGGATACAGTCCTGTTTAGCCATTTTATGCTGAGAAAGATTTGGATGGGGAGGTCTGGCTGGAATAAATTTGAATTATATGCATGGAATTGTAACCCTAGGAGCCTAAGTAGTATTTCACGTTCAGTGCCAAATCCATGTTTGAAGGTGGATACCTTTAAACATCGAAAAACAAGAAAATTTAAAAGAGGTATTTTCAAAAAAAATTTTAAATATTTTTTTATTGATAAAATTATGAATTCAGTAATTTTTTGTATATATTATAAGTGCACAATCAAAAAAATTTTTGAATTCATCATTGCTCATATTATTTGTTGCAACCTACAAATGAAGATATGAGCTTTGCTCCAACTTCACCGTATGTTTACGATTGCTAAGATTGTTAATTTCTCCGAATACACCTCATGTAGTGATGAGCAAAGTCGTTTAAGGATACCTTTTAATGGAACATCTAATAATGGAAATTAAATGGCATGCAGTACTGTTGAATAGAGATGTAAATGATACATTAGTATTCACAAGTTATTCGGATTCAATTCGAAAAAAATTTGAATTCGATTTGATTATTGTCGAGTCGAGCTCGAGTTCGAGTAGCTCTTCTTATCAATCGAGCTGAATTCGAGTATTCTTATATCTGACTCGAGTAGCTCGCGAGCTTAATCGAACTTTTATATTTAAATATATTTTTATTATTTTAATTAATAAAATATTTCGAATCCGAGTTCGAGTTCGAGCATGAATAATCGAATTTTTGTCGAGTATACGAATCGAGTTTATTTTTACATATTAATCGAACTTAATCGAGCGAACTCGAGTAGCTCGAATTCGATCACGAATCGAGCTCAAACTTAAAAAATAAAATTTGATCGAGCTCAAATCAAGTATCAAACCTCAAATTATGAGTCGAACTCGAGCTCGAACTTCTCACTATTCGATTCTACTTGACTCGTTTACAGTCCTGGTGTTTAGCATAGATCTATGGGGTAAGAAATAGTTGCATCCTCACTTTTCTCTGGTGAATGACTCATCGGGAATATATCTAATTGCAGAAATATGTCTAAATGACAGGATTATGAGAAAAGGTAGAAAAAATTTATTAGAGTTCCCTTTTCATACATCAAATTTCACAAACAAATTAAGAAACTATTCGTATAAAAAATTTATGAATAAAATGATTATTTTTTTGTGAAACAAATATATATTTTAGGCAAAAATAAAAAAAATATTTATGAACTTTATCATTTTTATTTACATTTTTTTGTATTTTTATTATACACCAATGGGTATTTAAATTCTAATTTACATTTAAATAAGATTTTAAACTTTAATTTAATTTTTAAATTTTTAATCTAGTGGTTAAAGGCGCTCGATGAGATATTAAGGAACTAATTTCGAATCAAGCCTTTCATTTTTTCTTATTTGTACTAAAATTTTATTCTTATGATATAACAAAAAAAAAAATTTAATTTGTATTTGAATAAATCTTTATTTTTTATTTATAATTAAATAAACTCTTAATATAAATCAATTTTTTGTTTAAAAGAGTTTTTTTTTTAATATTTTAGCTCATTTTTCTACTTTACTCTCAATGTAGAATGATTGGATTTTAAAGGAGTCAAAATGTGTGAATTTACAAATTTTCTTCCATTATTTCCATTTCTTTTCACCAAATGACGGAAATTAATGTTTTCCTTCTCGATTCCTTTTACGCCTTTCATTCATTCCATTTTCCTACAAAAGGCCATTCATATTAGCTTGAATTGCATATTTATTTGAAACTACAAAGAGCCTTAATTATTACATTCAAAAGGCAAAATGACCCTTGCATACATACTTCAATAATCTTGTTACATAATGTTGAGGAAAGTCAACTTGCAAGAAGTGTCGTTCTTATATATCTATATATACTCTTGCATTGTTAATTTGACTTCAAAAATTTTCATTCCATTCAAGAAAAAAAAAAATTAATACACTTGATACGTTGACAAGGGACACAGAATGAGGTTCTTTTGAATGTAAAACATTGTAAACATGATATTCATCCAATTAATTAATGTAAACATGTAAAACATTTTTGAAGTTCTTTTGGAGTAATTAATTAAATAAAACTACCTTTTATTTCTTCCACGTCTGATCACATTTAAAACTTTGTAAACATGATATTCATCGAATTTGTAACATGATTTGTATATGGAAATTAATTAGGGTAGCCGAAGATTTAATTGAAGTGTGTTTGGTATTTTTCTTCTTCCATCATAAGACTCCAATCTAGAATGTTTTATATACAGCAACGAAATAATGAGGATGGTTTCATTTTCTCGCTAGTTCTTAGCAATGAATATTGCATTCACCCTTATCCCAAAGGAATGTTGCTTCACCTTATCATGTTTGGGGGCTCTAGGTAATCTAGCTGACTAAGTTCCTATTCAATAACATGGTTTGAGGAAAAAAATTTAAAAATTTAAAAATTAATCCTAAATTTTATTGTTTGCTTTTTGGATCAGTTTTTTTTTTTTTTTTTTTATTCAATGCGGATCAAATATAAAAAATTTTAATTTAGTTTGGATTAATTTTCCAATCATGAAATAAAAAAATAAAAAATATTTGAACCAAATTGATTTATATTTTTTATTATTTTTATATAAATTTTAAATTTTTATAAAATAAAAAATATTTATTTTATATCTAAATATATTAAAAATAGTATGAAAAATAGTAAATATTTTTAAAAAACTGATAAATTAAATTGAATCAATAAAGTTCAACTCTAACCAATTTGATTTAAAAAAATTGATTTGAATTTAAATTTAATTTTAAAATTTTATAACATTATACATCAATAAAAAATTTAATTAAATTCGATTGTATACGTTACCACCGGACTGGCTGCTAACGCTTTAACTAAATTGTTATAATAGCTTTGATGTAGCTACCTAATCTAGCCATGCATAGACATCCTTATTAAACCTCTATATACGGTTCAACATCATCGATCGGATTCTACTGGGGATTGATTGAAGAATTACGTGAACCATTTTAATTCTTCCATTGGGCAGTCATTTTTAAAGTAACTAAGAGTGAGCATTCATGGTTCATGTAATAATTTCTTTTCCCAACCGCCAGCAGTTAGAAATGACTAAATGTTGAATGAATTTTGATTGACACTGTATTTGTTGGAAAATATTTTCTTCGCAATATTTTTTTGAAAATGAGAAAAATTCTGATCATAACCTACAAAGGAACTAATCGTTGATATAAAAATATATTTAGAATAACTATAATTTTAACATCTTTACATCACACACATATAAATATATCATTTATCCTTAATAAAATTAAAAAATAATTTCATTAATAAAGCTAAAAAATTATTACATATATCTTAAAAGATCTATTTGAATAAATGATGAAATTAATTTTGATAAAATTAAAAATAATAATAAATATGAGATTGATTATTGATAATTTTATAAATAAAATTATTTTTAATATTTAATTAAGTGAAATTTATTTTATTTTTAGTAAAATAATTTAATTTACTTTTTTAATTTGTTTAATTTGTGTATGTATAGAAAAATTTTTTAAAAATTAAAAAAAAATGAATTTTTGAACAATTTGGCTGATTTTTGGTAAAAAAAAAAAAAGTGAGATTTTTCCTAGCAATGATAGGCCGAACCAATTGATAAAAGCTCATTAAGCTGTCCAGAATTTTTACAAGTTTAATTGGAGGTGAATTGAGCTGGAATTTATTGTTGATTTTTAGTGCAGTTTCGGCAAAACAGTGCAGAATTCAGTGCATGAAGTCCATGATGGTTTTAGGCAGTGCAGTCAATGCAATTTATGCAGAAAATTGTGCAGAACATGCAGAAAATTTAAAGCAGTTTTGGCAGTGCTTAAAAATTCAAAACAGTCTGCAATTTAATGCAGTTTCTATTTCAAGCAGTACTGGGTTTAAGCTCAAGCAGAATTCAGAATTTTTGTGTAAGTTTTCTGTCGGTGCACATGCAGGGGATAATCTTTGAATGACATGGGGGTAAAGCCGAGATTGGTGTTTTTTTTTTTTTTTTTTCATGGACAAGGGAATTTACGAGACCGAGTTGAACTCACGTTTTCATGAAATTGCCTCTTCTTTCAAGCATTCACATTGAATTAAAATTTTCATGAAAGATTTAAATTTGGAATTGAACTCCTAATCCTGGTAGAGGTGGCATGAGAAGAAGCCAAGAATGTGTGGAATTGACGTTACTACATAGGAGCTGATTTAATTGCTGCATGTCATAAAGGTTTTGAGGATTATTAGATAAAATTTTTTTTTATAAGTTTCAAAATAGGAGGAGAGTTATTGTCAATATTTTTTGTTAGGTGTGATTGATTATTTAAAAAATTTATATTTTTAATAAAATAATAAAAATAAATTTAACGTTTATCAAAAAGATATTTTGATTTATAAAAATAAAATTGAGTTTGGAAATCGATTACGTGTAGGAAAAGATTAACACTCTCACCGTACCTATTTTAAAAATAGTATCAATTGATCATATATTATTTTTTATTTTTTAAAAAATAATCTTAATTCTAATATTTAAATGTGATTTTTTCAAATTTTATTTTTGATGAAAAATCCTTTTTCATATTTTATTTAAGAATAAGATGAAAATTTTTAATATTGAAACTTTTTTTAATTTTTCAATATCTAGGTAGAACTTTAAAGAATATTTTTCTATTTAGAATTCTCACGATATTCTTTAAAATCTAACTTAATATCCTTACATGAAAAGTAATTATTAAAAAATCTTCTAATATTTAGACATGGTCTAAATAATTATTTTTATGTAAGCATATTAACCATTATTTTAGGAAAAAACTGATTTTTAAAATTATTGAATACCAATTCACGTCTTATTATTATAGGACATTATCATAATGTATAGATCTGCATACTTATTGTTAGCTATTGCTTTAAAAGTTACTACTAATCTTTTTTATTTAAGTGCTATTGCCACATCACTGAATAGGTACAAAAATACAGTTATGCATTAGAAAAGTTATAGCACCTCCGTAATGCCCATTCAAAGGATAATATCAATTTGATTTTGTATTATCGAAGCCTTAAAAATTTTATCATGTAATTAATTATTAGAAATTATTCTTAAATTATTTTAATATGTTGATAATAAGTTAAGAACATTTTTTCATCTTAAGAGTATTCAAGGAAATTATTTGTCATATTTTGAAAAGGTTTCATTGTAAGATTCATTTAATTTCTCAAAAAAATTTATTTAGCATTGAATGATATTTAGAACCATAGTATAAAAAATTCTGATCTAAATTCTTCAATATATTAGTAAAATTTTTTAAATTTTACATAGAAATTTATATAGTGTAGATACCAAATTTATTTGACTTTTAGTCAAGTCTTGTTTTAAAGTTTGTCGCGTGTATTGGGTTTTTCAGGCCCAAGCCTGATTTTGATTCGACTGGGCTCTAAGCCCAATTTTGGCTCAACTGGGCTTCGAGCCCGATTTTGACTCAATTGGGCTTCAAGCCCAATTTGATCCAACCAGACCCGAAGTCCAATCTCATTCTTTAAGCCCAAAACATATTTATACTTTATTTTATTTTATTTTTTTACTTTAATATTTATTAATTAAACAAAAAATACAATTAATTAATTAATAAAAAAAGACAAAACAAGGGTGTTGGTGTACGACGGCGCTGGCCAATCACATCAGACTAGCCACCATTGTGACCAGCCACCAAACAAGCCACCAGACCAACCACCCCTTCACCAAAACCCTACAGCCGCCTTACAGCCCCTAGGCTACCCACTGTCCCGAACATATACCTGGCCCTATAAAGAACCCAACTTCCTTCCCTTCCAAGCTCTCGGACACACATACATAGATAAGCATCCAAACTTTCTACACTCAGAAGACCTCAGTCCCCCACCCAGAAACCTTAATTTGCCTGCACCCAGAAACCCTCGAAATACCCAGATAGTTCCTAAACACCTAACTCGAAAAAAAAAAATAAAAGCAACACATAGTCCTCCTCATAGGGAGGAACTTTAGCGCCAAAACCACCCTACAACAAGAAGAGAAATTATCAGTTTAAGTTATTTAAAAAAAAAAGAAAAAGAAAAACTTCAAAGATCGATTCGTTACTATTGAGGCTCTTTCCAGCAAAAAAAAGGTCGAATTCGAAAAGAGGGTGTCGAGGGAATTTTCTGATGATTTTTTTATGTTTTTCGATTACCGACGACCACTGACGACCATCGACGACGACCATCGGCCGCGACCCAGACCGCAATTGACACGATGGTACGACATCGAACTCCGGCCAAAGTCAAAGAAAGTTTGGAGAGCTAGGGATTTTTTTTCTCTGAAAGAGGGATGAAATGAACTTAAAAACAAGTTAACTTTTATAGAAAAACCTAAGAGTAAAACAAAGTCATATAAAGCAGGGAGGATCCGCACATTCTTGATTACCTACCCGAGATCTGCACAAAACGACCTGCCAACCCACCTCAGCCAGCCTTCAGCTTGTCCAAATGAACTGCAGTGAACTGGTTTGGATCGGTCCGAACCCTTATAAACAGAGCGGACCAGATCGACCGTTGACTGGTTGGGTTCAAGTTTTTTTTTTTTTAAATTTTTTTTATTTTTTGTTTTATATATTATTTATTTATATCATTTTTAATAATATTATTATTGTTATTATGCATACTTTAAAACTTTTAGAGTTTATTAAAATAAATACTTTTGGTTTTATAGGTAATAATTAACAATAATAATAATTAAATGACAATAACAATAATAATAATGATTTAAAAACTTTTAATTTCTTTTTTTAATAATCCAAGTATTAAATAAAAAATAAAAATATGCATAATAAATAAATAAAAACTTCTCCCTGTCTAGATGTTGGAGGGAATACACTCATACTTTAAATAATGATAATTTCGCCTAGATGTTGGAGAATTATTATTAAAAAAGAATTAAATAGATTAATATTAACTATTTATAATAAAAAAAATTTTATTTTCTTGAAATTCATAAAAATCGAACTTGCTCCGAAAGTCTGCCTAGATGTTGAGGATTTTTAGAGATGTTCACATTTTTTTTAAATTTCAAAAATCAAATTTCTGAAATTGAAACCCTAAATCCTTCAAACCCTAAAACCAAACTCTAAAACTCTTAAACCCTAAACCTCTAAACCCTAAAATTAAATCCCTAAAACATCCAAACCCTAAAATTAAAACCCTAAATTCAAAAACCAAAAAATCCAAAATCTCAAACCCTAAATTCCAGTCTCTAAACACTCTAAACCCTAAATTAAAACTTAAACCCTCCAAATCCTAAAATCAAACCCTAAATCCTCTAGACCCTAAAACTAAAATCCCAAACTTCAAACCCCAAACACGAATCCCTACAATTCAAAATCCTAAACCCTAAAATCAAAAACCTAAAAATCCAAATTTCTCAAAAACCCATAAAATCCAAAATCCCAAACTCCAAAATCCAAAATCTAAAAATCCAAAGGTAAAGACCCAAATTTAATACATATTTTTGAATCTTCAAAATCTTAAGACCCTAACCTTTAAAACCTCGACTTAAGCTCTAACCAAAACCATTTGAAAATCCTAAGGACATGTGAAAATCTCACTTGAAGCAATTTGTTTCTGAATGCTGCTTAGATGATGAGGTATTTAGGAAACTTTATTTCATTAAATTTTTTTTACATGATTTCTTAATTCGCATTAATAATGGGATTATTAAATAAAAAATATAATAGTAAATTGGGATCTAAAATATAAACAATCACATATAAGCTTTGCTAGATGTTGAAAAGTCGGGGTGGTCTCATTATACTTAAGAGCCTAACTTTAAAATTGCATTTCATTTTGCATAATATCCATTGGCATATATATGCATCATTATATTATTATTGACGCTCATCTCGTAGTTCTTTGTCTTTAATTTTTATTTGTTACCTGACAATACCATTATTTACTTTCTCTTATAAAATGTTTTACAAGACAAAGATATATATATATATATATATTTAAAGTTGTGATGTTATAAAATAAAACAAAAATAACATTCCAAAGGAATAATTCTTGGTATTCTACTTAGATGTTAGAGAGTCATCGATAATTATCTTCCACAAATAGTGTTATTTTTATTTTAAGGGATATTACATTAAGTCTCAAGTGAAAAAAGTTATCTTAAGTTCTGCCTAGATGTTGGAGAATTTTAAGATAATTCTTTAACTTAAAGATTTCTTCAATATTTATAAAAAAGAATTTTAACCAAAATTTATTTTTTCAAAGTGAAGGGAATTAGTGTTAAATTTTAAATTGAAATCATTTTTATCTAACATCGAAAATAACGCATAATTAAATGGTATCAATTTATGAGCATTGTGGGGGTGCTAATCATTCTCCACACGTAATCGACTCCCAAACCCAACCTAATTTTTGTAGATCAAAATTTATCTTTTTAATAAACTTTAAACCATCTTTTATAGTTTTATTAAAAGATAAACTTTTGGATGGTCAATCACACCCTAACAAAGATTGGTGATGACTTTCTTTTTATTTTCTTGATGATTAAAACTCTTTACGTCTGATGGTCTCAAAATCGTTACGATAGCTTAGCGACTCCACTGGGGACATAAATTAGTTGAGAGTCAGGCCAACATTTTAATTATGCGTTATTGACAATGGTTGGATTTGATTGGTTTTATTTAGGTATTTAATTTAATTCCTTTATTTTATTTTTCAAAAATATAGAGGTTAATGAATAAAATAAATTGTATGTTAGTTATTACTTTATTTTGGTTTTGTGTTATGATTTATTTATGTTATGTTGATTAATATATCACTTTGCACACATTTTGCATATTCATTCACATGCATGAGCTTTAGACCCGACCTTTATTCCTTTTAGGAGAAAGTAGCTTGTAATGGGTGAGGATCAGGAAGCCTTACTAGTCTATAACAGACGATGATGTGAGGAATAGTCTCGAAACCTTTAGACACATAAATTCTAACCCGGCATATAATGAGCCATAATGTCCGACCTTAGGATAAAGCTATGCTGTCCCTTTTACAAGAAAATTACCTAAAACTAGGACACTATGTATATTCTGTTATGTCATATATTATACTTATTTTTTATTTACTTATTTATTTATTTATTTTATTTACATTATTGATTTGTTTAATTCTTTTGTTGTCTTCAATTTTGTTGCATGTATCATATAGGTACCATATTTCTTAGAGGGTATTATTTTATACCAATCTTCAGCAAGAAAAACTTTCAAAAAACTTAAGGGATGTCATCCATGTGTAAGAGTTACTTAGAGGTTAAGAGCCAATCAGAAAGTACTCAAGAGAAAGAAAGAGATTGTTTAGTAGATGGTCATATATCAATGCTACCACAGTTAGTGTATGTGGATCTTAGTCAAAATGATATATCAAAATTGACAGCTATTTGAAAACAGCGAGAAACAGAGAAAAAAATTTTTTTTCCAAAAAATACAAGGATATGGCACTACTTATATCAGTAAAGATTGATGAACAGCTAATGAGAGTCGTAGTATAATTCTAAGATCTATCTTGTCGATGCTTTATGTTCAACCAAGAAGACTTGACCCTCACGATTGAAGAATATTCACCTTTACTCCAGATAGAGTTTGTAAATCAAGACAAGATCTATTAGAAAGAGCAAAAAATCATCGGATATAGAAAAAAGTCAACCAAGATCATGCAAGTAGGGGTTGAAAAGATAGACAAGCATAAGAAAAAAAAAATGAGGTTGACACTATTCCATCAACTTTTCTGTTTGAGTATGTAAAAAAGTATATTGATACTGATCAGGGGTTAGATGTGTTTGCTTTGGCCATGTATGGATTGATGATATTCCCTAAGGTGTTAAGACATATAGAAGCATCAATGGTTGATTTTTTTTGAGCAATTAGATAAAGGTATAAACCATTCACCAACTATTTTGGCAAAGACGTTAGATCACTTAATTTTTATCGAAAATAGGGTGAATGATGATTTATAGGGTGTGCTTAGTTACTGTTTGTTTGGCTCAGAAGTCACTTTTGGAAAAAAAAAGATATCATTTCGGCCATTCTCCGTTTATTGAGTTCTCATCAAAAAATTTGTTACTAAAGAATGGAGGAAAGATTGGATAAAAAGTCAGTAGATGTCATTTTTCTTAGAGTTCACTAACGATGATGTAACATGAAAGGCATCATAGATGCTCCCTATGGCCATCTTGTATAGTTATGAAAACGAGTCATGGGTACCTTTATTAAGAATGTAGAGGGTAATGAGTTATGTACCTCTTATGGTTCAAAGATAATATGACTCACAATAGTTCATCCCTATAACTCAATTCACTCGAGTTTGATTATGAGGCACCCGATTACATGAAAAGGGTTCATGAATCATTAAAACATAGAACCAGGTCAATCGAATGAGCTCAGCTAGATTTACAGATAATGTTACAGAAAGTTACCTTGTATGGATGATGAAAAAGGCTAACAAAATTAGATCTCTACCGGTTGATGTTTTAAAAAAGTTACTAACTCTTATTTCAAAATCAGTATTATCAACTTTTGAAATTACCCAAAGAGAGTTTGAGATTGAAAAGAAAAGGTTAGAGAAAGAAAATATGGCTATGATAGATCATGTTAACCAACTAAAATATGATTTGATGATAAAAGATGATGCAGTACAAAAGTTAACCAAGAAACCAAAGGTATTGAAAAAAGATCTATAAAATCTGCATTAAGAAAATTAGAAATTGAAGTTGGATAGTAGACTTTTAAAGGGATCCAAGAAAAATATGGAAAAATTAAGAGATATGATAGAGTATTGGAAGAATAAAGCTTAAGAGAACAAGGAAGTGATCACTGCACTTACCAAAAAATAACATGAATGGAAAGAAAAACTTTCAGGAGCTTCTGAAAAGGTAGCGAACTGTCAAAAAAAAAATGAAAAGCTAAAAGTCGAACTAAGGAAGGAAGATAATAGGAACTCAAATTTGCACAATGAGAAAAAAGCTTTAGAGTAAGAATTAATGAGCTTGGAGCTTCAGTTGACCAGCAATCAGAGTTATATAGACAAGATTTTGGCTGAATGATAAGAGAGAGAGGATTATTGAGCTCGTACTTACAATATGAAAGTAGTTGCTTGAGAGATATAGAGAGCAAAAATTTTAAGGAGGTAGCAATACATTAAACATTTGACTGTTCAAATCTACAAGGCTATTCAAAAAGCAAACAACATGGTCGAAAGGGCAGAGGTACTAAAACGGGAGTCGTATCGACTCAAGGCCATAGTCAGAGATTATTAAATTTTTTATGTGAAACTAGAGAGCAACATGCTCAAATCAAATGTTTTTATAGTTTTAATGCAAGGATGATCGGACGATGTATAAAGACTCTCATGAGTTTTTTTTTGTTTCGATTGATCCAAGACAATACCCCAATTTGCATTACATTCATTTCATGTAGGCATTTTAATAAAAGTAAATACTAATAACAATAACAACGATATTATATCATGCGATCTAATTCATGGTTAATAAACTAAGGTTCAAGGATAATGAAATCAAAGAATCTAAGTTAGCTGATCCCGCATAGATGTAATACTCGTTCTTAGGCTCGAGTTATGGAAGAAAAAAACATAGCTAAATTTGAGAAAGTTGAAAAGGCACAAGAGGAAATGAGAAAAAGTGTGATGGATATACAACAAAGTATCGAAGCACAGATGGTTGAATTAAGATAATTACTGTCTGGTTCATTGAAAGGTAAAAGAGTCGCTGGTGCATGAAAGATAGGGGAAGAGGTTAATATGGATGAGCCATTATACCCTTCGGGATTTATCTCGCCTCAAGCTCAAGTTCAAGCTCTTCGAGGTATACACATACGACCACCAAGCGTGTAACCATACCCCTATATCAATCATTCAACAAGTCAACAATCGACCCACTTGAATACTAATTCGGGACCTATCCCAGTCAATCCCATCATAGTGTCAAATCTTGATGACCCTATTAAACAAAAAAAGTCTCGTAAAATATCAGAGCCTGTTATAAGCTCAAAAATATGAAATAAGTATGATCAACTTAAAGAAAGGCTCAAAGCAATAAAAAAATGATATCTATGGGGTTGCTGATTCTACTAAGCTGAGCCTGGTGCCTAACTTGGTTATTCTGCCAAAATTTAAAACCTTAAATTTTAAGAAATATGATGAAACAAAATGTTCTTTTGCCTATATTATCATGTTCTATAGAAAGATGATGGGTCATATCCATAATGACAAACTCTTGATACACTATTTCCAAGATAGTTTAATTGATTTGACAGTAAGAAGGTACATACAGTTAGATCAAAATAAAATCTATACGTGAAAAGACTTGACCAAAACTTTTATTGCTCAGTATAAGCATGTCTTTAATACAGCCTCTGATAAGCTATCGTTATAGAATATAAAAAAAAAAATCAATGAAAACCTTCAAGGATATGCACATCGGTGGAGAGATGCAGCAGCCCAAGTCCAACCACCATTGACTGAAAAAGATATAACTGTGCTATTTGTCAACATGCTGAAAGCCCCATACTATGATAGGTTGGTAGAAAATGCCACGAAAAACTTTTTTGATATGGTAATCTCATGAGAGATGATAGAGAGCGCTATCAAAAGTGATAAAATTGAAAGGGCCAAAAAGAAAATAACAAGTTCAAAAAAGAAAGAGCATAAAACACATGTTGTCACTCACAAAAATCTCTCGCACGATTCTTTTGTCCCATATAATCCAAACCCTCCATACCCTCCTTACTACCTTGTTACCAACCAAAATTTTCAATAACCATATCATTACCGAGTACCCCAACAACCACTACCCAGACCAAGCTTTAGCCCTTAGCCATCCAATTAGATCTCTGCACCTCCAACTTAATCATTTGCCCAACCAACCAACCTAAACAACAATCAAAGAAACTCATAAAATAATAACAATCGGGAAAGACCTCATTTTGACCCAATTCTCATGTCTTACACTAATTTGTACTCTCAATTAGTAAGAGCCCATCTTATCACTCTTTCATAAGCAAAACCATTAAAACCACCTTACCCAAGTTGGTATGACCCTAACGTTAAGTGCGATTATCATTACGGGATTACAGGACACTTTACTAAAAATTGCACGGCACTTAAACATAAAGTGCAAGGTTTGATAAATGATGGGCTATTAACTTTTGACACCAAATTCAAGCCAAATGTCAGTGGAAACCCTTTGCCAGATCACATTGAAGGAAAAATTAATATGGTGGGTAAGGGAAAAGATGTAAGGATTAAAAAATACGTGAAAAAAATAAAAACCCTTTTTGAACGGGTGTATGACTATTTATGTGAGACAAGCATGATTCAAATGCTATTTTTAGATAGCAATGAAAGTCATGAAAACCTCAACTATTTTTGTAAGTACTATAAAAAATCAGTTGGATATTCGATCCAAGGTTGTGAGGTCTTTAAACGAATATTACAGAGCTTGATGAATAAAGCCATCATTGAGTTTTATGATGAATATGATGAAAGCAGTGTGAATACAATGGGTGACGAGCATATTGACAAGCTTTTTATCCCTAAACCTCTTACTGTTTACTATGATAAGAAATCAGAACCTATAACTGAGAAAGCCATCCCCTCTTACAAGACACCAATGACCATTTATGTCCCTAGTCCATTCTTTTATCAGATCGATAAAGCAGTTCCATGGAGATACAATTATGATATGGTGATGTGAGAGCCTGATGTGACCTCGAATGATCTAAGTATGGAAAATACTGCTAACATAGCTAGAATATGAGGAATGACTCGAAGTGATCAGATTTACACTCTTGAAATATCAAAAAGGGCTAGAAAAGAGAAAGGTAAGATAAGAGAAAAAGACACAAAGAAAAGCCAAGATTCTCAGCTAGTGGTAAGCTTGAAAATGTAAATTAACAAATCGGTGTCAAAAAAAGAAGCTTGTGAGTTTCTAAAAATCATTAAGTATAGTGAGTACAATGTGGTTGATCAGCTAAACAAACTGCTAGTTTGTATTTCTTTACTGTCACTACTGTTGAATTCTGAGCTGTATAGAAACGCTTTGTTGAAAGTGCTCAACTAAGCTTATGTCAAGCATAATATTTCTGTTGAAAAAGTAGATTATATAGTCGAGAATATTATAGCCTCAAATTTCATTACCTTCAATGATCACTAAATATCTCTAGAAGGATGAGGTAGTGTTAAGGCTTTGTACATTACTGTCAAGTGTAAATCCCACACTATAGTCAAAGTGCTAATTGACAATGGTTCGTCTATTAATATTATGCCTCTAATGACATTATCAAAGCTTTTAGTAGACCCCTCTCATATGTAAAAAGGTCATATGATCGTAAAAGCATTTGATGGAGTGCGAAGAGAGGTAATTGGTGATATGAAGATTTAATTACAGATCGATCCATGTACTTTCAATGTCATATTTCAAGTAATAGACATAACTCTTACATATAGTTATCTACTGAAAAAATCTTGGATTCATACGACTGGAGTTGTACCTTTATCTCTACATCAGAAAGTAAAATTTATCATAGAAGAAAAATAAGTCTATATAGATGGTGAGAAGGATTTATTGGTAACAAAGACCTTAACTACTCCTTACATTAAGGTGACAAAAAAAGTGATCGAATGTTCATTCAGAGCTTTTAAAGTAGCAAATGCTACTTATGTCAGAGAAGGGTCAAAGATACTAATCCTTCAATTGTCAAAAGCTATAAATATAATGATCAAATAGATTGTTCGCAAGGGTTGGCAAGCTAGACAAGGCTTAAGAAAAGCTTTACAAAGAATCACAAAAGCATCATGCTTGTTTGAAAATAAAAAAAGTTAGAGGTTAGGCTATAAGCCTACGGCTACTGATAGAAAGAACATAATGCTGAAAAAAAAAAGAAAAGAGAATGACACACCTTAAATGGTGAGATTCGATTGATAGAAAAATGGTGTTCCCTTATTTGTATGAAACTTTTTGTTCAGGCAAACATGTTTATCCTGGATCAACGGAGGTTGAACAAAGGGAACCCGTAATAGGATTAGAGGAAACCTTTTCTCGATTTTAAATTAAAGCATATAAAGAGTTATGTAGGATGAAGAGATCTTTTTTTCTTTTTAGGTTAAGAGATTCGAGAATGGTGTGCTGTTTTGTTATCCTTGAACCTTTTAACTTAAAAATTTCAATTGCTTCTACCCAATAGTATACGGAGGTTAAATGTATGGGCTTATTTTTATTATCTTAATAAAATGATGGATGCAATGCATTTCACTTATACCATATTCTCTATTTTTCATTTTTTTCCTTTTTTATTGCCATCTTCTTTGCCCTTGCCAAGATCAGTATATATTTTTTTGTGATTATACCCATTTTCAAGTTTTTTAATAATAAACATTATGAAAGACCAAGGCAATAACACTGGGTTTAATTTTAAAAATTTGATTCACATTAGCGAGCTTGATAATGATGTTGATTTAGAAGACTATGATTTACCTCATGATTTGTTGAAATGAATGAAACAAGAGGAGAAAATTATAGAGCCCCATCAAGAATTAATTGACTTGTTAAATTTGAGAGATGATGACTATAAGAAAGAAGTTAAGATAAGTACTTTATTATCATCGATTGAGAAACAGAAGCTGGTGAATCTATTACAAGAGTACATGTATATATTTACATGATCCTACTAGGATATGCCCGGACTTAGCATAAATATGATCGAGCATAGATTGCCTTTAAAATTAGAATGTCGATTGGTACAACAAAAGTTAAGATGTATGAACACGAAAATGTTATTAAAAATAAAAGAAGAAATAAAGAAGCAATTTGACAGTGGTTTTTTAGAGTAGCCAAGTACCCTATATGGGTAGCCAATATAGTCTTAGTTCCTAAGAAAGATGAAAAAGTTAGAATATATGTGGACTATCGAGATTTAAATAAGGTCAACCCAAAAGATAATTTTTCATTACCACATATTGATACTCTTGTCGATAACACTGCTAAGCATTCCACTTTTTCATTCATGGATGGGTTTTTTTATTATAATCAGATCAAAATGGCTTGCAAAGATACGAAAAAAACTATATTTATGACAATGTGGGGCACATTTTGCTATAAAGTCATGCCCTTTGGGCTAAAGAATGCTAGTGTCACATATCAAAGAGCGATGGTTACTTTTTTTCATGATATGATGCATAAGGAGATAGAAGTGAATGTTGATGATATGATAGTTAAATCTCAAGAAGACGAAGATCATGTTGTTAATCTCAAAAAACTATTTGAAAGATTATAGAGATACCAGCTCAATTTGAATCCAGCCAAATGTAACTTTGGTGTTAAATCTAAAAAATTGTTAGGGTTTATAGTCAATGAAAGAGGTAAAAAAGTAGACCTTGATAAAATTCAAGCAATTCAAGAGTTGTTAATGCCATGTACATAGAAGGAAGTGAGAGGCTTTTTGAGGTGATTAAATTATATTTCTCACTTCATATCTCAACTCACCTCAAAATGTGATCCAATCTTTAGGCTGCTTCATAAAAATAATCCTAATGAATGGGATGAAAAATGCCAAAATACCTTTGAAAAGATTAAAGAGTATTTGACAAGCCCACCAATATTAGTACCACCAGTTGCAGGAAGGCTATTGATTTTATATCTAACAGTTCAAGAAAAATTAATGAGATGTGTATTGGGACAAAGAGATAAAACTGGTAAAAAAGAGCATGCTATCATTACTTAAGTAAGAAGTTTACGGAGTATGAGGCCAAGTACCCCCAATAGAAAAAATATGTTATGCCTTAGCTTGGACTACTCATAGACTCGGGCAATACATGCTCTATTATACGACTTGGCTAATATAGAAATTGAATCCCCTCAAGTACATTTTTGAAAAATCGTCTCTATTAGATAGGATAGTGAGATAACAGGTGATGCTCTCATAATATGGTATTGTGTATGTGACACAAAAATCCATAAAAAGAAGTACAATAGCTGATTTTTTTACTGATCGAACTACAAAAGATTATAAGCCTATGAAGTTTAAATTTTTAGATGAACATTTGATGATGATCTTGCAGGATAAAGATGAAGAGCCTGTAAAAAAAGTATGGAAGATGTTTTTTGATAAGGCATCCAATCTAATAGGGCATGGCATTGGGGCAGTGTTATATCTCCAGAAAGAATTACCCCTATACTGCGAGATTAGATTTGAATTGCACAAACAATGTTGCTGAATATGAATAATGTGTCATGAGGTTACAGATAGCCATTAAAAAAAAGATTGAAACACTAGAAGTATATAAAGATTTAATCTTAGTAATTTATCAACTAAAAGGTAAATGGGAGACCAGGGACCCGAAACTAGTGTTATATTAAAAACACATAATCGACTTAATGAAACATTTTAAAAAAATCTAATTTCAGCATGTTCCCCAAGAAAAAAACCAATTTGCTGATGCTTTGGCTGCTTTGGCAGCAATGTTTAAGTTAAATGATAGTACGAGAATTCAACCCATTAGAGTACAAATGAAAAATTCACTAACCCACTATTCAAATATGAAAGAAGAGGTAGATCGACAATCGTGGTTCTATGACATTGTACAATATATCAAGAGTCAACACTACCTAGAGTAGGCCTCAAAAATATTAAGAAGATCATTCGAAGATTAGCAGCAAGTTTTGTACTTGATGGAGAAATCTTGTATAAAAAAAGTTGGGACTAGATTTTGCTAAAGTGTATCGATACTGTAGAAGAAAGAAGAATACTTGAAGAATTACACAAAGAAACACAAGTTAACGGGCATATGATGACCAAACAGATTATAAAAACTGGTTACAACTAGTTTACAATGAAAAATGATTGCATCAGCTATGCTAGAAAATATCATAAATGCTAAATTTATGCAGATAAAATTTATTTCCCTCTAATCTCGCGTATGTCTTGGCACCACCATGACCTTTCTCCATGTGAAGAATGGATATGATCAGACCCATAACCCCAAAAGCTTTAAATGGGTATCGATTTATCTTTGTGATAATCGATTACTTTACAAAATGGATAGAAGCAGTTTCGTATGCTAGTATTACGTAATCAGTGATGTGTAGATTTATAAAAAAAAAAATAATATGTTGGTATGGGCTCTTAGAAAGGATCATCTTGGATAATGCTAGTAACTTGAATAATAAAATGATGAAAAAATTATGCGCACTGTTTAAGATAAAGCATCACCATTCAGCATCATATCGTCCAAAAATGAATGGTGCAGTGAAGGCTGCGAATAAGAACATCAAGATGATATTGGGAAAAGTGACTGATATATATAGAGACTGACATGAAAAATTACCTTTTGTCATACTTACCTATAGAACATCAATTTGAACCTCTACGGAGGCCACCTCATTTTCACTTATGTATGGCATGAAAGCTGTACTACCGATTGAAGTAAAAATTCATTTCCTAAGACTTTTGATGGAAGTAAAATTGGATGAAGCAGAATAGGTTCAGAATCATTTAAAGCAACTGAATCTTATTGAAGAGAAAAGCCTCTTGGCAATCAATCATGGGCAAATGTAACAAAGAAGAATCATGCAAGCACATGACAATAAGATACAACCTCGATAATTTCATGAGGGCAAATTGATTTTGAAAAGGATTTTACCATATTAGCATGACAATAGAGAAAAATGGATGCTTAATTGAGAAAATTCATATGTGGTAAAAAAAGCTTTCTCTGGTAGAACTCTGATTCTTGTAGAAATAGATGGTGATGAATTACCAAATCTTGTAAATTTAGACATTGTCAAGAAATATTTTACTTAAAAAAAAGAGAAAAAAAAAGAGAAAAAGTAAAAAAAAAAGGGAAATAATTCAAATTGAAAACTCAAAAAGGGCGATTTGAACCAAAAAGGGGTCATTTAAGCTGAAAACCTAAAAAGACAGCTTGAATAAAGATGGAGCTAGGAGAAAATCTTTCAAAGAAGGAAAAAGTGGCACCAAATGGATGAATCATCGCCAAAATTAAGAGAGATGACTTTTAAAGGGCAAGTTTTTAGTAGTCACAGATATGGGGCAACGATTGGTTATATGAAATCACACGTGACAAGATCGTAAATGTAATAAGTTTTTGGAAAAAATCTGGTCGGAGTAGGCCAAAGTCATTCAAATGTTCATTATCTAGAGAATTGATATTTGATTCTTGAAATACTTTTGAGTTAATTGTTCTTTGTGTCCTGAAATGGCTTATCTTTGTCTTTCTAAACCCAAAATACCCTATTACTGACCGTGTTTCACAACCAAATTTGAACATGAAATCATTGTATTTGTCATTTAAAATTAAGATAATGATTTATAAAGTTCATAATAGACCAACATTGCTCGAAAAAAGAATGCAATATACGAATGATAGAAATAGTAATATGAAGGTAGAAAGAATGAAATGAAATTGATTGATTACTAAAAACAAAGAAGAGAAAGGGAAAAAAGAAAAAATTAAAAAAAAGATTTTAGAGTGATTAAAAGCCAAATGGGTTTATCATAAAATAAAGATTTTTGGTCAAAAATCAAAAGATTTAGAAGGATGAGACTATTGGAAGTGGCTTTTAAAGTTTGAAAGAATTGAACCAAAAAGTTGAATTAACTTGGATAAAAATGCATGATATAATTCATTGATTGCATATTTGTCTTTTCAACAATCATAATCATTGCATACATCACAAACCTCTTGATAAGTTATATAGAAGATTTCTTTATGAGACATCAGGAAGAATCAGCATTTTTTATTTTCAAAACAAAGATGATGGCCTTGAAGATGATATGTTATCTTTAGTACGATTCTTAAAATCGAAACTGTCAATCTATAGTGTACCCAATCCCTTATTTTTTTAACTCATAGCTCAGTCTTGGTCACATTTATTTTCTCGATTCGTGGTTTAATCCCGATCTCTATTTATTTTTTAACTAGCGGTTTAATCCCAATCGTCTTTATTTTTGACTTGTGGTTCAATCCTAGTCATCGTTCTTTTGACCCTTGATTTAATCCTGATATTATTGTTCTGTGACTTACGGTTCAATCCCGATCATATTATTTCTTGACTCACGATTTAATTTTGACATTGTTATTCTCTGACTCGTTATTTAATCCCTGTCTTATTATTTACTGACTCGCATTTAATCTCGATCTCTTTATTATCCATCTCACGATTTAATCTCAGTCATTTTTATTTCTAAATTATGGTTTAATCCTAATCTCTTTAATTCTAAATCGTGATTTAATCCTGATAGTTGCTATTCTCTGACTTGCGATTTAATCCTGATCTCTTTATTTTCTTAACTTACGGTTCAATCATGATCTTTTTACTTTTGAGTCGCGATTTAATCCTGATCCTCATTCTTTGACTTGCGATTTAATTTTAGTTTCTTTATTTTTCTTGACTCGCGATTCAATCCCGATCTCTTTACTTCTAAGTCACGATTTTATCCTGATCCTCATTCTCTGACTTACGATTTAATCTTGATCTTTTTATTTTTTTAACTCACGATTCAATCCTAATCTTTTTAATTCTAAGTCACGGTTTAATCCCGATCATCATTCTCTGACTTGCAGTTCAATCTCGATCTCTTTACTTCTAAGTCATGATTTTATCCCAATCCTCATTCTTTGACTTACAGTTTAATCCTGATCTTTTTATTTTCTTAACTCTCGGTTCAATCTTGATCTTTTTAATTCTAAGTCACGGTCTAATCCCGATCTTCATTCTTTCTCTGACTTGCAGATTAATCTCAGTCTCTTTATTTTCTTAACTCGCAGTTCAATCCTGATCTCTTTACTTTTAAGTCACGATTTTATCCCGATCCTCATTTTCTGACTTGCAATTTAATCCTGATCTCTTTATTTTATTAACTCGCAGTTCAATCTCGATCTTTTTAATTCTAAGTTACGGTTTAATCCCGATCATCATTCTCTGACTTGTGGTTTAATCTCGATCTTTTTATTTTTCTTGACTCACGGTTCAATCCTGATCTCTTTACTTCTAAGTCACGATTTTATCTCGATCCTTATTCTTTGACTTGTAGTTTAATCCCGGTATCTTTATTTTCTTAACTCGTAGTTCAATCCCAATCTTTTTAATTCTAAGTCTCGATTTAATCCCGATCCTTATTCTCTAACTTACGATTTAATCCTGATCTCTTTATTTTTCTTGACTTGCGATTCAATCCCGATCTCTTTACTTCTAAGTCGTGATTTTATCCCGATCCTCATTCTCTGACTTGTGGTTTAATCTTGATCTCTTTATTTTTTTTTAACTCATGGTTCAATCCTGATATTTTAATTCTAAGTCATAGTTTAATTTCGATCCTCATTATTTCTTTGACTTACGGTTTAATCCCAGTCTCTTTATTTTTCTGACTTAGGTTCAATCCTAATCTCTTTACTTCTAAGTTGCAGTTTAATCCTAATCCTCATTCTTTCTCTAACTCGCGATTTAATTTCAGTCTCTTTATTTTCTTGACTTACGGTGTTGTCCCGATCATTTTCTTTATTTCTCGACTCACGGTGTTATCCCGATTGACTCTTTACTTCTCAACTTGCAATGTTGTCCCGATCATTTTTTTTATTTTTTTGACTCGTAAAAAAATGATAATAAAAATAATAAAGTAACAAAACTAAAACAAATTTTTTTTAGCTTCGAAAAAAATTGGTGTCTTAATCTTTGCCCTATTACTGATTCTCAGTAATATGCAAAAAGGGATAGTTGTAGACACCAAATTTGTTCAACTTTTTATTAAGTCTCATTTTAAAGTTTGTCGCGTGTATTAGGTTTTTCAAGACCAGGCCCGATTCCAATTCAACTGGGCTTTAAGCCCAATTTTGGCTCAACTGAGCTTCGAGCTCGATTTTGACTCAATTGGGCTTTAGGCCCAATTTGATCCAACTAGTCCCGAAGCCCAATCTCATTCTTTAAGCCCAAAACATATTTATACTTTATTTTATTTTATTTTTTACTTTAATATTTATTAATTAAACAAAAAATACAATTAATTAATTAATAAAAAAAGATAAAACAAGGGTGTCGGTGTATGATGTAGCTGCCTAGTCCCATCAGACTAGCCACCTTTGTGACTAGCCACCAGACCAGTCACCAGACTAGCTACCCTTTCACTAGAGCCCTACAGCCCTTAGACCACCCATTGTCCCAAACATATACCTGGCCTCATAAAGAACCTAGCTTCCTCCATTTCAAAGCTCTTGAACACACATATATAGAGAAGCATCCAAACTTTCTATACTCAAAAGACCTCAGTCCCCTGCCTAGAAACCTTAATTTGCCTACACCCAGAAACCCTCAAAATACCCAGATAGTTCCTAAACACCTAACCCAAAAAAAGAAGAAAAAAAAAGCAATACACAGTCTTCCTCGTAGGGAGGAACCTCAGTGTCAAAGCCACCCTGCAACAAGAAAGAGAAATCATCAGTTTAAGTTATTAAAAATAAAAAATAAAAACTTCAAAAATCGATTCGCTACTATAGAGGCTCATTCTGACAAAAAAAAGGTCGGATTTAAAAAAGAGGGTGTCGAGGGGAATTTCAGATGATTTTTTTATGTTTTTTTATTACCGACGACCATCGACGGTGACCCAGATGGTGGCCAATGTGACGGTACGACACCGAACTCCAACCAAAGTCAGAGAGAGTTTGGAGAGCTAGGGAATTTTTTTTCTCTAAAAGAGGGATGAAATGAAACTGAAAAAAAAGTTGACTTTTATAGAAAAGCCTAAGAGTAAAACGATGTCGTATAAAGCAGGGAAGATCAACGCATGCCCGATTATCCGACTTGAGATCAGAGCAAATTGACTAGCCAACCCATCTCAGCCAACCTTTAGCTGGTCCAGATGAACCGTAGTGAATCGATTTGGACCGGTTCGAACCTCTACAAACAGAACTGACTAGACCGACAGTTAACCGGTCCGGTTCAGGTTTTTTTTTTTCAAATTTTTTTTTATTTTTGTTTTTATATTCTATTTATTTATATCATTTTTAACATTATTATTATTGTTATTATGCATACTTTAAAACTTTTAGAGTTTATTAAAATAAATACTTTTTGTTTTATAGTAATAATTAACAATAATAATAATTAAATGACAACAACAATAATAATAATGTTTTAAAAACTTTTAATTTCTTTTTTTAATAATCCAAGTGTTAAATAAAAAATAAAAATATGCATAATAAATAAATAAATAAAAACTTCTCCCTGCCTAAATATTGGAGGGAATACAACAATGCTTTAAATAATGATAATTTCGCCTGGATGTTGAAAAATTATTATTAAAAAATATATATACTAAATAGATTAATATTAACTATTTATAACAAAAAAATTTTTATTTTCTTGAAATTTACAAAAATCGAACTTGTTTCGAAATTCTGCCTAGATGTTGAGGATTTTTAGAGATGTTCGAGTTTTTTTTTTTAATTTCAAAAAATAAAAGTTTGAAATTGAAACCCTAAATCCTTTAAACCCTAAAACCAAACTCTTAAACTCTTAAACCCCAAACCTCTAAACCCTAAAATCAAATCCCTAAAACATCCAAACCCTAAATTCAAAACCCAAAAATCCAAAATCTCAAACCCTAAATTCCAGTCTCTAAACACTCTAAACACTAAATTAAGCCCTAAACCCTCTTAACCCTAAAAACGAAACCCTAAACCCTCTTGACCTTAAAAACGAAACCCTAAACCCTCTTAACCTTAAAAACGAAACCTTAAACCCTCCAAACCCTAAAATCAAACCCTAAATCCTTTAAACCCTAAAACTAAAATCTCAAACTTCAAACCCCAAACATGAATCCCTAAAATTCAAAATCGCAAACCCTAAAATCCAAAACCTAAAAATTCAAATTTTTAAAAACCACTAAAATCCAAAATCTCAAACTTCAAAATCCAAAACCTAAAAATCTAAAGGTAAAGACCCAAATTTGATACACATTTTTGAATCTTCAAAATCTTGAGATCCTAACCTTTAAAACCTCGACTTAAGCTCTAACCAAAACCATCTGAAAATTCTAAGGACATTTAAAAATCTCACTTGAAGTAATTTGTTCCCGAATACTGCCTAAATGATTAGGTATTTAGAAAATTTTATTTCATTAAGTTTTTTTCACACGATTTCTTAATGCACATTAATAATGGGATTATTAAATAAAAAGTATAATAGTAAATTAGGATCTAAAATATAAACAGTCACACCTAAGCTCTGCCTAGATGTTGAAGAGTCAGGGTGGTCTCATTATACTTAAGAGCCCGACCTTAAAAATGCATTTCATCTTGCATAATATTCATTGACATATATATATGCATCATTATATTATTGTTGACGCTCATCTCGTATTTCTCTGTCTTTAATTTTTATTTGTTACCTGATAATACCATTATTTACTTTTTTTTATAAAATGTTTTACAAGACAAAGATACATATATTTTTAAAGTTGTGATGTCATAAAATAAAACAAAAATAACATTCCAGGAATAATTCTTGGTATTCTGCTTAGATATTAGAGTGTCACCGACAATTATCTTTAATAAAGAGTGTTATTTTTATTTTAAGGGATATTGCATTAAGTCTCAAGTGAAAAGAGTTATCTTAAGTTCTGCCTAGATGTTGGAGAATTTTAAGATAATTCTTCAATATAAATATTTCTTCAATATTTCTAAAAAAGAATTTTAACCAAAATTTATTTTTTTAAAGTGAAGGGAATTAATGTTAAATTTCAAGTTGAAATCATTTTTATCTAACACCGAAAATAATGCATAATTAAATGATACCAATTTATGGGCGTTGTAAGGGTGCTAATCCTTCCCCACACGTAACTGACTCTCGGACCCAATCTGATTTTCGTAGATCAAAATTTATCTTTTTGATAAACTTTAAACCTGCTTTTATAGTTTTATTAAAAAGATAAACTTTTGGATGGCCAATCACACTTTAACAAAGATTGATGGTGACTCTCTTTTTATTTTCTTGATTATTAAAACTTTTTACGTCTGACGGTCTCAAAACCATTATGATATATAGAGATTACTATTTGTAATGCTCATAGTAATTCCATCATCAGTGATTCAAAATCTAATTTTTATAAAAACACTTTATTTTCATAAATATCTTTTAATATGTTGGTAAGATTTTTTGTTAAAAATTATCCTTCAATATATTGGTAGGATTTTATATAAACTAGGGGTGAGAAAAAATTGAGAGATTCGAAAATCGATTTGAAACCATAGTATTCGGTTTGATTCAAATTGGTTTTTTTCTTTTTTCAGTTCGGATCAAGTTTAGATATTATATATATATATATATATATTAGGTTAGGATCGAATTTCAGATCAGAAGGTGAAAAATAAAAAAAATCAAACCAAACTAAATTATATATTTTTCTTAGTTTTTATATATATTTTAAATTTTTATAAAATGAAAATAATAATTTTATATAAAAATCTACTTAAATATATTAAAATTTTATATTAAAATAATATATAAAAAATTAAAAATTGATAAATTGAACCAAATTCGGTTCGGTTCAGTTTGAATTGAATGAAGATTCGATTCAAATTTGGATCAAATTTTAAATTTTTATAATATTATGTAATATTCAAAAAAATCGAATTGAATTTGATCCGAATCGAATTGTTATCACTCTTAATTTAAACTATTTCTTTTTTTTTTCTTTTAAAACTTAATTTTTATTAAAAATTATAAGATTCTCCAATAAATTGGTAAAACCCTTTTTCTAAACCATAAGCCCTCCAAAACACTAGAAATGCTTTTTAAAAAAATATTTTAATCAAAATTTAATTTTTATTAAAAATTGATAAGATTCTCTAATATATTGGAAAAACTTTATTTTGAAAAAAAATAAAATCACAAACCTTCTAATATGTTGGTAAGATTTTTATTTTCATAAAACTTACTTTTAAAATTTCAACCTTCTAATATGTTGGTAATGTCTTTATTTTCTCAAAATTTATTTTTTAAAATAAAATATCTTTAATCCTAACATATAAATAATAAACAATGAAATATAAAAGTATAAAAAAAAGAGAATTGTACCAACAATTAGGGGTGTAATCAAGCCGAGTCGAGTCAAATAGTGAGAAGCTCAAGCTTGACTCACAACTCGGGGCTCGATACTCGGCTCGATTTCGATTGAGTTTTATTTTTCAAACTCGAGCTCAATTCGTGATCGAATTCGAGCTACTCGAGCTCGCTCGATTAAGCTTGATTAATATGTAAAAATAAGCTCGATTCATATACTCGACAAGAGTTCAATTATTCATGCTCGAATTCAAACTCAAACTCGAAAATATTTTATTAATTAAAATAATAAAAATATATTTAAATATAAAAGCTCGATTAAGCTCACGAGCTACTCGAGTCGGATATAAAAATACTCGAATTCGATTCGATCGATAAGTCGAGCTACTCGAGCTCGAGCTCGACTTAATAATAATCGAATCAAATTCGAGTTTTCTTCGAATCGAACCCGAGTAGCTTACGAGTATTAATGTATCATTTATACCCCTACCAACAATTGGGCTAAATCCAACTAGAACTCCAAAATATTAGTCTTGAATGGTTGGCAAAATTAAATTTTCATCCAAACTTTTAAAATGATGGGCTAGGTGAATTAGGTTGGATTCTACAAAGGGCAATTGGAGCGAGATGTTGCAATTGGGCGGGAGCAAGTCGGATCTTCCAATGGGCAACTGCGTGGGTCTTTGAATTAGGTCAAAGAGAACTCGATTTACTTAACTTAAAATAATGTCATTTTTCTTGTTCTATAAAATGCTAAAATTTTTATCTTTGTCTCATTTGTTCCTTCTCCACACTCTTTAGTTCTCTTATTCTTCAGTATCTCTCTAGAAAAGAAATTTCAACCACTACCTTTGATTGTCATGCCATCACCAGTTGCCGCACTCCACCCTTGGTTGGAGCAAGCCCAAAATTGCACCTTCACTTCCTCTCGGCTCCCTTGTCTCGAATCTAAACTCAATTTTTCATAAATTATCTCTTAACGACTGGCATATAAGAATAAGGTTGTAGTCTTCCACTACCTTCTCAGCCTCTTTCAACTGTTCAATTCTTTTAAATTTTTAGTATGTTGGTGTACTCACCATTATCTCCCTTTCCACTGTTCTAATCTCTAAGAATCTCGTTCGTCGCCATCGACCACCATAAATGCCATCACTGTTACCACTACTCTAACTACCTGACCATTTTCTAAGGTCTTTTCCATTTCTTAGATAACCTCTTTTTTAATATTTTAGCCATTTTTCTACTTTACTCTCAATGTAGAATGATTGGATTTTAAATGAGTAAAAATGTGCAAATTTATAACTTTTCTTTCATTATTTCCATTTCTTTTTACTGAATGAGAGAAATTATCATTTTTCTTCCCTATGACTTTCATGTTTTTCATTCATTCCATTTTCCTACAAAAGGCCATTCAAGTTAGCTTGAATTGCATATTTCTTTAAAACTACAAAAAGCCTTAATTATTAGATTCAAAAGGCAAAATGACCCATGCATACATAATTCAATAATCTTGTTACATAATGTTAAGGAAAGTCAATTTGCAAGAAGTGTGGTTTTTAGATATCTATATACACTATTGCATTGTTAATTTCATTTCAAAAATTTTCGTTCCATTCAATAAAAAAATAATACACTTAAAACTTTGTCGGAGGACAAAGAATGTGGTTTTTTTGCACATTTATAGTTAACTATGATAAATACTCATTTGATAATTTAATAGATGTGTGTATACTTGAGCTTAGAGAATCAATTTTGATTTTTTTTTAATTTAATTGAAAAGTTATGTAGTTATGTTTTACAATTCAGTACATCTAATAATTTTAAATATAAAGTATAATATGATACGAAAATGATACGATAAAGGACATAAAAATAACACGATTTAAAATTTTAATAAAAATTATATATTATTTGAAAAAATAAAAAAATGTTTAACATATTAATATGAATTATGATATAATAATTTTTATATTTTATATGTATTTAACATGAACTATGATATAATAATTTTTATATTTTATATATATTTAATACAAAATAAATATAGCACATAAATGAATTATCAAATTTAATTATAAGCCTTGAATGATTGTTATTATGATGCCTTTTGAAGATAAAAACTAGTGCCTATAGTGCCATAAAAATTGTGCAATAATTGAATAACTTAACAATAGTACTTTATTGTCTAAAACATCCTAATAGAATAGTAGATTAGATGTACCATAATAAAATGGAGTAATTAATTAAATAAAATGATCTTTTATTTCTTTTGCATCTGTTCACGTGTAAAACATTGTAAACGTGATATTCATCGAATTTGTAACATGATTTGTATATGAAAATTAATTAGGGTAGTCGAAGATTTAATTGAAATATGTTTGGGTTTTTTCTTCCATCATAAGGCTCCTATTGGTGCCAAACTCCAAATTGAAGGTTAGAACCTTAAAATCACAATAAAGGAAAGATAGTGGTTAGGACACAGGCATAAGGTGTCCCATGCGTTTGCACTCCAATGTTTAAGTCAAAGGTTGAAATAAGAGGAAAATAAAAATGGAATGAAAAGTTAGATTAGATAAATAGTACCTAAATAACTCTATTTATAGGTGAAAGGTGAGGGGTCTATAAGGTAAAATAGTGATATAGCTGAGTTGATGTGGCATTGTATATGTCAGGTTGGCTTGACATGTTTGTGGAAAAACACTTATTTATAGCTGGTTGTAATCTTGTAATCTATATATTTATATTTGTATCTCTAGAATTAAGTATTTATATCCCTAGAATTAAGGAAGATTTAGTTTCCTAGTTTAACTCCTAGTTAGTTGTAAATAAACCTAAGATTCTTATATAATTTAAAATAAGCAGTTTTTCAATATACATTCAGTTTCCACATGGTATTAGAGCTTTAGGCTCTTCTTGGAAGTAAAATTTTCACCCTTCATTGCTGACTTTTTTAGGCTTTCATTATCGAATCTTGTTTAGGCCTTCATTGTCGAACCCTTTCAAAGAAGGATATCACTATCACCCAATTTGAAGATATGTTAACTGAAAAAATCATTGAAGTACTATAGCTGTCTCAGAAACAAGGAGAGTTCAACATGGAAGAGATTGAAAAGCTGAGAAACTTATTGAAAATCCTTGAAAAACCTACTATGGTATGTTCTTTGGGTAAAGTTTCTAGTTTAGGTAAAGCTTCTGGTTCTTATGAATTAAATGTCTCGGCTAAGCCTATTACGAGTTCTTGGGTCATTGACTCAGGAGCCACAGACCACATAACACATTCCTCATAAAACTTTACTACATATAACCTGTGTCCTAGTAATAAGAAAATTATTGTTGCTGATGGTTCACTTACCACAGTAGTAGGATTAAGAGATGCTCAAGTTAATCTTTTGTTTGTTCTCAAAAATATTCTTCATGTTTTTGGATTATCTACTAATCTGATATCTATACAAAAACTTACCAGAGATATGAATTGCAAAGTAATTTTTTATCTCTCTTATTATGAATTTCAGGACCAGAGTTTGGAGAAGATGATTGGACTTGCTAAGAAAAAGGATAGACTATACTATCTTGAGACATCAAATAACACAAGTAGTATAAAAAATAGTTTACCTTTTTCATTTCTTTCTGAAAAATCTTTCAATAAAGATAAAATCTGGCTTTATCATTTTCATCTTGGACATTCTTTTTTTGGAACCTTGAGAAACATGTTTCCTTCTTTATTCAAAGAATTAAATGTTGAAGATTTTCATTATGATATTTACGAATTTGTAAAACATAGATGTGTCTTTTTCAATCAGTAACAAAAAAAGTTATACTCCCTTTTACTTGATTCATAGTGACATTTGAGGTCCCTCTACAATTTCTAATATTTTTGATGCGAGATGGTTTGTTTCATTCATAGATGATTGTACTAGGGTCTTTTAAGTTTTTTTACTTAAATTCAAATCAGATGTGAATAGTATATTTTTAAGCTTTCAAAACATGGTCTAAAATCAATTTAGAGTAAGAATCAAGAGATTTAGGTCTGATAATACAAGAGACTACTTCAACTAGAGTCTATCCACCTATTTTTAAAAAGAAGAGATTATTCATGAGTCATCTTGTGTTAATACTCCACAGCAAAATGGAGTGATAGAGAGAAAAATCAGCCATTTACTAGCCACAACTCGAGCCTTTCTTTTTCAAGCAAATGTACCTAAATCTTATTGGGGGGAAACTGTTCTCACTGCCACACACATTATAAATAGGTTACCTTTAAGAGTTTTAGGATTTAAAACTCCTATGAAACTACTCTCACAATTTTATCCCAACCTCAATACCACAAATAATCTCACACTTAGGATATTTGATTGTACATCATTTGTTCATTTTCACAGTCATAACAGGGGAAAATTGGATCCAAAAATGATTAAATATATTTTTGTGGGGTATTCTTCAACTCAAAAAGGATATAAGAGTTATTATCCTCCTATCAAAAAATTTTGTGTCTGTAGATGTCACTTTTGAAGAAAATAAATCATTTTTTACTTAACTTTATCTTCAGGGGGAGACTTCATTTATGGAAGATAAGGATAAAGACTTCTTTTTGCTTGATTTGCCTCATTCTTCAACATTTACACCCATTAATTCTTCTAAGTCGAAACCTGTTTCTGTTGAGCCCAAGTCAAACACTGAATTTGAGTTTAAACTCATTCCAAATACAGAAGATGTGACAAAAGATAATATTGTTCTTGATTCTATGAAAGAATTACAGGTGTACTCAAGAAAGAAAGTTCCAAATCCTGAACTAGTGCCAGTCTAAGAACCTGATCCTAACTCTGAAAATGAGGTAACTACAGTTTTTGACTCTGTTTCTCAAAATAAGCATAAATCTCCTAAAACTATAACTAGTGATTATGATTTACCTATTACCATTAGGAAAAGAACCAGAGAATGTACCAAGCATCCACTATACCTAATATCTAATTTTGTGTCATTTGAAAAATTTTCACCATCCCATAAAAATTTTTTTGTGAGCTTAAACACTATTTTTGTTCCAACTACATTATTCGAGGCATTATCCAGTGAGAAATAGAGGCAAGCCATGAAAATAAAAATAGAGGCCTTAGAGAAAAATCAAACATGGGAACTGGTAGAGTTGCCTAAAAGAAAAAATCCAGTGGGGTATAAATGGGTTTTCACTGTAAAATACAAGACAGATGGTACTATTGAAAGGTATAAAGCCAGGTTAGTGGCTAAGGGCTATATTCAAACATATGGAGTGGATTACCAAAAAACTTTTGCTCCAGTTACCAAGATAAATACAGTTAGGATTTTGTTATCATTGGCTACAAATTACAATTGGCAGCTTCAACAATTTGATGTAAAGAATATTTTTTTTACATGGTGATTTGAAAGAAGAAATATATATGAAGGTTCCACCAAGATTTGGAGGTAATTTAGAAGCAAACAAAGTATGCAGGCTAAAAAAGGTTTTATATGACCTTAAACAGTCTCCTAGAGCTTGATTTCAAGAGATTTGCCAAAGTGATGCTAGCAATGGGATATAAACAGAGTCAAGAAGATCACACATTATTTATCAAAGACTCTGATTCAGGGAGAGTCATAATTCTATTAATATATGTTGATGATATAATTGTAACTGAAGATGATGAAAAAGAGAGAGAATCTTTAAAATAGTGTTTGGTTTGAGAATTTGAGATAAAAGAGCTAGGAAGATTGAAGTACTTCCTAGAAATTGAAGCAGCTCACTCACGACATAGTATTTTTATCTCACAACAAAAATATGTGATGAATCTTTTGAAGAAAACTGAGAAGCTTGCATGTAAACCTGTAAATACTCTTATAGATCCTAATCATAAAATTAG
Source organism: Durio zibethinus (assembly GCF_002303985.1). Next base: position 388,480 of record NW_019167871.1, read on the forward strand.
AAAAATTAATGAAGATACTGCTGTAAATAGAGAGATGTACCAAAAATTAATTTGAAGACTCATTTATCTCTCACATACTAGACCTGATATAGCATATGCTATGAGTGTAGTAAGTCAATTTATGTATAGTCCTAAAGAAGTGCACCTACAGACTGTCTATCGTATATTGCACTATTTGAAGGCCAATCCTAGGTGATGTATCTTATTCAAAAGAAATTCAGAGTTAGTTCTAGAAGCATATATAGATACTGATTATGCAGGTTCAGTAACTGATAGAAGATCCACCTCAGGCTACTGCACTTTCTTAGGTGATAATCTTGTGACTTAGAGGAGTAAAAAATAGAATGTGGTGGCAAGATCAAGTGCTGAAGCAGAGTTCAGAGCAATGGCTCAAGGAATTTGTGAACTACTATGGTTAAAGATTATCTTAGAAGACTTGAAGATCAAGTAAGATGGACCAATGAGACTCTACTGTGATAACAAGTCTGTAATAAGTATTGCACATAATCCTATGTAACATGACAGAACAAAACACATTGAAGTAGATCGATATTTCATAAAAGAAAAACTAGACAGTAAGTTGATTTGTACACCTTATGTATCAACCAAGGGTCAACTTATAGATGTGTTGACTAAAGGTCTCAATAGTGTAACATTTCAAGAAATTATTTTCAAGCTGAAAATAAAAAACTTCTATTCACCAGCTTGAGGGGAAGTGTGAGAAAACATTTATTTACAGCTGGTTGTAATCTTATAATCTGTATATTTATATTTGTATCTCTAAAATTAAGTATTTATATCCCTAAAATTAAGGAAGATTTAGTTTCTTAGTTTAACTCTTAGTTAGTTGTATATAAATTTAAGATTCTTGTATAATTCAAAATAAACAGTTTTTCAATATGCATTCAGTTTTCATAATGTTAGATTGACCCAAAAGTAAAAAATACCCCTAGCTATTTGCTGACAGTTCCTAATGAGAAAAAAAATGAATTTACCCTTTGGACCCAAAAATATCCTTAACATTTTGTATCCCCACAAAACAATTTGAGTATTAAAGTAAGAAATGCCTGATTGAGCCCTTTGGCGTACATGTTTGCTAATTTGACCTTGAACTTTTGAGTGTGGGTTTTTGTAAATTTATGCATATGACCTGACCTCATATTGCCAAGGTTGAATATAATTGAGGCTGGTGTTAGAGTTAGACAAGAGGTTTGTAGTCAATAGTGAGCGATTGAGCATAGCCCTATGTGTCAACTCAACATGTAATTGTAGTTGTTGAGCTTGATTTTGAAGGTGGTTTTAGGTTATACACTTAGTTGGTTTGTTCTGGGGTTATCGAGATAAGTGATATAATGTTAAAGTTGCCCAAAGTTAGGCTAAGTAAAATTGTGAATGCCTACAGGCATGACTCATACGTCCAACATGGGACTTACATATTTTTTTAGTGTCGGAGTTTGATCCTCAAGTCTAACTCAGGGTTAACTTGGCAATTGGTCCTTTTAATTGATTCATCTTAGGTTTTGCAAACAATTTGGTCAATTTGAATAAGTGGGATAACCGATTTGCCCTTCAATTATTTGAAAATCATATTTAATGAGTAAAAAGGTATTTAGGTAGTAAAAGTCTGAGCTAGAAAGGCAAAGGGCCATCATTGGTAACGGTCTGATATGCCCTTTAATTAAGAGAGACTCTCGTCTTATTAGTAGGTGGATGTATTTCTTATCCAATAAGTTGGTAGGTTGTTTTGACCATCATTATAGTGAGTGGATTGGCTATTGATTAGGCCCTCTACTCTTTTAATCTTCTTTTGAAAGGCTATATACTCATTAGTGGAGTGCCCTTTATTAAATAATGGTTATAATGTTGTTTTGCTGGGGGTTGATTATTTGGTCTTCTAGGTATTGGCCTCACCTAGATAGGTTGTAGAATGATGACATTAAGGGTTTTTTTTGGTGGCTTGGTAATGGTTGGGTTATGGCTAGGAGGTTCAACTAGTGTTGTGTTGCCATTCTCTTTTCTTGGATGGATGATTTTTGGAATTGGTGGTTGTCATAGAGCTATTGTCTAGAGGTTTTTGTCTACTTACTATCACCTTGCAGGTGTTCAAGGAGTCGATCATGCTTATCAGTTTTATTTGTAACCTTGAGTTATTCAGCCTTGGTAAATTTTTGGGCTCTCTCATAAAGCTAATATAATTGTTCAGGTTTATTTTTAGTAAGGGAATACCTAAATTGATCATGTTTTATCCCAAAAGTGGATGCTTTAATGGCCCACTCTGTGTTTAGGTCTTTAATTTCCAAAATTATGATGTTAAATATTTTAAGGTATTACCGTAATGCTTTATTAAGATTTTGTCTCATGACCAACAATCTCACAAAAGAGCATACCATGATTCTGCTACTAAGGAAATGGGCCATGAAATGTCTACTAAGTGTGTCAAAACTATCAATAGTCGTAGAGGCTATCAAGTAAAACCACATGCGGGCTCTACCTTTTAGTATCGTAGGAAAAACTCTACATTTGACTACATTTGAAATGCTGTGGAGGTCCATAAAGGTCTTTAAATGGTCCATGTGATCTTTGGGATTGATAGTCCCATTATATGTTTCTTTGGGGGGTTTTAGGGAGATAAGGATGTCAACTTGTCTAATAAGGGCAGACAAGGGATTGTGGTCATCTTTTAACTATTGCAAGTCTTTATTTTTTTTCTTTTTTATGTTAGCCAATTCTTTACACAAAATAGTGACTTAGGCTACGAGTTCATTATCAAGGTTAAGACGGATGAAGGTCTAGTTTTGTTGTGAGCTTAAGATGATAAGTGTTATCTTGAAGAAGTTGGTGGTACTTTTAGCACGTTGGAGAGTGGCTTGTAATGGCTCTTGGAAGGAAGAGGCAAAGCTTTCCCTTAAGTAGGGTTTTTCTTGTAGTGGTTGTTGAGTGACTTGCTAGTAGTGTTGAAGTAATCTTTATTAGGTGGCTACTTAAGCATTTAAAAGCTGAATTTAGGTTATTAATGCATGGTAAAACTTTGAAAGATGTTGTTGTATATTAGTCTAGTACATAGGGATCTGTGGAACTAGAAGTGTAACTTGCACAGTGAAAGTAGCAAGGGAAATGTTTTGCCAATGAGTTGTATTAATTGACTGTAAAGAGTGCATCTGTTATGGAAGAGGTTGTGAAGTTGGATTTGAGGGTTCAACAGTAACAGTGTGGACCAAAAAAGAGTCAAGGTCATTTTTTGAATATAAAACTCCCATCAAGTTTTGATAATAATTAGATGGCTATAAAGTTCAAGCATTTAATGACATATTGTTACTATGAAATAGGAGGATGGTATCATTTCTTGGTGTTCATGGAATGAGGTTTGGTGATGGAATTTTTAGAAGAGTCAGGAGTATGGCCATAGCATCGATAGTGGCTATAGGTTAGGTAGTTATATGTGTGGCTAAAGTTGTTGTTTCAGAGGAGTAGGGGTAAGACATGGCTATCATTCCCACAGACAACACCAATTATTGATGGTAAGTCTACGTAGAGCTTGAGAAAAGGTTACATGGATGAGCATGGGTTGCATTTAATGATTCTAACCTAATGTGTACTGCATTTAACAATCCTAGATAAGTTGGAGGCTAATGGGTCTACTATAAAGTGATATCTTAATGTGACATTAGTGAAGATAGTTGGACAAATCCTTTTTTGACGAGAACGAGTCAACTTTGTGGCAAGGGGTGTGAATGTTGATCAACCCTTTATAGTGGTGACACGATAGTCGTACAGATATTTGGAGAGCATAAAATTGACTTTATTGATTAAATAGATAGGTACAACAATATATATATATCAATTTTATAAAAATTTTAAGTATCCTTTCATCATAAATAAAAATATCCACCATGTAATATTTTGAGCCATTCTCTTATGAATGCATATACCAACAAAGTCATTTTTATATTTTCTATTGTCTTTTCCCATTGTTAAATCTTCATTACTTAAAATTTTACAATCAAGTTAAATCATCACTCTCCATCTTCTTAGTCATTTACATCATATTCAAGCTTTTAAACAATCCTTTCATAATTTTTTTTTTACAAAAAAAAACAATAACTTGAAAATAAAAAAATTATAAATATTATAATTTAAATTTTAAATTTGATTTACAGAATGCTAACTCGCAAGAAGGTTTGGCATCCATGTATAGGTGATATTTAACATGGGGGATTTATTCAATTACGTGAACCATTTCAATTATTCCATTGAGCCATTTCTACCCTCCAAAGATGAACGCATCATTCATTAATTTCTAAAGTACAGCTCCATGTAATAATTTCTTCCCCCACCCCCCCACCCCCCAACCATCAGCATTTTGAGATGACTAAGGGTTCAATAAATTTTGATTGACAACTTTATTTGTTATAAAATATTTACTTTCTTCACAATAATTTTAAAATAATTATAAAAATATTCTAATAACTCCACCAAGAATTAATAGTTGATATAAAAAATTTTTTAGATTCTATTGTAATTTTTAATATCTCTCGATATTGTTTTACACCATCTCTTTATATATATAAAGAGAAAACAATCTCATTCATCATCAATGAAATTTAAATTTTCTGTTGATTGGGTTAGAGTTATTGCATAACCCATTGAGGTTTTTTAAAAATAATAATAAATTCATTTATAAAGTAACAGATGTGTTAATATTTTACCATTTTTTGTAAATTTTTTTTTATGGAATTTGAAATTTCCACTTACAATATATAAAAATTCTATATGCTATTTTACAACCAATCAAAATATCAATAATATAAACTTTTAAGTCATTCTCTTAAAATTTATTTGAATGGATTGTGAGATTAATTTTACTAAAATTAAAAATACTTGTAATGGTAAAATTAATTATTGTAATAATGAGATTCAGTATTATAAGGATAACATTAAAATCAATGATATAATATATATTTAAATATAAATGCAATAATAGCGATGATGTAAAGTATAATAAAATAATAAAATAATCATTACAGATATTATATTAAAATTTATATATGATAAATTTTACAAATAATCAAACATTAATAAAATTATTTTTATATCAAATAAAAATAATCATTAAAAACATTAATTAAAATTAAATTAATAAATTGTTCTAGTATATTTTTATTTTTATTTAACATTCAACATATTAAAAAATGACTCCGAATAAAAATTTAAGGATATAATAAAAAATTTATATATTTAATAAGGGTAAAAGGATCTAGTTGAGAGACCAGTGGTCTACTAAACCCCTTTTCTTCCAATAAAAAATTGGGCCTTAGTGCGGGCTGGAACTCAATCACCTCACAGATTATGTTATCCAAACATGTCTTACAGTGTGATTCAACCAAAAATGCAGCCTAATAGCACCTCACCAAAAATTCACTTGCTTGGCCACTAAATATGAAATTAAATATGAAATTAAATCCATTTAGACTACTTCAGTTAAGTTCATTTATTAAAATATAATTTAAAATTAACATTAAACAAAAAAAAATTATTAATAAAATAATATTTCGAGCCAAATTAAATATAAGTCTTAAAAATTTTATTCAAAACCTGACCTGAGTCAGCTAGACCCGTTGGCTTGGTGAGCTGTTTGCCCATCGACAAATCTAATTCATCTAAACCATTACAGCAAATTACATTTAAATATTTACAAAACTTTTCACATATTTTTACATTTAAAATAAAAATATTTCCAAAGCATAAAGTTTAAATTATAAATAATTGAAATTTTTTAATATTAATTTATAAATTATTCAATACTATTAGAATTAACAAAAATATTTTTAATACAAGCTATTTAATGAAATTAAAATTTTTATTTACAAATTGAAAAGTTTTATGAATATTTATAATAAAAATATTTTAACGATAATCATTAGATGCAATTAAAATTCTTATTGCAAATTAGATAAATCTTATTAATATTTAAAATAAAAATTTAAAATGACAATTTAAAATTATGCAACTGAATACTTGTTGTTTTATCTATTTGTAAATATAATTATATATTGTATATATAGTTATATATTTTATAAATAACTAAAACTAATAAAGAGCATATTAATCAAATTTTGTATTAACATGTAAAGTTTATTCCGATATACATATTATATCTATTAATATAAAATTTATTATTTTTAATGTTAATGTAAAATTAAAACTTCGAAGTTAAAGAAATTAAATTTAAACCTTTAACTTTTTTATTTATCAAATAGCTTATTTAATGAATGGCTTTAAGTGAAATTATATTATTATTACTGATAAATGCTAAACCAAGTTATAAGCAAGGATGCCTATAAAACAAATAGAATTATAGATGTAAACAGATAAGTCGAATCTAATTTTGGTTTGTTATTAATTTTAAATCAGATCATTTTAGATTAAAAAAAATAAATTGCTTTAGATTTGAATCAAGTTTCGTTTTGATAAAAAGCAATTGAATTATTTTGTTTTTAAATTGAAATCATTTTGAGTTTATATAAAATTAAATTCAGATTTAAAAAAAAATCAGATCACCATGTGTTTAAGAAATCTTAAATCAGATTAATTCGAACTTAAACCATTTCAAGTTCTGATTATTTAAATTTCAAATTTCCATATTAAACCGTTGAATTATTGTATGATCAGTTTAGAAAAACACTTAAAATGACAAAAGTACTCTAAATATAGAGATTACATAAATATTTTTAAAGATTGCTGGATAATTCTAAAGAAACTGCAACCAGGTTTTGTGATGACAAGCTCACTGGAAACCAAGTATCCAACTTGGACCCCAAAACGAGAAAAAAAAAAAAGCCCTAAATTCCTAGAATAATCTAAATTAGAAAAAAAAAAAAAAAAAAAAAAAACACAATTAACTCTTGGGTGCTAAAATTGCACAAACTGTGATACTACAACTGAACAATAAAATATAGAAAATTCTAAATTCTTAAAATTGAAATTACACAAGAAAAATTAATGAATGACGACACTAGATGACTGCAACTACAGCTTTCCCCTAGTTCCACTTGTAAATTCTCCAGATACTTAGGTGGTGACCAGTTTACTTTCCAATAGACTGGTTTTGGTTCTTTTTAACATTAACACCAGTAGAAGGAGCATGGCGCTTGATCTTTGGTAATGCTCTTTCTGTATTGTACAATTCAACCTACATTGATTCATAATGAAACTCAAGTGTGGAGCAAACAATAGAAGCTCAATGGGTAAAGTTTGTTATATGTAACAAGCAACTTGACAGAAAAGAAAAAAAGGGCAGAGGAAATTTTACATCAAGAAATGAAATAAGACATACCACCCTATTTTGTAAAGTTGTTTCCCTAAGCAATGATACCACAAAATATCATAAAGCTGCATGTTAACAGCTAAAATTTTAGGGAAGAAGCGTAAGAGCTTCGTTCTACGTTGAATATCAATATAAAAGCTTTGTTCTACGGAAGAAGTAGCATTTGGTTAATAGTAGAAATGCCGTGAATATGAAAGAAATAGTATACTGATCAGTGTGCTTCAGAAAATGGTACGCCTGTGATTGAATCATGCTTCATGCCATTCTTTCTATCTGTTTTAACAACCAAGTCTACCTAGAACTTCAAAATCAAAGAGATTATAATAGATACAAAGTTCTCTACTTTCAATGTTTATCTAAGTGACTTAATTTCCTAGCAATTGCTGCACGTTAACAAAATTTCGAAGTTCTCTTTCTCCCTTCATGTTTTGCACTTTAGTAAAACCAACCATAATTTCTAACACATAACCATAGATTTTTGAAGAAATCTTTATAACATGGAAGGAAAATAAATTAAGTAGCCAAGAAGTTAATTGAGAGAATAATCTATTGTTACCCTAAAATGGGTGACAAGCAACTTTTATTGATTAAGACATGGGCCAAGCCCATTAACAAGAAAATTGAGTAAAACAAATAATAATGAGCCAAACATAGCAACACGCTACTCGAACAAAATAATATGCTAATTCTAACACTTCCCCTCAAGCTAAACATAGACATCAGGCTTAGCTTATTACAAGTATAGTTAATATGTACCCTTCCCAATGGTTTGGTGAAAATATCAGCTAGCTGATCACCAGTTCTGATGTGGGAGAGTGACATAGTCAGACTTGCACTTTTTCTCAAATTGTGTGCTAATCGACCTCGATATGCTTTGTTCGCTCATGGAACACTGGATTATTGACTATATGTATAGCAGAACAACTGTCACACCAGAGTTTAGAAGGAGTATCTTGCTTGAATCCTAGCTCCGATAAAAAACTGCGCCGCCAAAAAAACTCACAAGTAACCAAAGCCATTGCTCTATACTCAACCTCTGCACTCGGCCGTGCTACCACAGCCTGCTTTTTATTTTTCCATGACACTAGATTTTCCCCAACAAACATGCAATATCCTCTAGTAGAACGTCTATCAGAAGGGCTGGCAGCCTAATCAGCATCAGTAAAACCCTCAGAATAGGTATGGCCATGATCACTATATAAGACGCCTTTTCCAACAAATTAACTCAAGTAGTGAAGAATACGAAGAACTGCATCCTAGTATGACTTACGCGGTGCAGCAACTCACGACCTCAACAGCATACGAAATATCAGGGCGTGTCAGCGACAAGTAAATAAGCTTTCCAACCAGCCTTCTATATCTCTTTGGGTCCATAGGGGTATCATAAACCTTACAAGAGCCAATCTTTACCTCTTCTAAGACGTCGTTAGTATACTTATGTTGGGAAATGAAGACCCCTTTCTTTCTACGTGCCACCTCTATGCCAAAAAAGTAATTTACGCGATCAAGATCTTTGGTTTGAAACTTAGACTGAAGAAACTATTTTAGTAGTGCAATATTTTTAGGAAACACTACAACTCCGATACACTTGTTTGGCTAAATAACTCCAATCCAATCACACTAGCAGAAGCAAAATCAAATGATCAATCAATCTCCAAATGTTTAGTCTTATCATAATGAACAAGATTCTTTGCTATACTTATGGTAGCTTTGTTGTTGCAAAATATCTTCATGGATTCTTATGGAGAGACCTTTAACTCCCCTAGCAACTTTTTTAGCTTAATTCCCTCACATATGCCATGAGACATAGCTCTAAACTCAATTTTTGCACTATTTCTAGCCACCACAGATTACTTCTTACTTTGCCAAGTAACCAAATTTCCCAACACCTAGGTACAATAACCAGTAGTTGATCTTCAATCAGTAACGAATCTAACCCAATTAACATCAGTGTAAATTTCAACATTTCAACATGATGTCTTATTAAAAAATAACCTTTTGGCAGGACTCTTCTTTAGGTATTGTAAGATTCAATACACAAACCTCAAGTGTTCTTCATTAGCTTGTTCATGAATCTGCTTACCATACTAACTGAAAAATTGATATCTAATCTTGTATAAAAGAGGTAGATGAGTTTCCCCTACAAGTCTCTAGTATTTGCTCTTATCTATTGGTGGACTTCTTTCTTCCATCCCTACCTTACTCATTATGTCCATAGGGGTGCCAACAAGTTTGTATCCAAGCATTGTAGTTTCTTTACGTAAGTCTAGGACATACTTACGCTATGAAATAGAGATGTCATTCTTTGAGCAAGCTATCTCCATGCCAAAAAAATATTTCAAGTGTCCCAAATCTTTAATTTCAAATTCTTTGGCTAGGAGATTCTTTAAGTTGCTAATTTCTTTCACATAGTCTCTAGTAAGAATAATTTCATCAACGTAGACAATGAGAATGGCTATTTTTCGTTCAAGTTAATTTTTGACAAACATGATGTGATCGATTTGGCATTGTGAAAAACCATAGTTCTTTATCACTTTTGTTAATCTATCAAACCATTCATGTGAGAATTGTTTGAGACCATATAGGGACTTTTGAAGTTCACATACCTTGCCAAAATTATCCTGATTTTTTTAATCTTAAAGGGATTTCTATGTAAACTTTTTCTTTTAGGTCATCATTAAAAAATACATTTTTGACATCTAGTTGGTAGAGTGGTCAATCTAGATTTGCTACCAATGATAATAACACCCATATTGAATTAAGTTTAGCAATCGGAGCAAATGTTTTCACATAGTCAACATTATAGGATTAAGTAAATCCTTTTGCAACAATGTGAGCTTCGAATCTATTAATACTTCTACCTGCATTATGCTCGACAGTAAAAATCCATTTGCACTGATTTGAATTTTTTCCTTTGGGTAGTTCTAAAATCTCTCATGTTTTTTTTTTCTAAGGCCCTGATTTCTTTCAAAACAATCATATTTCATTTTGGTTGCAAGAGTGCTTCATGAATATTATTGGAAATTTACATATTGTTTAGTATGGTAAAAAAAGCCTAATAACTAGGTGATAAACCTTCATAAGAAACCTCATTACAGATTGGGTGTTGAGTATATGATCTCACACCTTTCCTTAGAGCAATTGGTTGATCAAGATCATCAAAAGATTTAATTAAATTAGATTCAATAAGAGTGTTACCTATATTGGTTTCAAGTATTTTTTGAATCGGTTCAGATTCTTTATTTTGCTTTGAAGGTGTACATTCTCTTAGATCTTTTTGAGTTTTAAGTCTTCTTAAATAGACAATCAATTCTTGGTTTGTTTTCTCTTATGTAGACTTCGGGCTTGAAAGATTTGATCGGATGTTTTAGATTTAAAAGAGAGTTAAAGGATGTCGATCGATAAGGTGTGGGTAGGGTAGAGCATTCCCATCCCTATCCCCAAATTTTTATATTATACATATTCCCGTACCCATACCCAATGTATATTTTAAATTTATCCCCATCCTCATGGATATTTAATGGGTATGGATAATCCCCATACCCTTAACTTATAAAAAAAATAAAAACTAAAATTTATGTTTTTAACATTTTTTTTATTTTTATCTTGTATATTTAGGTAATTTTTTTATAAATATATATTAATATATATTTTTCAATAAAAATATATTAATTTTAATTATTTTTAAATCATAATTTATATTATTTAATTAAAAATATATTTACTAAATATATATATAAATATATATAAGGTACAGATACAGGGCGAGTACTATATTACTTGTCCCCCTTTTCATACCCAATAAAAATTTAAAATCATACTCATCCCCATTCTCATACCCACCATATAATACCCATCCCCTTTTTCATTCGGATAAAAAGTTGGGTTTCCCATTGGGTATGGGTAAGATTAACATCTCTAGATTTGGTTGGATGTTTTGGATATGAAAGGGAGTTTGAAAAGTGTTTAGTAGTTCAGTAATAAGATCTTCCCAAAGCTGATATTCCTATGTAATTGAATTCTCTCATTGAATGGCAGTTTTGAAAAAGTAAGGTTGATTTTAAAAAAAATTTAACATTCATGGAATAGTATAATTTCTTTGTTACTAGTGAGTAACACTTGTAACCATTTTTTATTTTGGGAGTATTCAAGAAATATGCATTTGATGGATTTGGGATCTAGTTTACTTTGGTTTTGCTGGCTAGTAAGAACAAATGCAGTGCATCCAAACAGTTTAATAGAAATAGACAAGATGATTCAAAAGTAAGGATAGGAACCAAGAAAGGATTGGCAAGGGCTTTGAAATTTCTAGACATGAGAAGGCATTCTGTTTATAAGATATGTAGCAATAAGAATAGCCTCACCTAAAGAATGTTTAGGTACATAGACAGCTACGTTAGGGATCTTATAACTTCCAACAAATATCAATTTTTTTTCAGCAATGCTATTTTATTAAAGAGAATTGACATATGAGTTTTGATGAATTATACTATGCTTCATTAGATATGATCCAAAGATTGAATTGTAGTATTTTCTCCCATTATTGGTTCTCAACACTTGAATTTTGGTTTTGAATTGAGTTTGAATCATATTGTTGAAGTTTTGGAATAGTTAGCCCACTTCTATTTTTTTTTCATAAAAAATACCTAAGTAACCATAGTGTGATCATCAATAAGTATAACAAACCAACTGGAACCAATAATATTATTTACACTGGAAGGACCCAAAATGTTACTTTGTATCATGGATAAATGATGAGATGAATTGTAAAACTTATTAAGATATGTGGGATAAGTATGTTTGCATAGTTGGTAAACTATCTTTATTATTACTAAAGGATGAAGCTACACAAAAGGTATTTTGATATTATCTTTCAGAACCATTAGTTCTTAGGATATAGCATCTTGTATACATCTTAGCATTCTCAATCATTTACCTCGAGTTCAAATCCTAAAATTCACACATATTTAAAAAAAAAATTAGTAACACATTTAAGGTCTCTTGTAAGTTTACTTATAGACAATAGATTATAACTTAGATTTGGAACAAATAAAACAGAATCAAGTGTTATCTTTTTGAAATAATAACAGAACCTATACCGACTACTTTTGAAGGTGACCCGTCAGCAATTCGAACTATAAAGTTTTCATAACATGGGTTGTATTTACTAAATACAGATGCATTTTCAGTCATATGGTTTGAAGTTCTTGAATCCATAATCCATGAATTTGATATCTCTAGTTTTACACTCAAGGCACTTAGAGAATTATCTTTTTATGTTAAAGAATCTGTTCAAATATGAATGGTAATATTTTGTAATGATTGAAAAATGCCAGCTCTAGGGTTAAAGGTAACCTCTAATGTCGGGTTCTCCCTTTCGCTGGTCATGATGGATTTTGAATGTAAATTTTCAAAGGTTCAGATCATGCTCTAATACTATGAAGAAATCTCTTGAATAAAACTATTTTATTCTTCTATAATTTTCTTATTACAATGCTAGAATTGCATGAAAATGTATAGGCTAAAGACTTAATATTCTTAGCCTTAAAACACAAGATTTTCATGCATTAAAAACAGCTAATCAAAGGAGTATTTTACTCTCTACATATAATGAAAAAATATTTAATAGATTTGGTGTAATTACCTAAATCATTAAAATAAAAAACTTAACTAAAATAAACAAAGTCAATTAATCAAGTAATAATAAAGATTAGATTTTCATAATTCCATGTACACTTCTTCCTATAGATCACCATGTAAAAAGGCATTTTTCACATCAAGTTGGTGAAACTGCCACTAATGCCTGGCTACTAAAGCTATAAATAACCAAACAGAAGCCAAATTATCCACAGCAAAAAGTCTTTGTATAATCAACACCATACATTTGCACAAACCCATCACCACCAAACATGCTTTTAAACAAGCAAATGTACCATTAACATTCATTTTTGGCACATAAACCCATTCACATCCATTGAATTCTTTAGTTGACCATAGATCTTATCATCATCTAAAAGTTACTATTGATACTCCTTTGACTTTGGATTTAGAGGCACATTTTTTAAATGTGTGTGCATTTTAGTACCATGCATTATGGGTAATTCAGTCCACTTAATTTGATTTCAATCAACTTCCTATATGTAACAACTTCTATACTAGATTTATGGGATGCTTTTACCTACAACATTGTTTCATTAGATTTGGTAGCCATAGAGATAGAGTATAGGGTGCTGTTATAGATACAACTAACTAAAAAATTTACAAACACTAGCTTTCTCACACACAAGCCTAACAAACAATTAGATTAACTTACTAATTTTCCATAAAGTAACAAGATGAACAATATTTATACTTTTCTCTACAGCGAACAGATCCAATAAAACTCGTTGATAAAATCTAAGGTCAAAAAACTTAATCATACCAAACATTCTTAGTTTTTCAACATATAACTAGTAGATGACTGAAGGAAGAGAAAAAAGAAAGGTACCAATCAATCAATAGATAGAATGAAAAAGAGAAAAAAAATGTATAAGGGAAATAACGCAGTAACGACGACAATGATACTGTAGTAGAATCGATACTATAGCGATAGCATGAGATTGTAATTTTAAGGGTTTTAATAAAACCCTAAGCATAGAGAAGAACTAGCTTTTAAAGAGACACTTGTATATATACTTGAAAACATATTAGAAGGAAATGTTAAATGATAATTTTTTTTGTTTTATTTCTCTCATTATTTAACTAACTAAATAAGAGAAACTTTAATTGGTATCTATACTCTTCTAAAGGAAAGCAAGTGCAAGAAACATGGAATGAAAGAAAAAGAAAGTAATAGAGATAATGGATATGTGAATTGGTAGTAAAAGGCCATCCATTTAAATAGATTAATTATATTACAACCATGATTTGTAGCAATAACCTTGAAAGACTGTACAAGCAAACGAACTAACAAAAAGGCCAAAATCTATCATAACACAACATTACAGTTACTATTTAGAATTATGATAAGCAAAAGGCATTACAAACTAGTTTCACCCATAAAGTAAAAACAAGTCAAGTGAATTCCAACCAAAATGAACATCAGTTATCAATTTTCGATACCTCTGTTAAAAACAAAATAAAACATATGAAAGCTTACATTTATATTTATGTACTTTACATGCAATCATGACTATTTTGAATCATTACATTAGGCATACAATTTGATGTTACGTAGTAATCAAGGAAGATTGTAGTAAAAGTTAAAACCTTAAGTTGGATGAGATACTTAAATCAAAGTTGTCATTTGTGGGTACCATACTAGTGATCGTTTCAATTTTCTTTTTAGAATGGTACATGTTAGTATCAAGATGTTTTGGCGTGCCTTTTTAGATTTATCGGTATTTTGAAATGTATATTCAAATTTATATTTTATGTATGTAAATATATGTAGAAATCATTATAAATAAAAGTAAAATTGATAAAAACAACATCCATATTTATTTGTGTTGATACATAGAATTAACACAATTTTAAATTTATATAAAAATAAAATATCTTTTAATACAATCCAATTGTCAAATTATATAGCATCATCAAATAAAATATCAATGAACTAAGCTCAAGCTAGGACAAATTTCTTCTTTGCATCAATTGAATGCGAAGCCCATTAAAGATGAGACAAAAAAAGGTAAAGAGAAAATTTTATCATGTGGAATAATAGAAACAAGATCCAGCAACATAAAATTGTCTTGTTTTTTAGTTTATCTATTCTTTGTCCATTTCTTACTAACATGTACGGACCCATTCTTACACAATAACATAAGAATCCACCAATTTATTATCTTATTTTTCAATAATAGCCATTAAATGAAGCCTCTAAAAGAGGATAAAAAAAGATGATTCATAGACAAATCTTTATTTATCATAGATCTAATTTTAGTTTTGAGTTTTTTGAATATTATTAGTATTGGTTGAATTCAATTGAAATGGCCAAAATGAAATGGTACACCCTGTGCTAAGTAGCATAGCCCAGTATTAAAGTAGGAATAAAATTGAAGAGATTTATGTACCAATTTAGGTGAAAAACGGTAAGTTTCAGCTGCTACTAGTTATGTTTCGATTGCTACCACCATTACCAGAATAATATTGATAACACTGAGTTAAATACTTATATAATATCTATCACAAAGTCGAGTTAAAAGTCCCTTGTCAACTTAACCTAAAACATTGAGTTGATCATTGCCATTTTATTGAGATTTGATGAACATATTTCTTTTTTAAAGTAGTAAACAAGTAAAGAAAGCAAGAAAAAGTTTCTTCATGGTTATGCTTAGAACACATAATCTTAAGCACAAAATTTTCGTAGTTTAGGTATCAAAAATCATAAGATTCTTTCCATATTTACTACAATGCTTTTTAAAAAGGTAAGGTTATGAAAACAAAAACACAAATATTAAAAGTCAAAATAGTTTAAAATTGACCTCAAGTGGTTTCACTATTATTTCCTGACCATCTTCTCTTTGAATGAACATTAGGCCTCTAGAATGTCAGTAAAGCAACCAAAGCAACAATGTTAGTTGCATCAACAAGGTTTTTGCTTCCACAAAATATATTAATTAGAACTAAATATGAATAATTAATATTAGCATAAAAGCAAGTTATGAAATAATTTTCAATTTAGTGGAATAAGAATCATAGAAAGACTTCGATTTGTCACCCATTTTTGAATTTGTTTTAGCCTTATAATCAGGCTGAGCACCTCTACCTATTACAAATTCATTCAAACATAACATGGTATCAGTGTGTAGGTGATTTGTCACCCATTTTATTATTTATTATGTTATTTATTGTAAGTATTATCCATATTTTAGGCTTATTTGCTTCATTTGTTAGTATTAAACTTACACGGGAAAGAGTGATAAGTGGTGTTATCTTATGTTAATTAAGTTTAGAGTTTGTTGTTGTTTCATGTTAGGTTGAGCAATCTCCATCTATTCCCAATGTATGATTGCATAATAGATACTACATTATGCATATGTCTATGGAAGTGCAAACAACCCAAGTTTCAAAATAAGCATTTCAATACAACAATGTGAAATGAATTAATAACAAGCTGAAAAGAAAGAAATGCATTACTATAAATAGCCAAATACAAATAAGTTGGTTCTTATATATATACATTGATGAATGATGTTAGAACCTTACCTATCAAACTTGATAACAATCTTATAATATTCAAAAGGCTTTCGATCATCGATTTGAATCTTAAAAAGCAATGCAATTTCAATGAAATTTTTGTCATTCACTATCAACCACCATGCATTCACCAATCTACCTTCCATTCTTTCTTAGTTTCTCTGTAACAATGGCTTAGAAAGGGTTTAGTTTTTATTTAGCCATTTCATCAAACAGTTTTGACTTTCAATTTAAACTAAAATGTAATTATAAAAAAAATTAAAAAAAAAACTACAAAAATTAAAACTTACAACTTCTATCATATCCTTATCATGAGCCAGAATAAAAAGGTGGTGATGGGCCAATTTTTTATGTTGGACTAATAGTATGTATCCAGTCCAATAAAGTCAATTATTATTGAATGTTAGTTATGTTTGTTATTAATGTTAAAACCAAGTTTAGTATAAGGATTAGTTATGTTAAGTCAGATACCTTTGGAGAAATATATGGAAGAGAAATGTTTGGTCGTAGATGATCATTCATTTTTTATTACAAAAAATACAAGGAATATTAGAGACTTATTCCCTCATTCTCTCAATTCTTCTCTTACTTTTCTCTAATTTTATGTTTTCTTCCTTCTTTTTTTTATTGAACAAATAACCTACATCAATCCTGGTTTTTTTTTTATTAATTTATTTAGTTTAAAGCTTTCAATTTTTTATATAAAAGCTATAGCATTTGGAAAAGAAATCTTAAAGTGAAGAAAAAGAATAGAGTAAATGGCTAAAACCCTATGGTTTTTTCTATTTCCATCCACCATTTTTTGTTAAAATGATAAAAAAAGTTCTCTAAATTTTATCATTTTATTTAGATAAATCTATGAACTTTTATATCCTCAAAACAAGTCTCTTTATTTAGATAAACTCATATAGTTTAATTGTAACCAAATAAGTTTTTAACTTTTAATTTGTACTTAAATAAATCATTATCTTTTAATTTGTATATAAATAAGCCTTTAACTTTTGATTTGTAATTAAATAAACTATTAACATAAATCAAACTTATTTGAATACAAATTAAAGAATAAGAGTTTATTTGAATAAAATAAATATATAAAGACTTTTTTTCAAAACCGAAATAGTTTGAGGTTTTTTTTTTCCTTTTGTCCCATTTTTCTTTTTTTTCTTTTTCCTTTTTGTTGGGGCTTTTCTTTTATTATTTTTCGCTTAACTTTTTTTTTTCTTTTTAGAGAACAGATCAAATTTATCACTGTATTAGATTAGGGTTTTCATATTATCATTCTATTTTTTTGTACAAATTTACTACTCTATTACATTTTTATGCAGTTTTAATTATCTATGAAAAAAATAGAATATTTCATCTAAATTAAAGAATATTATGTTAAATTTTCAATTATTTTTTAATTTTTATTATATCAAAAATTATTTTATTTTAAATTCAAATAAAAATAAAAATAACTAAATTCTTTGTGAAAAATATCAATAATGTCACTAATTTTTGTTCTATACACTTTATATTTGTTTTTCTTTTAGATTTATGGTCATTTAACACAATTTGTATTCTTCCTTTTATTTTTACTATTATTAATGTAATTTATTGGTTACTTGAAATCATAGACCCCAACTTATACACTTAGGGCTAGCATCAATTTAATTATAGGAATTCTAACAAATGGGAAGCCAAATCCAAAAAAAAGCAAGAATTCTTTACCTTTATCACTGACAATGATGTGATGCAAGCCATGAAGCTTGAAAACATTGTTTATGAATGCTCGAGCTATTGCTATAACTGTATAAAGATGTTTAAGGCCAATGAAGTAAGCATATTTAGTGAGTTTGTCCCATATCTTTTCAATTTAATGAAATTTGTACTATCTAATTTCAAACGGATACAGGTATTGGAAGAGGTTGCAGTAGCCTAGTGAGTAAAAGCTTTATATTTGAACTTTTGGCAAATGTTGCATTCTCTAATAAATTGCCTTACTTGCCTTTATATTCCTTTTTAGTAGAATATTGTAAATAGCCTTTTGATAGTGGTATACATACTAGAATAGACATCTAAACACCTATCGTGGAAAAACTTCATGATTTTGTGTTGTAACACAGGATTGTTTCCAACCATTAAAAGCATTTTCCATCCCACATATTAAGGAAAATGAACTGCTGCTTGTTACTTCAACTAAGAAACCAAGCTCTTCCACTCAAGATCAAAATTTTCAACTCCTCTACACTTTCATTAATCAATTCAGAGGATATGCTAGAGATTGTTATTACCAAAAACTTTACAAAATCCAAGCTAAACAGGGCATTAATTGCAACATTCATATATTTCCTTTTATTGCAACTAAAATCATAGTCATACCATATTAGCTTGGTAAACCATGAAGGTAATCCTTTGCTATAATAGACTTTTCAAGCTTTGATTATTAGTTTTAATATTTAAATGTCTTATAGCAAGATATTGATATCATTTAGTCATAGTATACACTATGACAAAGTGTTTTTTCCTCATAAAGTAGAATTCCTTGGTGTTTAGGAGATAAGGCCTTGCTAATGTGTGTCAAGGTATGGCCCATTGCATCGAAACAACTCTAATAATAGTGTTATAGGCATCATTCTCTATAACAAAGTTTTGGGAAAAGTCTAGAAGAATACACATTGGTGGTGATGATATTGTTTTTTTAAATGCAACCTGAGCCTTCTCATAGTAGCTTAAATGCAATATTTGTGGTTTGTAAATGCTGCTATGGTCTCTCACAAACATCATAAGCATCTAGTAAGACCTACAAACTTTCTTAGTTGGGGACCTTAGCCAATTCTAAACAGTTTCAATCTTTTTAGGATCAATAAAGACCCCTTGAGCTAAAAATTAATGGCCCACATATTTTACTATATGTTTTCATCAAAATAACATTTTTTTTTAGTCAGCAATATATGTTTTTGTAATACTTGAAAGGCACACTCTAAATACTACAAATGATCTTGAGTAACACATTATATACATTAAGATATCATCAAAGAGTACTAAGATAAATTTCCCCAATGCTTAAAAATATCATTTGTAAGACTTTGGAATGTAGACAAAGTATTGGTGTGCCTTGATACATGCTTATTTCTTTAAACTATAATTTAGGCTTATATATTAGTTCAACTTCCTTATATTTGGATTATTGCATAATTTTAAATGTAAGGCCTATTTATATGAAGATCTTTTGTCATTAGCTGTCAATTTTAGTGTTAGAGGAGAGAAATAAATGCTGACATCTTTGACATTTTTTGAATAAGCTATTAAAAGAGAATGAGCACAAAAAGGATAAATGTGTATTGTTTATTCTTTCGTTTATGCAAAAAATGAAAAATATCTTCTCGTTCTAGGTTTCTATCCTTCTTCTTCTTTTATTTTTTTTCTCTATTTTAAAATTTTCCTCTATTCTTCTTTTTTTGTTATTTTTGAAATTTTTCTTAAAATAAATTTTGAGCTTACATTAGTGGTATCAAAGCCTAAGACTTGGCAACCGTGGCTGATTAAATCACAACTAAACTACAAGAGAAAGTTCAACAGCAGGATTCAAAGTTATATTAATTTTAAAAATATATCAAGCCAAGCTAAAAGATGATTTCTAGAAGTAATTGCAAATAGCTTTTAACCCATATTTAGACTGTTAAACTTGATATAAACTAGAACAATGGAGAAGTATTTTAAAGAATTTAAAAAATTTT
Organism: Durio zibethinus; assembly: GCF_002303985.1. The sequence goes on from NW_019167871.1 coordinate 408,700, forward strand.
TAAAATTTCTACAATTGGATGATGAAGATACTATCAACCTCTTTATCAATAATTTGAAACTTAATCTATCTAAATTAGTAAGATTCTTTTACCCAAAATACTTGACTCATGCTTTGAAAATAGCTAAGCATTTAAAATCTTGATTTTATGATGTGCGTAAAAAAACCTTTGTACCTTACATTACCTCGTCCCTTCAACTAGTGCCCAATCTTAAACTAAACAACCCCTATCACTATTTACATAATGATATCAACCCAACCATGATAGCACTATTAGACAAAGGAGATTTAGAAGATGTTTTTACCATTTTTTATACTGAGAATGATGATAAGCCTTATGATGACTGTGTTGCTACGGCTAGCATTATCAAACCTAAAACTTCACGTCCCTTCATTGTAGTTTCCCATACACTTTAGCATTATAGACAAAAAAGTGTAGGTATGGTAGCAGTGGATGACAATTTTTAAGTCAATTATTATGGTTGGTTTAATATGTAAACTATGAAATGAACCTAAGCGTAGTGCATTATTTAGGAAATGGTTACTGCACATGTTAATGTGTATGGAATGATTGATGTTAGCCTTGAATTTATCCTTATTTTGAAATAACAAAACATTAAGCTAAATAACCTTGATTAAGATTTTGAAAAAAAATTATTTAGTACATGTTCTTGAGTTTTATTATTTTTGGTACTAGATAAATTAATATGATTTTTAAAGTTTAAACAAACCTTTCTTTATGTTTTCTTATTTCTCAAATCAAAACTATCTTTAAACATTATTTATTTGAGCTTAAATGAAAATCCAATTTTTGTTTTTAAGTGAACTTATTCATTTTGGACTCAATACAATTTTGATAATATTGGATTTGAGAAATATATTAAGTTAAGAAAGTTGTTTTATAAGAACAAAGTTTTTCAATATCGAATTTTTTTTTTTTGTATTAATTCACAAAGTTTTAAGATTTGAATTTTATATTGTTGGAAAGCTCTTTAAGTTTACTTTTTAATGGATCAAACAAAATCTAAATCTAAATTTTCTAAGAAAGATTTTAAATTTTTACTAAACACTTTGTAGTTGACTAAAAACTATACAAATAGTAGTTTTGAAAATTCACTATAATCTGTATACAATGAATTAGGTGATGAATTTTATATGGATAAAAAGCTTTCTAAGTCTAGTTTCTAAATCTTCAAATGATTTTTGATTTGGAATTGTATAACTTAAGATATGATCAAATTAGTGAGTAAAGTGCAAAATAAAAAACAACTACCTAGCTTGAACAGATCAATCCCTTGGGTTATAGGGTCGATCCCCTGACTAAACCAATCGATCTTATCTTGTAATAGATTAATTGATTTTTCTTACAGAAATAAAATAGATTTGAAAAACACCAAAAAGGATCAATCCCCTATAAGAAGGGATAGATCAGGTAAGGCACAGGATCAATCCCTTATACCTAAAAAAGCTTCAATGGCTAGTTTTTCAAGCTTCAATGATTTTTTTTCAACTCCAAACCATCCCCAATGGCTCGTTCTTCAATTCTTCTATAAATTAGACATTCTAACACACCAAAAAGGTTGATGAATCAAGAGAGCAAGATCAAATAAGTCATATTTTCATTCTCTCAAAGAAATTAAGAGTTTTAGAGCTTAAATTCAATATCATTTATATTTCTTGTATCCAAAATATTATTGTGTTTCATTTACCATTTTCTTTATACTTCATTAGGCAAACACTCAACCTTAAAAGGTATTTTAATTTGCAAAAATCAACTGAATTATCTTGTAAGCAAAAGATGAGGTATCCTCTTAATTGTGTAAAGATAAAGGTTTCTACCTTAAGCTTTAGAAAAAAAAAAAAAAAGATAGAGTTCTATTTTTAATTCAAGATTAGTGAATTAAAGTCTTGGTATGGATAATCAAGAGAGAGGATGTATGTGCCTTAGAAAGAAGGACCGAACCTATATAAATTCTTGTATTTGATTTTTCTATCTCTATCTCTTTATTTTTATTATAATTTATATTTGCTTATAGTTCATCAATTTATTGTTATTTGCATCATATTTTGATATTGGTTTTAATTTTCATTCAATTACATTGAAATCTATTTTTGAAAAAAAATTTGGATCACCATCTTACTTAAAAAGCTAATAATTAGTATCAGAACTATGATCTTTTTTTGTAGGTTTAACCACTTTGAGTAAAGATCTTATGGCTTAATTTAAGTTCCAAGATGGTGAGAAGTCCTCAAAGTTCCCATGATAAAAAAAAATTTAAATTTTGTGAATAAAAAATAAGAATGAAGATGTTCATAATATCACAAAATTTTGGAGCTAGGTTAATGATAGAAAAGAGGGCTTAGAACTCATTTAAATGCTGCTAACTATTTTAGGCAAATAATAGATGATGCAAAAGCTAACTGTTTACTCTATGGATTTTTTTACTACTATAACTTTAACTTAGTCTTAAATTACTCCACTTTAAATAAGATATGAAGGAAATTAGATGAGCTATATGAAAGATAAATTTTCAATCAAAATGCATCATGTCTCATAGTTATTGAAGAACCAAAGGTAACATCAAACTCTTGTGGTTCAAACTTTTATACTTTTGATGAGTTACAAAATGCTTACAATAATTTAGTAATTAAGTTTGAAAATATGCATTTAATTGAGTTTGAAAATATGCATTCGAAACATAAGAAAATGATTTCAAAATTAAAAGTTGAAAATAAATTTTTAATGAATACAAAGAATGATTTGGCAAAACAAAATGAAAAGTTGAAAATGAATTTGAAAATCTCTCAAATTAGAATGAATTTTTAGAACAAGAAAATTTTGATTTGAAAAAGAAATTTGATGAGTTGATGAATGAAAAACATAAGAATGTCAATAATTCAAGTATTAAATGATTAAATGTAATTTTTATTATTTTCATGGTCAATCTATACATACTTATCCCATAAAGAAGAAAGTTTCACGTAGAATTAGGCAAGCATGAATTCCTAAAGGAACAAAAGATTTAGTGACTAACTCTAAAAGTCCCAAAACAATTTGGGTATCAAAAATCAAAAGAGAATGTCTCTTATCGGTGTACTAGAGTAAGAAGCTATAATGTGATATTGAAAATTGGAATTCTAGACACACAATGGAAAGATGGGTGACCTATAAGGTTTTATTTGAAATGAATTTAAATTTTGGTTACCTAATCTTGATTGAATTTGGATGCTAAATTGTTTTATGTTTTATTGATATATCTTCATTGATTTTAAATTGTTTTGAAGGAAATACATGCCCATATATGCTTGTTGATATTGTGTTTAATTGTTGAGATATATTTTATATGTGCTTAATGTGCTTAAGTTATGTAATTAATGATTTTTATATTTATACACAAACTTAAGAACAGCACTTAAAGCTTAATGATTTTAAAATTTTATATTTTGGTTTGAAAATGATTTTTGCTAAAGTCAAGCTTTAAAATATAAAATACTGTTTTAGTAAGTTTTTAAATGAAAATAAATTTGAATATCTTATATTCAATGTTTTAAACTTAGTCAAATAAAAAAACATGATAACTTGTATTGGTTTTAATTTTTCATAGTGTTAAGTGCAATATCAAATATCAAATAAAATATCAAATATCAAATAAAATATCAAATATCAAATAATTTTTCATGATAACTTGTATTGGTTTTAAGGATTTTGAAGCTTAAAATATCAAATTTTATTTTTAAACAATTATGGGCATAAAAACCTTTTGGGCTATTTCAAATTGCGATATAAAACTTTTCTAAATAGTTTAAAGAGCTTAAAATAAATTTTTAACATATTTGCCTATATTAGTAGCCTTTTTTTAAGGAAATATGGGGTTTAAGAATTAAAATTTTGATTTCCTTGTTTCTAAGGTCAAATGACCACTTGAGTAACTATGTTTTGTCATTTGAAATTTGTTGGAATGGTTTAAGTTTGTTAAAAATGAGTTTAACTAATTATGAGATCTTTCAAGGTCTTTTTCAAATAAAAATGAGCTACAAAATTTTCAAAAATTAAAATCTTGGACATATTAAGCTTTGAATGGTTCATTCTATTTTGTTTAGCATAAATGAATTTTCTTACATGAGTTTGCTGATACAAATATGATTTTTATGGATTTAGTGCATTTTGTATGGTATATATTGATTCTTGAATAGTATAAGGCCTAAAAAGCTTATTTAAGAAATTTGTTCATATTGTACATGTTTTGTAATTGAAACAAGTTTTCTTATTTATGAAAAATGTTAACAAACTTGTTCCAAAGTTTTTATGAATGGAAGTCATAAAGGTTTAAATGTTTTAAGGTTTGGGCACTATTCATGCACAAATGAGGTTTAGACCATTAAAAATTTGAATTACATGCATTTGTTGAATATTTGTGCTTTTATCATATTTATTTGATCATTTCAAAGTTGTTTGAAATGGTTTCAATACATAAACTTTGTCTAAACACATTTTTATACTTGAGTTACAAAATGGAGTAAAGTTAGAATATTTGCAAAATCATGCCAAAATTTTGTTTCAAAATGTTTTTATCCAAATGCCTTATTTCTACAAGTCTAAAATGATGTTTATAACATGTTTAAATTTTATTTTTGACTAAAAAAATAAAAATCCCAAATTTGGAATTAAAAAGCTGTAATTTTTAATTGTTTTATTGCTCTAACAAAAAAAGGAATCGATCCTCTCTTTAAAAGATTGATTGATTTTTTTGTCAGAATGCAAATTTGGTTTCATAAAGCAAGAAGGGATCAATCACCCTACATAGGGGATCAATTAGCCTAATGACAGGATTGATCCCCTCATGTAAGCAATTGATCCATTCATGCAAAATGCCACCAAATTCATTTTGTCTATTCAAATAGGTTGGAATTACATGTGCCAAGCTTATGTTACACTCCTTTGATCCTTTTGACTTTTGACTTTTGACCTTTGACATTTGATTTTGACTTTAACCTTAAATTTTTCAATAATTTAAAAAAATAATAATAATGATTTTTTAATTAAAAATGGTATGCATTACAAATATTTACTTGATTATATTTTTAATCTTGGAACAAGTATTTATGCTAAAATTAAGAATTTGCTTTTAGAGCTTGAACTATTATTTCTCGTTCAATTTCACTAGTTTTATAAATCTCATGTGCACATATGGATTAAAATTATCTCTTGATGCAATGCTTATATGGTCAAAATACTTTATTATTGAAAAATGCTAAATTGATTATTTCTTTATTTCTTGTGAAAATTGTGAATTACATTTTTATGCTTGATTGTTATATCACAATTTATTTGATTGTCTATGATTTTGGATTGTGATGAAATATTTTTAAAATATGATTGCTCTTGTACTTAATTGACTTAGTTCTTAATTTGTGATTTTAATTTGATGCATGATAAGCTAATTGATCTTAAATGAAATATATTAGTGGTTCATCTATTATTCTTATTAAGTATGTGTATTTATATGAATATGATTGAGCTTTGCTTAACATACTTACAACATGGCTTCAGTAAGTGATTTCTTATAATTTTTATGTTTGCCTTAAGTCATTGTTGACTATGGCCTATAATTTGTGTAGACATATTTATGCTTTTGTGATGAAATATTCTTGATTATTTTTTTATGATAAATGTTTTCATTGAGTTTTTAAATTCTATAAGGCCTCAAATTGGTTTTGACATATTCCTTAGTGATTTGTTAAATATATATATATGAATGTTGAAAATGTTTATTTTGTGTTCATGAATGATATAAAAGGTTTGATTTTTGCACATGACATGAGAACTTTAGCTTTAGTACCAATATTGTGATATTTGATGCTTAACTTGATACATGGCCTTTAATTTAAGTTTATATATATATATATACATATATATATATCTCTTTTGCAATTAGAAAATTGAGCTTAGTGAACAAAATTTCTTTTGCCTATAATGACTTACAATATGAAATTCATTTTCTAACAATTGGTATAATTTTTATCAATTAGTATTCTTGATGCCACTAATGAAAATCTTTTGTCTAGAAATTTTTCTAAGTCTATGCTAGGAGAACTTGAAATAAATATGAATGAGCTTAGACTTTTTGGTTTTCAAGTGAACAAGCAAAGCAAGTCATCTTCATCAATCAAGCCTAGTTTTGCTTAAAACAGTTAGATTGAAGAATTCAAAGCCAAATGAGCATAACAACATAGCTTGACATAGATTAAGGTAAATGTATTAACTCTATGCTATGTGCCTATGATGAATGAGTTTGAATACATGCTTGTTTTTATATATGCTTAAAAGACTTATTTGTTTCGAATGCTTGGTGTACGCAAAAATGAGATACTATGATTGAATTTATGAAGACATTGTATTTTGGTTAATATTCATACCTAGTTCTTGATTGATTTGTTTAGTAGTTTTTAATGCATGAATTTTTGGGCATGGATATAAGTTAAATAGATTTATTTTTTAAAACATGTTTATAGATTGAAAATATTAAGATAGCATGTACCAAATTATGCCTAAATGATTACATATCTTTTGAATTAGGTACATTACTTATGAATATGCTTATATGATTTTGATTGAAATATCTAATTGAATACTTGCATATGTTTAAGTTAAGTACATTGCAATGCATTGAAATAATTTAGATTATATTTGAATGATTATGCTTTCATTATTTCTTTGCTATAGCATATATGCTCATTATGTTTGAAAACTCATGCTTATATAATCTTTGTTATGACATGATGATTGAACCTAATTGCTCATTAGTGCTCATTTCTTATTAATTACATATGAGTTTATGGTTCTTGGTTGGATAGGATATGCTTATGAAAGATATACTTATTATTTTTAGATTTAATGATTGAATATTTCATATGCATGAAACATTTGTGATATTTGAAAGTTGGACAAAATTGCTAATGAATTTTTAAACTTTTATTGATGTTTGTTTAGTATGCCTATCCTTATTGCTTATACCTTTCATGCAAAATTATATGCCTTAAATTGTTCACTTCTTTTTTTGTTCAAACGAACAAAAACTCTACAATTTTGCTTGGATTAAAATGAGTTATTTTGTGATAGTAATTGGTATGCTTATTGATAACATATCTTTAATAATTGGTATCCTTAACATTTGATATGAGCTTATTTGTATACGCTTGAATATATGTTTATATGCTAATGATGTTTTAAATTCTAAGCACATTTTATGAAACATGATGTATGAGTAGTATACATAATATTTTTTTATCTTTTTACTCATAACAATCATGATATAAATGATTTTATGCTAAAATGCTAAAATTGGATACCTTTATACTTTTATGCTCTTGTGCTTAAACACATGTATTTGAACTTTGTTATGCATATTACACTTCATTAAATGCATTCAAAATACTCTTGATGTTATTTGTATCATGCATTTTGTCACATCCTTGAATTGATCTCTCTTTCTTTTGAAATGATAAAAAGAGGGTGAGTTTCGAGATATTTCTTCTTGTATGCTTATAGCAATTAATATAGGAGCCTATAAAGAGCTTAAATAAAAAAAAAAAAGAGAAATGTTTCATAAATATATTTGTTAATGATGCCTCTTTGTGTTTATTTGCTCATTAATATGCTAATGAATTTTTGTTATGACAAAAAGGAAGAGAAATATCATATGGATAAATTTGCTTGTGCTGGATAGGCATATGTTTGATTGTGCTTATTTGATATATTTGACTAATATTTGTTTATTGAGTTATGTTGGATTAGGATGCATTAATTGAAAGGGAGTTTTGCTGAGCAAAGTTTAAGGGGAGTTTTTCAAAATATTTTTCAAAAATCTTAAATGTCTTAAAAAAAGTTTTTCATTAAGCAAATTTATCTTTAAGTTTTGTCATATCAAAAAGATGGAGATTGTTAGCCTTGAATTGATTCTTATTTTGAAATGATAAAAATTAAGCTAAATAAGCTTGATTAAGATTTCGAAAAAAATTTATTTAATACATGTTCTTGAGTTTTATTATTTTTGGTACTAAATAAATAATATAATTTTTAAAGTTTAAACAAACTTTTCTTTATGTTTTCTTATTTCTCAAATTAAAACTACCTTTAAACATTATTTATTTGAGCTTAAATGAAAGTCCAATTGTTGTTTTTAAAGTGAACTTATTCATTTTGGATTCAATGCAATTTTGATAATAATGTTTTGAGAAATAGATTAAGTTAAGAAAGTTGTTTTACAAGAACAAAGTTTTCCAATATTAAAATTTTTTTATTTTTTTGTATTAATTAACAAAGTTTTAATATTTGAATTTTATATCGTTAGAAAGCTCTTTGAGTCTACTTTCTAATGGATTAAACAAAATCTAAATCTAAATTTTTTAAAAAAAGATTTTGAATTTTTACTAGACATATTATAGTTGTCTAAAAACTACACAAAAGTTAGATTTGAAAATTCATTATAATTCATATACAATGAATTAGGTGCTGAATTTTATATGGATAGAAGCCCTCTAAGTTTAGTTTCTAAATCTTGAAACGATTTTTGATTTGGAATTGTATAACTCTAAGATATGATCAAATTAGTAAGTAGAGTGCAAAATAGAAGACAACCACCCAACTTGACCGGATTGATCCCCTGGGTTACAAGATCGATCCCCTATTGTAATGGATCAATTGATTTTTCTTACAGAAATAAAATAGATTTAAAAAAACACTAAAAAGCTAAAAGAAATGATCCATTAGGTAAAGCACAAGATCAATCCCCTATGCCCAAAAAAGCTCCAACGACTAGTTTTTCAAGCTTCAACAATTTTTTTCAACTCCAAACCATCCCTAACGGTTAGTTTTTCAATTCTTCTATAAATTAAGCATTCCAACACACCAAGAAGGTTGATGAATCAAAAGAACAAGATCAAACAAGTCATATTTTTATTCTTTCAAATAAATCAAGAGTTTTAGAGCTTAAATTCAATATCCTTTATATTTCTTGTATCCCAAATATTGTTGTATTTCATTCACCATTTTTCTTATACTCTATTAGGCAAACACTCAATCTTAAGAGGTATTTTAGTTTTCAAAATTCATTTGGGTTATTTTGTAAGCAATAGGTGAAGTATCCTCTTGATTATATAAGGGTAAAAGTTTCTATCATAAGCCTTACGAAGAAAAAGATAGGGTGGTATTCTTAATCCAAAACTAGTGGATTGAAGCCTTGGTATGGACAATCAAGACAAAAGACATTGGTGCTTTGTGGAGAATGATCGAACTTCTATAAATTCTTATGTTTAATTTCTTTATCCATATCTTTTTATTTTTATTATAGTTTATATTTGCTTTTAGTTCTTCAATTTATTGTTATTTGCATCATGTTTTGATATTATTTTAATTTCCCTTCAATTACATTAAAATTTATTTTTAGGAAAGAATTTAGAGAAATCCAATTTATCCTCTCTTGAATCACTATCTCACTTGAAAAATTAGCAATCAAAATGGCTTATTTGATGGTTACTGTGATTGATAATAAGCTAATGGTGGCTTATGATCCTTGCAAGTTTAGGTTGTTAATAATGGAAATAAAGGATAAGAATGAGGTTATTTGGTTTGGTGGGGAGGCATATTATTGTATAGTTGGTGAAATGATTGATAAGGTTACTTGAAGTGGTTTATATGAAGAAACTCTATTGTTTTTTCTAGAAATGAATGGTACTTATACAATAAGACTTGAAAGTGAGATTTTTTTAGTTGTTTATACTAATATGGGTATAGAATTTTATGGTTTTATCAAGCTTTTGCATGTTCAAGTAATTTTTGATAGCTTGAAGTATGATGATTATGATGTTTAATTTTATAATCTTACAATTATTGGTTATATCTATATAAGGTAGTGGAGAAAATTTCAGCATGTGTTTGATATGACACATGTAAAAGATAATGCCTTATAAATGTTAAGAATTGATGTTTATTTGGTTATTAAATCCACTCGGCAAAGGAATATTAAAATGTAGAATTCCTATCTAATGGTTATCTTAGTGATCACTAGTTATAGGTTTAGAGGTTCATCCATGGCTTTTGTGGTAGAATGGGTGAGGAATCTATACCAATACTATAGATGTAGGTGATAGTAATGCTAGAAATAGTATTAGTGATATAGTTAGAATATAACCTGATCTTTTTGAATCCTATACAGAATCATCTTTTGTTGCACTCATTGTTGATACCATTCCTTACTGTGGCACCAATCATGAGTGGACTCCAATGTTAGACCCTCTCAGTATTAGTTCTATTCAAATCAAGATTATTAAGAAAATGAAACTTTCATTGAATAGGCAACTTATCATTTCTGCTGCTTACATGAGGGTTGGAATTTAGATTATTAGTGGAATTGCTTTTCCCTTTTCTTTTACTATTTTCAGTTTTAGAGACCAAAAAGCTTAAAAATTTCTTACGTGTTATTAATTATCTTTAAGTTAGCTCAATTAATAGTCTTATAATTGAGTACTATACTGGTAATGCATATTGTCTTATACAAGATATTGCTGGTCCTTGCAAGATTGAAATTGCAACAAATGTTGTTGTTGGCTTTGCACTTGGTTACAAGTCTTGCATTATTCTTAATTTTGTTATCATAGTTAATATTTTTGTTACTTTTCACTTTGCTGCTATGTATGGTATTACTGTTGTTGTCATTGGAATATTGAACACCATAGTTACTACATTAGCTATTGATGCTTATGGTTTTATCAGTAATAAAGCTGAAGGTATTACTGAGATGGATGGCATAAGCCATAAAAATAAAGAGAGAACCGATGCTTTCGATGTTAGAGAAAATACCACTAATATTGGAAGCGGTTTCACCATTAGTTCAACAAGCTTGAAGTCATTTACCTTCTTTAGGGCCTTTATGAGTTGTGTTGCTATTCTAACAACTTATATGTTAACCTCTAAAATTTTTATTGGGTTGCTTTTTGGGGCAGTACTTCTTTATAAGGGGTTTTAGTCATAACTTTTTTTATTTTCCTAAATTTATTGAAGAGCTAAAATGTTTGGCAAAAGTTGATCCTATAGTTGTCGATACCATTAAAGAGTTAGGGGAGGACATTGTTGTTGATGTTGGAAAACTCCACCTTGTGTTGTGTTTCAAGCATTTACAAGAAAATCTTAAAGGTGGTTCTCAAATCATTACAGCTTATGTTGCTAGTGCTTTGATACATGATTGCCACCAAAGAGTTAAAAAGATTATTGATCTTGCAATGCTAAAAGAGACTAACTTTATTAATCCCGTTACCATCTTCTACTAGTGCTTTATTGTAAATGATCAATTTTCATCTCATGAAAAAGTTGTCATTACGAAAATTCTGAAGCTCCAAGTGTCTTTCTTACTCACCACAGATGTCATTACTTTATACAAGCTTGCTGATAATGCTAACAACATGATGGTATCAGAAAGTGATACAAGGAAGGTTTGTTGAAATTAAATAACAAGTTTCTACATTTGATCCTTGAAGACAATAATCTTTTTCATGGATAAAGCATTGATATATGCATATTTCTTTAAACTATAATTTGAGCTTATATATTAGTTTAGTTTCTTTATATTGGATTGTTGCATAGTTTAATATGTAAAGCCTATTACTATCAAGGCCTTTTTCATTAACTACCAATTTTAGTGTAAAAGGAGAGAGAAATAAATGTTGACATCTATGAGATTCTTAAAATGCATTTGTCAAAAGGGAATAAGCATAAAAGGGAGTAAGAGAATATTGTTTATTCATTTGGTTATGTAAAAAAAAAAATGAAAAACAACTTCTCACTCTAAATTTCTATATTTTTTCCTCTTTTATTTTTTCTTCATTTTAAATTATTCCTCTTATTTTCTTTTTCTTTTTTTGCTATTTTTGGAACTTTACTTAAGTTTTCTTAAACTAAATTTTAAGCTTGCATCATGCCCAAAAAGACATTACTAAAAACTCATAGTAACCATCATTAATCTTAAAAAGGCGTTTGGTTTATGGATTCTAAGACTCCAAAAAGGAAAGTGATTTTAGAAAGAAATGTGTGATTCTTGAGTATTGTTGACTTAGAGAATGTAAAATTTTTGTATTTGATTCATAGGAATATAAGATTACCTAATAAAATCTTTTACTATATTATCTTTGATAATATAAGAATAACATATAATATTCATAATATTGATATGTGAATAACACGTGACACATAAATAATTCGTTATCTTCGTTGAAACTAAATCATTTTGAAAAATAATTTTTTATATTTTCAACAAATATAATTTTACAATTCTAATTACTATCCAAACGTTGATTGGCCTTACTTAGAAAAAATACATGAATCAATTTTCACAGTAAAGTCGACGTGGGGGTTGGAAGATGGTGGTAAACCCCCATTCCAGAGATTTTTGGGAGCTTTGCCCTCAAAACAAATTTTGTGTAATAATATAAAACACATATATTTTTATTTTATACGTAATAATATTAAGTAAAGATATTTTACTTTTGAATTTTGAAAAATATTTTTCAGAATTAAATAAAGATTGTGTTTTTATCGTAGAAATATATCTTGTACAAAAATTACGTTTTTTCTTAGAAAAATCGTCTTTATAGAATTTTGAAAAATATAAATTTTCATGTTTTCAATAAAAATTACTATTTTATATTAAAAACATCATCTTTTCAATAAAAATTGTGTTTTCTATTTTAGAAACATCATTTTTGTTAAATTTTAAAAAATAATTTTTTTCATATTTTTAATAAAATCCATATTTTTATATTAGAAATGTCGTATTTTTTGAATTATAAAAAATAACTTTTTTATTTTTCAACAAAAATTATATTTTTAATCGTAACTTTTGCGAGGATTTCAATACTGTGGTGTTAAAAATGTGATCTTTGTTTAAAATATATTAAAAAATTTATTTTTATAATATTTTATAAAAAAGTATTACTTTTTTAAGATAAATAACGTTATTTATATAATTTTAAAATATAATTAAATGAAAACAAATAGAAAAAAATTTGTTTTTCCTCCGAAATCTTAAAAAACCTTTGAAAGATTTTGATTTCCTCTACTTTTTCATTTATTGATATTGATGAAATTCTTTAAAAAATAGCAATTACATTTTCATGAACCAAATTAAAAAACCAATTACAAAAAGTAAAATTTTGATAATAAAAGTTATTTTCTCCTAAATCAATTGTATGCTAAATGTTGTCCTATGAATATTTGGAGGATGTATTCCGGTGATAGCAGTGGAAACAGTGCGTTGCCATGAAACTCATCCAACAATTGTTGAATGATTGGAATTGGATATTTATCCTTGACGATGCTCTTGTTCAACTCACTATAACCAATACATATTCTACAAGTATCATCCTTCTTTCAACCAACACAATTAGAGATGAAAATGGACTGGCCTAATATTCTCTTCTATAAAAAAAAAAAAAAAAAAAAAAAAAAAAAAAAAAAAAAAAAAAAAAAACACTAAATTTGAATCTATTACAATCCAAAAAAAAAAAAATTCTCAGTAAATTTAAAATTTTCATATGTTAAAAAAAAAAAAAAACTACCAAGTTTTTGTGATCAAAGCCCAGAATACCTATATCGACCCATGGGTTGGGCCACATTGAAGCCTCTGTTAGGCCATAAGTTAATAGGTATGGACCCACTTAATATTGACAACCCATATTATCAAATTCTCTCCTTGGCAACCCAGATTAGCCAAAGTTCCAAATTACAATTTCCCTTGCGAAGAGGCCTAAAAGAAAAAAAAAAAAATCACGTTATTATATTTAAAATTTAAATAAATAAAAATACTTAAAAGGAAAAAAAAAAGAAAGGAAATGGAGTTAAATGCTCAACTTTTTTAAAATACCAAATCTAAAAGGAATAAACGCTGGAAGATTGGGGTGTTGTGGGGACCGCATGCAGAGAAATCAAAACTGTGCTGCTTTAAACGAAACTCCAATTTAAATTGCATCACGCAGTACGGGAGAAGAAAGTTTGTCAGAATGATGCAAGTGAACGTGCACGATTTTCCAACTGATGGGCTTCATTGCTTACGCGCTGTAGCATTCCGTGTCTTTCAGTTCCCAATTTTTTTACTTCTGCCAAGTACTTTGCCCGATCAAAAAAAAAAAAAAAAGATTTTTAGAAAATAATTTTTAAAAAATATTTACATTTTTTACATTTAAAAAGATTTTTATTATTTGAATAAGTAATAAAATTATGTTTCCTTAATTTGGTTTTTTTTAAAAAAAAAAATAATTAATATAATTATTAAAATATTAAAAATATATTGAAATTATTTATTATTAAAATTATTAATATTACAAATAATTATATTTTAATAATAATATGTAATATTAAAATATTATGTTAATATAAAAATACTTAAAATAAAACTATTTATTATTCTTTATATTATTTATTAATATATTATAATATTATTTATTAATAATATTTATTAATATATTATATTAATAGTATGCTATTTATTAATAATATATTATTTATTAATATATTATTATAATATTTATTAATTAAATTAATAATATTTATTATTATGTTATTTATTAATATAATATACTATTTATTAATATATTATATTAATAGTATATTATTTATTAGTAATATATTATTTATTAACATATTATAATATTATTTATTAATAATATGCTATTTATTAATATATTATAATATTATTTATTAATATAATATTAATTATTTATTAATATTAATAAATTATTATAATATTTATTTTATAATAATATGTATTAATATATTATTTATTAATATAATATTATTTATTAATATATTATAATATAATATTATTTATAAGAAAAATTACTCTAAAAAATATTGATAAATAATTCTATTCACAAACAACTTTTTTAAAAAAAATATCTTTCTCTTTTCAAATTCGTAAGATAATCTATAGAAAAAAATATTTTATTTTTTATTGATTAGTAAGTCATTTTTCATTCACCAACTAAATTTTTGTTAAAAAAAAACTAAAAAGGAAAAAATTATTTTTCAAAAATAATTTGTCATTAAACAATCGGAACCTTTATTTTATTTTCTATCTCAACTTGCACACTTTTTGGTAATTTTAAACTTTGAAAGCATTGCAAAATATTGTTAATATTTTTTATACAAATCTTATGAGTAATTGTTCAAAGTTTAAGAATGTTAGTGTCACGACAAGTAATTTTTGTGAATTTTATTGCAAGATGTAAAATTTTAAAAATAAAAAAATAAAATAAGTCATTATCAATTTTTTTTTTGTTAGGTTTAATCAATTACTTAAAATATTTATCTTTTTAATAAAGTTAAAAAACAAACTTAAGGTTTATCAAAAAAAAAATTTTGTTTTTGAAGATAAAGTTAAATTCAAAAGTACAATTATATATGAAAAAAATTAGCACTTATAGTATCCGTTTAAAAACGATACTAATTAATCATGCATTATTTTTTTTGTATTAAATAAAAATGATTTTTAATTTTCAATTTGATGATAATTCCTTTTACTTTTTGAAAAAATCAAATTTATTTGATAAAAATTAAACCTTATTTAGGAATATTATGGAAATTATTAGATTAAAGATTATTTTAAGATTCGTCAACATTTAGATAGAATTTAAAGATAATTTTTTTTGCTTAAGATTTATCACAATATTCTTTTTAAAATAAAAATAGCATTTTCGTAGATAATAATTGTTGATGACTCTCTAACTTCTATGCTGAGTATCAAAAATTATTTTTCTCGAAATGTTATTTTAGTTTTATTTTAAAATCCATATTTTGAATGACTGTTTTCATGAAAAACACTTTTTATGCCAAAAAACTGATGATATTATAATTAACAAAATAAATAACAGTACTAAAAAAAAATATGCAAGTGAGATGAATGTAAACAATAATCTAAAAATATAAATATGCCAGTGAATGTCATGCATGATAATGAAATAAAAATTTGAAATCGGATCTTAAATATAAAGAGACCATTCAGAATCTCTAATCTCTAGATAAAATTTAGATATGACTATTTATATTTAAGATCTCGCTTTTATTACTTTTCTTTTGTTTGATTTTATTATTGTTTTTGGTTAAAGAATCATAGAAAAACATAATGAAATAAAATTTCATAAGCACCTCATTCTCTAAACGATATTCAAAAACAAATTATTTTATATGAGATTTTCATACAAATCTTTTGAATTTTGGAAAGGCTTTAAATGTTGAAATGGGTTCAAGGTTTTAGCATTTGACTAGTTTTAGAGTTTGCACAATTTAAAGTTTCAGGTTGGATTTAGAGTTTGGGTCAAATTTAAGGTTAGGGGCTAGATTTAAGTTTATGGTTTGGTTTATGGTTTAAAATTTGGTTTAGGTTAGGTTTAGGGTATTTTTAGGGTTTTGATTTAGGGTTTTTTTAGGGTTTCCACGATTTTATGAACTTCTTTAAAAATCTCTAACATTTAGGCATATTTTCGACACAAGCAAAAAACTATGATTTTATTCTCTAATTAAGGTTTTAATGCATAAGTAATATATGACAAATACTTAATGCAAGATGCATGATATGAGCAAATAATCAAACACTGAAAATGCCATGTAGCCATTTTAACACACTTGAAAAGTGATTGAAAACTTATATTTTTATTTATCCAAACAAATTTAATACACCATGAACACAAAATTTCTAATTTTGTACATTTATTTAAACACCTAACAAACATTATAGGCATTAAAAATCAAATCCAAAAGCTAACACATATCAAGCACACATCAAGCAATTAAAAGAACTATTATTTATTCAAAATATATTTTTTATCAAACAATTAGAAAACTAACAAAAGAAAAATCTACAATCTAACATTTTTATTCAAGAAGACTAAACAAAAATATAATCAAACCATGAAAACAAAGATAATCATAAGATCAAATCATCAAAAACACATCTAAATTATAAATCAAAGGATGTAAATCATTAAAAATGAGATGAGACTCTTGGAATAAAGAACTACATGGAGAAGAACTAAGAACTATATGGAATGGAGTTGAAAATGTATAAAAAAAGGTGAAAAACTACCTAAAAAGCTTTCTTCCACAAGAGAGATTTATTTAAAAAACTTTTTTAATGATAGATTTTTAGTTAATGGAAAAGAGAGTCTGTACAAACCCAAACATGTCAATTTAAAGAGCCAAACACCTTTATTAACCATTAGATTAAAATGCATCTAAAGATAGTAATTTGTTTGTCTTTTTCTTCAAACTTAGTGCCAAAAACTTATAATATAAGCCATATAATCTTTGTACTTTTAAATCTAATGGCTTTAAAAAAATTACAACACATAACTTGGCTGGTAGTGCAGCTGTCTTAGTGAAAAAAAAATAATTTTACCCATATTGGTGTTTTAAGCTTTTTCCATAATTTTACTAAAATTCTATGATCCAATATTTATTTCAATGATTTATTACACCAAATGTTATAAAATAATATTTAATTATGATCAGAAGCTTTTCGTAAAAACCAACTTCAAAAAGGATAAATTATGAAATTACCTTTAAATGGTATTTTAGTAATTTTGCCCCTTTTAAGGTGAAATTAAGATTTTTAATGCATCAAACTCATAAAATAATGTTTAAACATGATCTAAATTTTTACAAAAAATCGATCCCAAAAATGTTAAATTATGAAAATATCTCTAAAAGTCATTTTTGTAATTTTACTCTTTTGAGGTACGATGAGGACTTTTAAGAGTTCAAATCATTATTTTATTCCTAATAAGCCTCCATAATCTTGTTCAATCACAAATGCCAAATATTGACCCAAGTTTGATTGAGTTTAACCAAATTTGATGAAGGGCATTTTGGTCATTTCACTGAAATTTCTTTTTTTTTAAAAAAAAAATTTCTTTCTAAACATTATGTTTCGACAAAACTTGTCTGATACTAAAGAATCTTAACTGATCTTAACTAACCTTGACTCAAAGCCTCATTAAGGGTATTTTGGTCATTTTTTTCAAAACTCAAAATTGATTTTTAAGTCTTTATGACCCCAATGCCTTAGTTTGATTCTACTAAAATACCCCAAATTTGACTCTATTCGATCAAAATCAACTAATCTTAAACAAGTTTTACTAAGTTGACTTATAGATCGACCTTTAAGTTTTACTAAGTTGACTTATAGATCGACCTTTGACTATTTCTTTATTTTAGCTATTTTTTTTACATCATCCTAAAATCAACTTATTTGAAAATTTTAAAATATTAAAAAAATCCTAAAATTTTGGTCAAGACCTAGGTTTTGACTTAAAGCTTTATGATTGATTAGAATATGTCCAGATAAAATTAGGTGTTTATATTTAATTTTTTTTATATTTTTATTTAGTTAAATACTACTACTAATAAAATAAAAACTATAAAAAGAAAGGGATTGAACATTGCATTATCCCTTTATCCATTATGAAAATGTTGATATTTGGGGAAATTTATTGCTTAAGGATCTACTTGATAGATACTGATAAAGGTGAGAACAAATTAAGAAAATAAAAAATTGACTCAATTAGATTCATATAATTTGTTATTTGATTCAGTTTAAATTTGGATGTTAAGTGCTTGTTTTAGGTTCATTTCAAAAAATGAAAAAATAAAAAATATTCAAACCAAATTATATATTTATTAATTTTTAGATTAATTGTATCCGTAACCCCTAAATTTTGATCTAAATTTTACTTTGGTCCCTAAATTTTAAAATATTTTAATCAGATTCCTAATGGCCCAATGTTGTCTTATTTTGGTCCTTTTGTCATGGAACCATATAAATTGATTGCAAATGATAGCTGGAACCACATTATGACGTCAACTAGCATTTTAAATGATAGATGGGGGATTAAAATATAATTCTCTCAAAGTTTAAAGACCAAAAATGAAAATATATCAAAATTTTATATATCATTTGTTATTAAAATGTTATTTGCATTTTTTTTGTTATAATATAATTTATTAGATAGATTTTTTTTGTTTTAAATAGAAAATAGATATTCAAAACTTAAAATTAAGTTAAAATTTTCAAATTCTTTTTGAAAAATTTAATACATTTTAAAAACAAAAAAAATTTACTAAAAATATTATTTTACTCATAAGTCATAATAAAAACATATTATTTTCTATCCAAAAAATTTATTTTTTTAAAATATTAAATATCTTTTATTTTTTCTTTTTAAATATAGTTTATAAAATACATTTTATAAAAATGAAAAAAATAAAAAATGTTTTAAATTATATTTTTTATTTTATAAGAACATAAATTTTTTTTATTTTTGAATAGATTAATAAATCTATTTTTGAAAATAGTCTAAAAAATTTTTACATAATATTTTAACGTAATATAGAGTTTTTATTTAATTTCTAAAACTGTTATAGAAATTTTTACTTGATTTTTAAAATGATATATAATTTTAACAAAATTTATTTGAAAATTTGAGATTAATTTTAATTTTTAAAAAAATCTATTTTCTATTAAAATATTATTTTATTGATAAATTATATCATAATAAAAATTAAAAAATATTTTAAATTATAATATTTTATAAAATATATTTGAAATATATAAAAATATTTTTTTCTTGAATTATTTTAATATTTTTCCGTTATTTATTTTTTATAAAATATTTGAAAAAGGAAAATAAAATATATTTAATAATTTAAAAATATACATTTTATGGATAGAAAATAGTATTTTTATTATGATTTATGAGTAAAATAATATTTTTAATAGAAAATATTTTTTTGTTTTTAAAATTATATTTAATTTTTATAATTTAGATTTAATATTTTATAAAATATATGAAGTTTATAAAGTTTTTTAGATAGTTTCGTCTTTGTCTGTAATTTTGAAAGAATTCTATTTTAATCCGTCATTTACCATGTGAGATACTAGCTATTTCATTATATGGTGTTAACTAATATTTGTTGTCAATTTAGATAGTTTCATAAACGAAAGAACTGAAATAAAATAATTTTCAGTAGTTAAAAATCAGATTAAATTTTTTTAAAGGTTGAGACCAAAATGAAATTTGGGTCAAAGTTTAAGGAATACAGATGCTATTAACTCTTATAATTATATAAATTTTAAATTTTTATAAAATAAAATAATTATTTTATATATAAATCTATTTAAATATATTAAAAATTATATTAAAATGATATAAAAATTAAAAAGAAAATTTTAAAATCCAATGAATTGAACAAATAAAATTAAGTTTTATATTGAATTAATTAAAAAAAAGTTGTTTTTGAATTCAAATTAATTTTTAAAAATTTATAATATTATATATTAACTGAAATAATCAAATTAAACTATTATAAAATTAATTTTGAAGAAGTTGAAAATAATGAACCTACGATTGAATACCATAACACGTAGTGGTGTTATACTATTGTTAGTTGTTTTTATAAAACAATTTCCCTTTTAAGGGGTTTAATTAAGGAAAAAGTAAGATTTTTTATAAGAATTTTACTTTTCGTTGATTCTTAATTTGATTCATAGAATATAATTTTTGAGAATTTTTAAATATTTTTAATAGTATAAAAAAATGTAGGGGAATAAAAAACTATTATCTCCTCTTGGTTTTTTTAGATTTTTAAGAAAAAGTAAAAATTTTATCTTATTTACCCTCAATTGTATTTTCAAATTATATTATCATGTTTAGTCTCTTAAAATTACAAAATAAATGTAATTTTTGTTATTTATAATTTTAACAAGTATTACGTTTTTAATATAAAAAAAGTAATGAATGATTAAATTATATTTTCAAAATTTTAAAATTTTAATAAAAATACATTTTTAAGATAAAAGAATAGTGGATGTTAAAATTTATTTTCAAAATTTTGGAATTTTAGCAAAATCTTCATTTTAAGATAAAAAAACATAATCGATGTTGAAATCTTATTTTCAAAATTTTAGAATTTTAACAAAAACTATATTTTTATGATAAAAAAAGACCATAATTTTAAGATAAAAAAAAACGTAATGGATGTTGAACTATATATTTTTTAAAATTATAAAATTTTAACTAAAAATTACATTTTCAAGATAAGAAATGTAATTGATGTTGGTATTATATTTTTGAAATTCTAAAATTTTAACGAAAATTATATTTTTAAAATAAGAAATGTAATGAAATTTTAACAAAAATGACTTTTTAAAGATAAGAAATGTCATGAATGTTACTACTTATAATAAAATTAAAATAATACATAAAATATCTTTATTTAATATTATTACATATAAAATCTTAAATATATTTATTTAATGTTATTACTTATAAAATTTATTCCAAGCTTCCCTTAAAAACCTTGAGGGATTTATCAATCTTTTTAATTCTCACGTTAATTTTACCATAAAAGTTGATCTGCATATTTTCTTAACATAGAGATAATTAATATAAAGAAAATAATTAAGATTATAAAATTATTTTTGTTAAAAATATAAAAAATATATATTTAAAATTTTTTAATTTCAACAAAAATAATATATTATTTACTTATAATGTCTTATGAATATTATTTGTTATTTATGTATCTCAAATGTAATATAATAAAAAATTTATTAAATAATTTTATATTTTTTTAAATCAAATATACAAATTTTATATTTTCTTAATCAATAAAATTCAAAATTCACATATTCTCGTTCAATAATGATTTTCTTTAAAAATCACTATTTTCTCCGTATCCGAAAATACTCGAACAAAACGTACTCTTTTAAAATTTTTTTTAAGCAGATCCAAATCAACTCCCCCCCCCCCACTTTGCCTTGTTTTGTTAAACACTGTAAAGACAAAGAAATTTAAAAACAACAGTAGAAAGAAAGAGACAGGCAATGAAAAATAATAGGTCACCTCCAAAGAAAAACAAACAAGTTGAGAGTAAAGTTTACTCTCCAAAGGTTGGCTCGCTGCTGAGGTTTTTGCACTGCCACCAAAAGTTGTGGTTCTAAGTTTTTAAGAGAGAGAGAGAGAGAAAAATTCCAGGTGTAAGCATCAGCATGCAGCAGCTCCAAAGCACCTACCTTTGATGCTTTTGTTCTTCATTTCATCTTCTTCTTCTTCAACACAAAGCTTTCTTCTTTGCTCTTTAGCTTTTGTTGTATCTTTTGATTCTCTTTCTTTTTTCTTTGATGGGTTTGAGAGAGGGAGCTTCAACTCATTACATTTTTGTTTATAACCTCAAAATAATTATACTAAAATAATAATATTACGCCACACCCATCATTGTCTTTTGAAGCAAAGTCCACTCTTGCACTCTTTTATCCTTTTCCCTTCCCTATAATATCTTTCTCTCTCTATCTCTCTAGTAGTGAAGGTTTGGTTTCTCCATGGATTCCTATGAAGCTACGAGGATAGTTTTTTCAAGGATCCAAAACTTGGACCCTGAAAATGCTTCAAAAATTATGGGTTATCTTCTTATTCAAGACCATGGAGAGAAGGAAATGATACGTTTAGCCTTTGGACCTGAAGCTCTTATCCACTCTTTAATACTGAAAGCCAAAACCCACTTGGGACTCTCCATCTCAAACCCACCAACACCTTCCACTCCTTCTCCTTCCCCTTTTTCTTCCAGGCCGAGACCTTTATCCATCCCTTCTTCTTCTTCTTCTTCTTCAAGGCTTACCATTGCCAACACCACCTATGGCTTTGAAATTACAAACGCTTCTTCTCCATCAACTAATGCTTGGCCTCATCTTAACCATCGTCCCATCAGTCCAAGCTCAAATTCCTCTCTTTCTTATGCCAGTATTGTTAATGGAGCCAGTAAAATTGCAAAAGGCTCTGGATCTTTACCCTCAATAACTTCATGTGGGAATACCTGCAATGACAATGAATTAATTGATGACTACCAGTGCCAGGACCATCTTTCGTTTCTCAACGACTCAAAACTTGAAGATTTGTTTGACCCTCGGCTAGACTTGGCAACGAGTCCAACTGGCTACGCTGATTCTCCTTTACATAGGAAGAGTTTTTCAGTTCATGGTCTGTGTTTTGGGGCTGAAGATGTAAGTTCTGGGGTCGGATGGAAGCCTTGTTTGTACTTCGCAAGAGGGTTTTGTAAGAATGGTACTAGTTGTAGGTTTCTTCATGGTGATTGTGCCGATGCTGCTGCTCTTGTTGGTTCTCCAAGCAAGCTTAATGAGTTGGAACAGTACCAAGAGCTGCTTAGATCAAAAGCTCTTCAACAACAGCAACAACAGCTGCAGCAACAACAACAACAAAAGCTAGCTGCAGCATCTCAGTTCATGGCTGGAGCTTCTTTTCCATATGGCAATTGTGTTAATTTGCTTCTTCATCAACAAAATGACACTCATAGGTAGAATGCCTGGAGCTTATTTTTGTTAGTAACTTTTTAGCACTTTACTTCTTGCACTGTTTAAGTGCAACTTTTGGGTTGTTTGATAGTGTTTTGAGCTAATGGGTATTGTTTTCTTGACTCGTTATGGCATTGCTATTGGTCGTTGCAGATCAGCAGCGGCGGCATTAATGATGGGAGATGATCTTCTTAAGTTTGGGCGGTGTCGTCCTGAACAAAATGATTTTTCAGCAATGGGATTAGGAGCAGTTAATCCAGGCTCTAGACAGATTTATTTGACATTTCCAGCTGACAGTACTTTTAAGGAAGAAGATGTTTCAAATTATTTCAGGTAAAGTTACTTGGTCGGTCATGGTTGCTTTTGGGTCGAGTTCCTTTGTGAAATTTTGGGTTGAAGATTGTTTCCTTTTGTTTCTCCTAGCATCTATGGACCTGTGCAAGATGTGAGGATACCTTACCAGCAAAAGAGGATGTTTGGGTTTGTTACATTTGTGTATCCTGAGACAGTGAAGCTCATTTTAGCCAAAGGGAACCCTCATTTTGTTTGCGAATCTCGTGTGCTTGTTAAACCTTACAAGGAGAAGGGGAAAGTCCAAGAGAAGTAAAGGCTCTTTTTCTCATGTTATCTTTTTTGCCTACTTCCTGCAGTGATGTAATTTATCTAATCCATCAAATTTCAGGAAGCAGCAACATCACCAACAACAGTTGGAGAGAGGAGAGTACTCTGCGTGCTCAAGTCCGTCTGCCCTTGACGCCAGGGAGCCATTTGATCTCCATCTCGGTAAGTAAAACAAGGCAACAACAAAAGACTAGCCTCTGTTTAATCTCAGATTGGAGTACTTGTTGGTGAACTTTTGTTTTGATTTGAACTTATTTAGGAGCAAGAATGTTTTATAATACACAAGAGATGCTGTTGAGAAGGAAATTGGAGGAGCAGGCTGATATGCAGCAAGCCATGGAGCTTCAAGGAAGAAGGCTAATGAATTTGCAGCTGCTGGACTTCAAGAACCATCACCATTCTCAGTTAAATCATGGTTTGTCCAGTGGGTCTACCACTCCTTCACCAACTGTATCCCATACTCCGAACTATCAAGCACCCATTTTTCCAGCTGATGGCATTGATCAAGAGGTCCTAGAAGGTTAACATCTTTGGAAACAGTTATAAAATTGACTTTGGTTTGTTCACCATTTAAAAATGGCATACATTTTTGTTGCAGAGAATGGTGGTAGCCTGGTCACAGCTGTTTCCAAATTGACCGATGCTGATAAGCAACTGGAGGAAGTTAATCTAGTTTGTAATCATAAAAATGACAATGGTAATAGTAATACTACGGAGAAGGCCAACAATGAAGAAAGTGATCTCCCTGAAAGGTATAAACATAACTTTTAAATGTAGATAAAAAAAAATTAACACAATAGGAAACAGAATGTTCAGGTTCAGGCTCTATATAATTCTGCTGCTTTGTGCTAGCTTTTGATGATCTTTTGAATGGATGTTTATGCGTATTTATTATTTGTTGGCATTATCAATAAAGGCCTTTTGTCATGTGAACAGCTTGGAGCACATTCTCCCTGATAACCTGTTTGCTTCTCCTAAGCAATCAGCTGGTGATCACCTCACTGTCTTCTCTACCTCTTCCGTAGAGGCTGACGTTAAAACCGCAAGTCCAACTACATCTTCTTCTAACATTAACCCTTCGTTGGCCAACACCTCCAGCCTCAATATGGCTTCTCTTAAATCATGTTTTCTACAAATGCCCAGGTAATGTCATCTCTTTTCACTGCCACAGCATTAAAAAAACATTGCCTTTTATTTCAAAGACAAAAGGGAAGTTAATTAGTATGATTAATTTTGCAATAAAGGTTCTCTTCTGGGCAAGGAACCAATTGCATGTAGTTGGCAGAAGTGAGCATGGGCAGCAAAGGGGAATTTGACTTTTTCTGGGTAAGAGACTATCAAGCTTTTTATGCTCACATGCATACAGCTTGTTGTTGGAATTCTGGTCAAATGTGATCATTTCATAATGCTGAACTGTTTTGTTCCATCTTTGCAGAAACTTTGGGAAGCATATACAAGGAAGATTAAAAAAAAAAAAAAAGGAAAAACCATCTACATGTATCATGTATAGCCAAAAAACCATACCTATCACAACAAAGAAAAAGATCTGTGGACAACATCGCAACAAGATCGGCATCATCATCATCATCATCATCAGTACATACTACTTACAATGAATACATAATGTATAGGTAAAGGGCAGATCAGATTTATGGGAGTGGGGTCTTTCTCTTTCCGTACTGTGACCCTTCTGTTGGTGAGTGTGCTGGACCACACAGCAAAATAATAGAACAAGCAAAGGCTGGCAGTAACTCTTTTACGTGTTATTGTAATTTTTACTCTTTCCCTTCAGTTTCTTTTTTCTTCCTACTCTTTTTTTACCCTCCTTTTTTCGAAGTGAGCTGAAAAAAGAACTATCAATAAATTAAATGAATATAGATCCATGTCACTTTGTTTACAGAAGTAGACCCCAAGAAGTTTTAAAAGTACTGTAGCCGAAGTATAACTACTATACTGGTATGAAGACTCAAAGAGGAAAAGGATTGCAGGCCTGAGTTGTGTTATTGTTCTTAATGTTATTACAGTATCTGTCAACCAATCGATTATGAAACAGGCAGAACAGGGAAAAAAAATAAAGATGAGGTAAAGAAAAGGTTGTTCTTTCATGTGATTAAAGGTTTACTTTAGGGGACTCTTTTGTCTCATTTTGTGGTTTCTTTTAGGTGGACATGAAAGGGTAAGGGGCCACACTGTCACATGGGTTCTGACAATTTATATGAATGGGATCTGGGTACAACTCACTCCTTTCACTTTCAGTCTTTTACCTTCATTCAGATTTTTTCAATTATGTGTTTATATATATATATATATTATATTGTCTGATATTTGTGTTTTTTTGGGTGTTGGTGCCCTTATGTTTTGGCAGTCTTAAATCATGTTGGGTCTACATGAGCTCTTATGTTTAAATGCTTGTGCTGCCTACACTCCCAGCTCTTTTTCATATTGCTCCCCCTACCACATTAATGCAGATGTATTGTCTGTTAACTTCTTTGTAGGTGGTTGCAAAGATTAATCAGATGATCATTTAGTACTATCTATTATCTAATCACATTATTATCTATTTTTAATCTTCTTTTTCTTTTTAAATCTCCCTTAAGGTTTGGCTGATTAGTTATAATTAGCGGATAACTTGATATGAGTTCCCCTTCCCCCACAAAAAAAATTTAAGTGTATTAATCAATTGTGGAGTTATAATGTCAGTATCATTTGCCCAAATCTTCATGCAAAATAGCTGGCCAGCTTTGCCGTAAGAAGAAAACAAAAAGGCCGTGGTGTGCCTAACTTGATTATTTTTGGTTTATTAATTTAAATTATATAGTATAGATGTTTTGATGTCAAGTAAAATGTCAAAATCATTAACATTTTGTCTACAAAGATGGAAATTAGACAGGGAGATTAGTGATTATTTTAGGTTCTGTAGAGGTGACACCCTCCCCTTTGTTTCTAAGTGAGCAGTCTCATAGTTGTCATCCTGTCTTAATCAAAAAAGAATATAGACATTTGATACGGCAAACAATTATATGTCTTCTGAAATGGTTTGGATTTTTCGTTGATTAGGATTGGAGGAGCTCTAAAGCTAGTGGCATGCATCATAATCATTGCCACTCACAGTTTATTTTGGGTTACTTTCATTGAGAAAATCTTGATGATGGATCCGTTTACTTGATTTTTTTTTTTTTTTTTAGAAACAGCTTCATGTATTTTGAAATTGCTTTTCCAAAAATAGCATGCTTCCAATGCTTCCTATTGTAAGGACAATGACATACAATTGAGAATATGTATAATCTCCACCAAAGATAATAACATATAAAAAAATGGGGGCAAGGCAAAATAGCAGATGTAATGTTGGGTGAGAATGGCAAAATTGGATAGAAATCTGAATATAATTTCCAAATCTGTGATTCTTGCTACAATCGCATATGGATATGCTTCGGTTGGTGTACTTTCAGCACAATAAAAATATAGATTGGTTTTTTCCTTTTTTTTTTTTTCGTCTTCTTTAAAACGATGTCGAAATTTTTAACGTAGAAGTGTTTTTAGTTGAAAAAAGTTGCATGTTCAAATCTTGAAAATAAGAAGAGCGAAATTTATGAAATGATAAATATGGCTAAAAAGATTGGTTAAGTTGATAAATTTTAAATATTTTATTTATAAAATTTAAGTTCAAATTTTATTATCAACAATTTAATTTGATGAATAATTTATAAATCTAAGATAAAATTTTTTGAGACATGCATCTGTTTTGAGTTTGAAATGAAGAGAAATCTTAACTCACAATAAACTTTTTTCACCAAAAAAATAGATTTCTCCCTTTGTATAATTTAAAAAGTCAGTCAACTTAATTTTCTTTCAATTTATTAATAAATATTTTAGTACTAAGAGTTTATTTAGATAAACGGTAAAATCGACTAATAATATTGAAAACAGCAGTGACATTAAAATTAGTCACTGTAACAGTAAAATTAAAATAAATAATGAAATATGTATTTGAAGGTAAATGCAATAGTAATTGTGAAATAAAATTTAATAAAAAAAATTATTAAAGATATTATATTAAAATTTGAATAAAATACAAAATTTTAAATTATATGATATTTATGAAATTAACAAATAATTAAAAATGATTAGATTTTATGTTAAATTATAAATTTGTTAATAAATCCAAACACATTACCATGGAGCTATTGCATTAAAAAGGTGAATAATTTCATTTAACGCAGTTTCTGTGAGGTCTGAACCAGCCCTAAAGTAATTTGTAAGTGTTAAATTTTATCTTATAAAAGCGGATTATCTTAATTTTTAAATTTTTGAATTTTGAGATTTCAATGAGAGTGAATTTATGAAAATAAGAGATTTACTGTCAGTCTAATCTTCCTTTATTTTTTAATTATTATTATTATTTTTATCATTTAAGAGAGACAAATCTTACATTAAAGGAAAAAAAATATTAAAATTCGAATCCATGTCTTCTTTAATTATATGATATTAGATTATGTAGCAGGAGATAATCTTCTTTTGTTTTATAAATTTCATCCAACATTTGAATTTGTAGCCTCCAAAATAGAGTTTTAACTTTTAAACTCTAATTTCGAGGTATCCCATGGGGACCCCACCTTCACTAACGTAGTGTTAAGGGTTTTCACATGTAAAAAAAAATTGATTTGTTGACAAAATATTAAAGATTTAGTCCCTAACAATATGATCGATTAAATAGTATAAACCTGAGATTAATGGGCTAAATAAGGATGTTGGGTGATTAGGCTCAAGCCTCTAATCATATTAGGTTAATGTTTTCAAATTTTTTATGAAAAAATCACAATTTAAAGATAAAAAATATTATAAACGTTAAAATTTAAATAGTAAATTTATTAAATATTTATAACATAAATAAAAGTAATCCCTTAACTTTCAATTTTTTTGTATAAATCAGCAAAGTAATTAAAAATGATTGATGGATAAATTTGGTAAAATGTTTAGGAATGTGTTGGTTTTTGGGGAATCAAGAAAGGGTAGGAAGCTTCTGGAATGGGAGAAAGCTTTCTAAGCAAAAAAACATTTGTAGTCTTCCTTCCACGGGTGATTTTCATCTAAACGCAACCCATTAAACCCACAAATGCTATGGTGTTCCATCCACCAAATCATGCTGATTATGATAATGATGCCGATGTTGATGACCATAGCCATTATTCTCTCCATATTTTCATCAACATCTGACTTCAAAACTGCCCAAAAAGTCGTGGAAGAAGAAGACAATATCTTAGAAGCAGAAGAACATGCAATGGCCTTGACAGGTGCCCGAGTCGACGAAGAAGATGAAGAAAAAGACATGCAAGGGAAATCAGGAAGAGGAGGGAAATTACCATAGAAATTGAAGGATCGTTAACATCAAGAAAGTCATCTTGCAGCTCATGGTCAAGCCAGATCTCTCTTTCTTCAGTACTCATCACTCCTTCCTTCTTAACAGCATCAAACCTTGAAGGGTTTGCTTAAAAATATGCAACTTGAAATGTTACCCAAAAAACCACAAAACCCAACACAGTTTAGAAAGCAAAGAATAAAAAAGGAACTTCAGATTTCTTGACTTGGTGGAAGTTGGGTTCTTCAAATTAGTGTTTGACAGTAAAGAGGAAAAGGAAAACTTCAATTGGCAGATGGAAAACAGACTTGGCCGATCGATGACTAGAAATGGTGGTGGCGCACGCAAACTGGTGACATGCGACGATAACGGCAAACAGCGGCGAAACTTACCGATCTGAATGTGGTTTGTTTTACTGGCTTCTTTTGGTTTCAGGTAAGTTTTCTTTGATTTTTAAATCTTGCGTTTTGTTTTACGGTGCAGGTTCAGATGTCGAGGATGCGTGTAGGAAAGTACGAACTCGGAAGAACCTTGGGTGAGGGGAGTTTTGCAAAGGTTAAGTTCGCTAAGAAAGTTGAGACCTGCGAGTGTGTGGCCATTAAAATCCTGGACCGTTACCAAGTTCTCCGAATAGTCGAACAAGTAAAAACGTCCCCTTGAGTCTTCTCCATGCATGTAAACAACATTAAAAGAAACCAAAAAGTGGGACCACCACTGACACCAATGTTTAACGTGGGTTCCACTGCTCAAGCGTCGGGATTAATCGAATTTGGGTTATGATTAAATTTTGTTGTAAAATGAAAGTCTTTGGTTAATTTGTTTTGAAGCATTAACATTTTTGCATTTTTTTTTAATGGTGATTTTATTAGGGCAGATAAAAAGAGAAATATCAACTATGAAGCTTATCAAGCATCCCAATGTTATTAAGATATTTGAGGTAAATAAACTAATCCTTGGATTATGGTGTATTGTTTATTCAGTTAAGTATCCCTGGATTATGGTGTATTGTTTATCAAGTATCCCAATGTTATTCAGCTGATAATAATATTTAATTGAAATTTCTGTGCTTCGAATGCATTATGCATAGGTTATGGCAAGCAAGACAAAGATTTATATCATGATCAAGTTTGTCGATGGAGGCGAGCTTTTCTACAAAATTGTACGGAACTGTTGTTAATTTACTTGAGGATATTTATAGTTTAATGAACATTTTGTTTTTTAAATTTATAACCACTCATGGAGTTTTTGTTTGAATGTATAATAAAACAGTAGTAGGTGGTTTATTGTCTATGGTACCAAAAATCTTTTATATTTGTTATAGGCCAAACGCGGGAGACTCAAAGGGTATGAGGCTAGAAGCTATTTCCATCAGCTTATTAATGCTGTTGATTACTGCCATAGTAGAGGCGTTTAGCATAGAGATTTAAAGGTTTGAAGGTTCTCTTTATTAACTGATTAATGAGTTGTTTCAAAGTTTTTGACTTTGAAAATTGGAGAAGTTTCTTCAATGTGGGTTCTACCTCCTAATTCGTATGTAATCATCCATATTCCTTTTTGCAACCTGAAAATCTTCTTCTAGACTCCTATAGTGTTCTTAAAATTTCAAATTTTGGATTGGGTGCTTTTTCACAACTAGTTCAGGTAATTATGTACTTTTCTTTTTCGGGTATTAAGTGCTGGATTGAGTGCTGGATTGTATGTACTTGATTGAGTACTTTATCACATTTTATTCCCATTTGATTTTTCATTAGTCTTTGCCCCCTATTTTTTTGTTTGGGTCCCAAGTAAAAGGGGATCTAATTTTTATGATTGAATTCTTTACGCATGATTTATTGGCTTATCTGATTTGCTTTAAAAGTATTGATATTTATTCACTCTTTGCTGAAATTAAATTTGGTATTCTTTTTTCTCTTCTTCAAACTTCAAGTTGGGATTTTTTGCTATGATTTATTGACAGATTTGCCCTTTCATGCATGTATGATTGCTGGTATTATATAAAAACCGCCACTGTAATTTTGCCTTCTACAGCTATCCTAGTTGTAACTACTTAATCGTTGTTAAATTTTGTTATTAATTGTTGCTCTTATTTAAAATTTTGGATTTCTGTTTCATTTTAGTTGCATTCTTTAAGAAAAATATGGGCACTTTTGTAGGGTTACAGTAAAGTGGATTTAGAATTGTTAATGGAAAAAACGATGAAATGAAAATTATGTTAAAACCCTCACTGTCATCAAGTGTTTATACATATGATACAATCTGGTGGTTTGGTTCAATCTTTTTTGTGTTTATCTTTATATTACAGTCCCCTTGAAAAACTAAATTCATTTGGTTTTCAGGGGTTCCTTTTTCCTGTATAATTTGGATGTGATCTAAACAGAGTTCTTAAGTCAAAATGCTTGGTGATCTTTTTCATACCTCTATTCAAATACTATATTTTTGAAGGCAGTTGTTAGATGTGATTTTTCAATTTTGTTTTGAATTAATCTTTGGGGTTTAATTGGCTTTGGAGGGAGCAAAGGAAAGGAATTGGAGGGAAGGTGGAAGGGAGGCTGGGGCCAGAAATTAGGTTAATATGGTTGATGTATTATTTGTGGTAGTAAGTTTTTGAAAGTGAGATTTTCAGCATGATGCCCTTTTACTTAGTTGTTTTTCTTTTTTTTTTTTTTTTTTTTTTTTTTTTTCATTTTTTAAATGTGTAGGGACGGATATTGTAGATAGAGATCAAAATAAGAAGTTTGTGCTGAATTGGATGAAAAAGAAAACCAGAAGTCAGGGTTAGATTACAAACAACAGTCAAAAACAGAACTTTGAGGTTGGATGCTCTATGACGAGAAAGGATAGAGCTTCAACAACGGGGGTTCAAGATCAACAACTGAATAGTCAAGATGAACAACAACTGAATAGGAGCATACCACGAAGCGTAAAAAGATTCTCACCTAAGAAGGAGACTCACAGAAAACTTGATTTTGACAAAGTTGTAAGCTGTCTTCTGCTTTATTTATATTCTAGGCGTTCCCTTTGACTTATGGACTGTAATTTCATATTTCATACTTGCCTTCCTGTACTTAATGTTAAGATGTAACAATTTCACTTCGTTAATCGGATATGACATATGATAATCAGTTAATTACTAGCAGTAAAATATCCCTTTTAACTTAGAATTATATGTTATCACTTCTCAATTAAATGCTCATCAGCAAAGAAATCCATTTTCAATGGATTTTGCTTCATTTTTAAAATGCATTTATCAAATCTATTGTAATAAAATTTAGGAGCTAAGCATATGACATCGGTAATAATTTTTCTTTTGTGCTTTCATGGTAAAACTATTTTTTTTTTAATATAATTTACCATATACATATCCTTAAAGTGTAAGGTTCCTCTGATTGGGAAAAAAAGTGCTCATTCAACGGTTTTACTTATTTCAAGCAATGCAAGACTGACTGAAAAGTTTAAAAAATAACCAACACATTTCCCCTGTCCTGAAGCTTTGTTTGATGAAGAATCACTAGCAAGGACAAGGTAAAGGCTTTCTACCTTACAAGATGCAAATTATAATTGGATGCAAAAGTTTTTAACAATTTCGTTTAAAAAAAAATGGAAAGGAAAGCAACCATTTACAGAATAAAAACCATTGAATAGGAATGGAAAAACAAATTAGTTAAATCTCATTTTTTTAAAACATAACAATTGTGAAACAGATAAAATATTATCACAATGAAAATTTTTTTTTTTATAGACTAACAACTAAAGTTGTTCTTAATTTAATGTGGGAAAAAAATACAAACAGATACTTATCCCCAAAGAAGCCAATTAAGATGGATTTTCAATTATTAAATAGTTTGTTTTATATTTTGCACACATAGAACCATTATATTTAAGCATTATTTCTATATGTTTACTTGCTTAAAATTTGTGTATACTTTCTGCTGTCCTGCTGAAGTAATTTATATTTAGTTTTTCTTCCTAAATTGCTTTCAAGTATTGAGACTTACACTTTTACCATGGTTATACATTGCAGAAGGATGGGAGATTACCATCTCATTTTGGTTTTAAGTGTTCCTTCACTGCTGAGGTTGAATGCTTGGTGTAGGATCTACACATTGATTACTCATTCTTGGTGTGTGCTTCAGCCTTTTACCTAGGCTAATAATTTCTCAGCGATGCTGCTACATTTATTTGATTTCTTCCATTTAAAAACAGAGGAAGGCTAGCTTTGTTAAAGGATGCATGTTAAGATAATTTTAATTTGAATAGGGTGAGTTTTGAAGATGGTACAGTCAGAGGTTATGATATTCGCACCACAATAAAGTTTTACTCTCCATACACATGACAAAGCTGCTTGCACCCTTTCATATAATTCTGTTGCACCAAACATGTAAACCTATGTCTATTTCTCATTCCTTGGTCAGGTTCTTTGTTTCATGTGCATGACTTGTTTTATTATCATTTTTTACAGCTTCTTGCAACTAGATCCATGGATGAAAAGGTAAATTAAGGTTTTCTTTTAGTGCTTTCATGTGTAAAGTTATGAATATAGTTTAGGTGGTTTCAGTCGTTGATCTTCATTTGCTGCAGGTATAACTTTGGGGTTTGTTTAACAATTCGAGAAATCCTAAAGCAGTAAGTGTGATTTAGAGCAAGCCGTTGAGAAGCCATGTGTTGTTTTTTGACTACTCCAATACGAATTCATTCTCACGTACTGTTGTGAATGTTATTAGGGAGCTGTCTTTTCCATTTCCTTCTCACATGATAGTCCTTTTTTTCTAGCTATGAAGGCTTAAAGGGAAAATTAGGAGTGATTGAAAAATCTTGCTATATTAAAATTTTACTATTACTGAAATTTGGTAGCGTTAAATGGAGTTGTGATTAATATTACTATCATGCAGGTTTGGGATACATTATCTCAGATAGCCATCGCAAGAAATTTGGTAACTATAACCAGCCAAACAGACCCAAAACTTACATTTCCTTTTCTTTTCTTTCAACATGATTTGCTATCTCAAATTTCAGCTTTTGGAATTGGATGTGTAAAAGAGAATGTTTGGTTTCAGGTGGAGAATATCGTGGTTATTGGACATTGTTGCTATGGTGGTATCAAAGGGCTCGTGTCTATCCCAGATGACGAAACTACTGCTAGGTAAGACCTTAATTATGTCTAGGGGAGTCATAGATCATGTTTGATAAAATTTATAATATAAACTCAAAGATTCACAATTTGAGTTCGAAATTTAAATGTTCAAATTCGCAAGAATCTTTCAGTTTTGCAAGAATTCACTGAAATTTGATTATCAAAATTCAATTTCACAAGAATACAAATTTGTAAGATCTCAAGATTCACATTTGCAACTTGCAAGACTTGCATTCAACATTTAAAGATTCTCATTTGAATTATAGAGATTCACATCTAAAAGTTTAAAGTTTCTCATTTGGGTTCAAAGGTTCTCATTCAATAAATCTTGGAGTTTCACATCTTAAAGATTCTCTTTTGAAATTCAAAGATTCTCATTTAAAATTTAAATATTCTCATTTGAAATATCAAAGATTCTCATCTAAAATTCAAATATTCTCAAAGATTCTTATTTAAGACTCAAAGATTCTCATTTAAAGATCCACAATCTTGTCTTAAAAGACTTTATTCAAAGATTCAAAATTTCTTTTCTAAATTACTTTCAAACTTTTACCAAAGTCAAAATTTTGTATGTAATGAATGTCATAATCAATTATGCAAATGCTTTCTTAATGGTGCAAATACAACAATTTAGATTCTCACAATGCCCTATTTTAAGTCATAATTCAAATGCTTACTAGCTAATGCATGTCCAAACAAAGTTTTAATTCATCGAATTATGTGCATGTACTATTTAAACAACAATGCTAACATAATGCATGGAATGTAGATGTCAATAATGTCATGAAATCCTCAATAATTGTGGTAATATGGTTCTTAAGACTTCACCATTTTAAGCTTCTTAGCATTAGTCATCTCAGAATAAATTCTGTCTTCTATCACTTGATTATCGTTTATAAGCTTCTTAACACTAGCTATTTCAGAATAAATTTTATCTTCCATCATTTGGTTACCACTCATAGGTTTCTCAGCACTAGCCATTTCAGAATAAATTTCATATTCCATTACATTATTTTCATCACTTGATCATAACTCACAAGTTATGTTGATCGATTCATCCTTATATCCATCACTTGGGCATACAACTTTTTCAAATTTTGCCCTCTCTTCATTTTGTTGACCAATCCATCACCATATTCATCATTTGGTCACACCATGTGTATTTTCAAATCATCATTTTTAGGTTTCTACCATCTCTTCATTTTTTTGCCCCTATCATCTTCGATTTATTTTCAAATGAATACAAGAATCTTTTAAGCACATATTCATTCATTCATTATCATTTTAGATTGTGACAAATACAATGCAATCACACATTCTCTCCATTTGCTCTATGGATAAGAATGTATAAGGTGAATTAAGAGAAAGATAATCAATGAAGAATGAGTCTGGTACAAAACAAATGATCAAAAGAACAAATTTAAAGCATGTCATTAGGAATGGTATTGAACAAACGGAATAACAATATCTAAACAATGAATACCCAAACAATTCTTAACATTTATCTAGAATTCATTTTCAAAAACTCATTCCATTGACTTTCGAGATTAATTTTGAGCTCATTGAACTTTACTTCAACTTTGAGGGATTTTCAAACATCTTTGACCTTTTTTATGTGAACTATTTATCCAACTTTTAACTTAGAGATTTTTTTACCCAAATCGTCCTTTCAGGTTTTCAATTTAAGTATTTTTTTCTCTCATTTTACATTTTCCCATTCTTTCATTTTTTTCTTATTATTTTATTTTCTCTTTTTTTTCTTTATCTTCCATCCATCAATGATATCTTTCACTCATCAATTTTTGAAACAGTGTAGCATGATTCCATTATTCCATCATGAGTATGCCTTAGTCCAACATATGATCATTCAGTTCAAGCATTCACATTTAATCCAAATAGACTTTTAAAGATTATAATATAGGCTATGATGAAGAGTAATGAAAGAAACAGATAAAATAGGTTCAAAACATATGTTTTAAAGGGTTTAAAACCAAAGGGTTATTTCTCATCATTTGATACAACTTGGCATTTTGTCTTATTCCACATCATTTCACTACTTTTTCCTTTTTCCATTCACATTTCTTACAAAAAGACTCTTATTACTTTTCCCTAAATCATGTGTGGCATTCATTTTTTTTCTCTTTCTTTTGTTTTGCTTTTTTTTTTCTTTCTATTTGAAACCCTTTAAGATCTTTTGCCTCTTTTCTTTTTCAAAAATTACCCCCAGTGTGGAGGGTGATCCTTGGTTAGGATTCTTTAGAAAAAGAAATCATAATAGGCTCAAAAGAGTAATAATGAATAGTTTTTCGAATGGTAAAAAAAATATAGTCATTTTTCATCCAAAATGTGAATGCTTTCTTTGAACATCATCTATTGAACAAAAATAAACTCATGGATCTTTATAAAAGATTGCGTATCTTTAAGACATATCTATTCCACCTCAGCTAGCAATTTGCTTCTTTTGCTCAAATAATCTTCTCAAATCAATGTGAATGAGTTCTCAAAATTAAATCTCAAAATTATCATTATTATTGTCTAAACATTCATCATCTAAAAAATGGGATGAAAAGTTATGAAAGGTAACAAAACAAAGAAACAATGGTTGACTGAAAAAGAAATTGTAATGAAATGTATTATCCTTACCTTTTATTAAAATGATAACAAATGAAATCCTATTGCATAAAAGAAATTCGAACATTACTCTAAAAGAAATCTTAAAATGACAAATAACTTTCAATTAGCCTTAACATCCTTTTTCTTTCCAGGATTTATGCCCTCATGCAATCAAGTGAATAATTTTTCTTAACATCTAGCTCCTGATTCATTGTAGCTTTCCAGGCCTTTTTAGACCAATGTGTTCTTGATTCTCACTCAGAGCATTGATATTGTGATTAGGCAATGGATTGCCACTAACATGAGGTGTTGTTGCTTTTTATTGATCAAAGTTTATCATTCCATTCTTGATCAATTGTTGCACCTTATACTTGAGAATAGTGTAATTTTCAGTAGAATGATTGGTAATTTCATAGTGATAGTCACAGTGACCTGTAGGATCATATCACTTGAGATAGGGTGGCTTGAGTGACTTTACATGACAGGAGGTAATCAAGTGGTTGTTATAAAGCTCTCATTATAGCTTCGTATAAGTCATGAGGATTTGATCAAATATGAACTTTTTTCGAGTAGTTTGTTGTTCTTGTGAACCACCTATTAGATTAGCAAGACAAATCTGAGATCTTATGGGCGGTTGAATGTTCAAACTGTATATGAGAGCTTGGGAGCTAAAAATGAGCTGGTATGAATAAGATGGCAATAGGGCTAGCTGGTATGGGTAAGATGAGGTATTATTCATAGCAGGATAGTATGAGAAATAACCTCGTGGTGGATAGGGTTAGTATCCCCTAAACTGTCTGTCAGAGCTCATAGCTTGAGCTTAGGTCTCGTTCTTTTCTAATGCTTTTTTGGTTTCTCCTTCTTTCAATTTACCATTTTTAATGGCATTCTCAATGATTTCGCCTAAAATCACTATGTTGATGAAATTTTTTATTGTATTCCCTATCATATTTTCATAATAGAGAGATTTTAAAGTGCTGACAAATAATACCGTAGTCTCTTTCTCAATCAGAGGAGGTTACACTTGAGAAGTAATATCTTTTCACCTTTGGGCATACTTTTTAAATGATTCAATCGCTTTATTTTCCATATTTTGCAAAGAAAGGCGATATGGAGCTAAGTTTATGATATATCGATACTGACTAATGAAATCATGGGTCATATCACTCTAGGTTTTAAACGTGGGTCCTATCTAGTTGGACATACTATCTAGTAGTAGAGCCTGTAAGGCTATCTCGGAATACATGCATCAATAGCTTCTCATATTAGTATAGGTACCCATTTTTTAATAGTACATGTTAATGTGAGTCTTTGGACACTTCATACCATCATACTTTTTCAAACTTCGAGACCTTGAATTTTAGAGGAATAATTATATCTAAGAATAAATAAAGCCCAGTTGCATCTTTGAACCATAAAAACTAACTTTTTCTATTACTCATAGCCTTTTCTCTAACA
Organism: Durio zibethinus; assembly: GCF_002303985.1. The sequence continues at coordinate 447,286 of NW_019167871.1, forward strand.
AATTCATCTTTTGTTTAGTTTTTGAAGCTTCTAAAGTCTCATTCTCCTTAGGCCTCAACTTATCTTTCTCTTCTAGATCATCCAAGTTAGGGATTGGTATTGGTTTTACTGTCTTCTTAGTAAAGACAAGATTTACATGACTTTGATACTGCTTTAGATTTAAAGCTGATGGTATTCCAAGATATGTGTACCTTATAAGATATGTAAATTGCTATGATGGTGCATTTTGAGTAAACTGGGCTTGATGCGATTCAAAACCAGGAAGGTACAAAATGTTAGTCACCTTTGTTAATGGATGATCTTATTGGCTAGTACTTTCTCTAACATTCTTCCCCTCTAGAATCCTGTTCAATTCTCCTTTAAGCTTTTCTTGGGCTTTCTCTATACTCTCGAGACGATTAAAATTTTTTTATTCCATTTATCTGGCTCGAGCTCTTGTATTATATTGGTGAGTAAGGTTTTTGCTTGGTGGAGCTATCTTTGAACTTTAAGTACCACAATTATGATCAGAAATGATATACTTTTATGTGTAATACATGTAACATACATTTCCATAGATGTAGGTATGAGATGTGGCAAATATTCTCTATATGAAAATGATGCAAATGACAATGTAAAATATGATTATGAAAATGATGCATGAAATTAAATGATATGGAAATGATGCAGATGCACAAAATCAAATAAACAAAATGGTTAGATAATCAATATAAGAGTTATTTCTTTTTGTGTCCTAATTTTAGGGTATATCTATTGACAAATAGGAATAGCTCTATCATAAGGTTAGCCTTTTAAGCATAAACTATATGCAGGGTTAGGTGACTTTGCCCACTAAAGGTTCTCAAGTTGTTTCTTACATCTTGTCCATCACAAACTAGTAAGGCAATCCAATCCTCACCCATCACAAGGTACCAACGAAAAAGATTCAATTTGAGTGAGAGTATTCCACTATCTATTACAAAGATTATCATTTTACGAGAGTGTAGGTACTTTATTCCCTCCCAAGAGAGACAAAGCTTGGGTATAAAGCTCATGTAATACAAATGCATGTGATAGTATATGAAGAAATATATAAGTTTCATGCCCTAAAAATAAAAGATAGAAAATATGAAAATGTTAGTAAACAGATAATACAAATCATTACAATTTAAAACCATTAGACCAAATAATAAGATATATTTAAAAGTTTATTGCTTGACTCTCTATGGCTATCCCTAGTGGAGTTGCCAAACTGTAATAATATCTAGATCCAAAAATTTGTAGCTAGATTTAACAAAAAAAGTCACCACCAATCTTTTTTAACTAGGTGTGATTGGCCACCTAAGGCATCTATCATTGTAAGGAACTCCTAAGCTTCACTAAGGGTCCTTAAAAGAATATGTTTGAGTCTACTAATCAGAACAAGTTTTGAGAGTTTGGTTACATATGGAGAAGGTTATAACACCTCTACATACCCATCTAAAGGATGGTACTATATTATTTTAAATTCATCATAGGGTCTTGGTTCTAATAGTTTTAAATTTTTTTGTTGAATATTGAAAATAAATTTTAAGATTCTTCTATCAATCTAGTAGAACTCTTAAAAATATTTTCTCACCTCAAGAGTATTCAAGAATCTCATTTGTTTTCTTGAAGAGGCTCTGTTATCGGAAAGATTTTTTTAGTCTTATTTTTATTGAAAATATATCTAGTTATTCCACAATTAGGGCCAAATTAGAAATATTTTATTTTTTAAAAATTTTAAATTCTACACCATTTGGAATTATTTAGAAATTCTTTTTATTTTTTGTTAGATTTCTAAATTTTTCACCATTTGGGTCAGTTTTGAATTTTTTTTTAAATTTCTAGATTCTCCACCATTTGAGCCTATTTAAAATTTTTTTTCCTTTTTCTTCTTTTTTTTTTCAGAAAGAAAACAATATGACAATTATTTTTAATTGAAATTTCATTTTAATTCTTCCACCATTTGAGACAAATTTAAAAAAATTTCTCACCTAGAAATTTCTTAGAAAATTTACAATTTGAAATTTTTTAAAATCTCATCATTAGATAATTATCAAATATTTTCAATCAGAAATTTAGAAAAGAATACAATTACTTTTTATTAAAATTTCATCTAAATTATTTCACAATTTGAGACAAATTTAGAAAAAATTTTCACCTAAAGATTTTTTAGAAAATTTACTATTTGAAATTTTTAAAAATCTTATTATTGGATAATTATCAAATATTTTCAACTAGAAATTTTTATTTTTTCTTTTGTTTGTTTGAAAATAAAAATTAATTATTATTATTATTAAAATTTTATCTAAATCATTCCACTATTTTGGATAAATTTAGACAAAATTCTTCACCTTGAAATTTTATAGAAATTTTTTATTTGAAATTTCTAAAAATTTCATCATTGGATAATTATTATTTATTCTCAAAAAAATATTTTATTTTGTTATTTTTTATTCTTTTTTCTAAATTTAATCATGCAAAAATACTAAAAAAAACACATAAAAAATAAAAATACCAAAAAAAATAAAAGAAAAAAAAATGAAACGGCTTTGTTGGAGTGGCTCGGTGCAACTCGACTTCAAAGCAAAGACTGAAAAAAGTTGTCAGAATCTAGAAATTTTTCAAATTTTTTCCAAAATTTTTTTTTTATAAAAACCTTAAAAAATCTTTGAAAAATTTTTTTGATTGCTTTCTTTAATTTTTGCCTCTCACCCTGATTTTTTTTATGTGTGTTTATATGATTTGTGCGGGCATGTATTTATAGGGTTCTAAATTTGAAAACTCCAATTCATAAAGGAATCATTCATTTGAATTCTAACTTTAAACCCAACTCCAACTTTACAAATAAGTTTCAATAATTTTACACAAACTCAACTACCTATTTTTTTATTTTTTATTAACAAAATTAACTCAAGTAAAACCCCAGACAGATTGGGGTGTCTATATACTTAAAAATTTAAAACTAATTTTAAACAAAAAAAATAATTTTTTTGAAAAGGGTTAATAGTCCAAACAGGAAATTATATACTAAATCGGACTAAAAAAATTCATGGTCATTTTTTCAAGAAAAACTCTTCAATTTTAAGCCTTCATGCTTGGTCCAATATGAACTTTTCAAAGGTTGTAACGTAGATTAAGGTTTAAGTTTGTAAGAAAAAAAAAAGGATAGAATGGCCCAAAGCAAGTATTTAATGGTATTTAAAACTAATGATCATTTTTTCGATTGAAGGATACACTTTGAGGTTTATTCCTTTTTGCTTTCACCCATTCATTTTTTTTTCTTATTTTATTTTTCCTTTCTTTTCCTTTCATTTTTTTCCTTTTTTTTTTTGTCTTATTTCACTGAGTGGATTTAAAACTTATACTTTCATATTGAGCCTTTGCCCTAATGTAAAGGATTTCATTCAAATATCCTATTCTTAATCCTTAAACGTGTTTGTTTTTACCCTCTAGTGTGGAGGGTGATCCATAGTTAGGGTTTTATTTTAAAAGAATTCAATCAGGCTCAAAAAGGGTAATAAGGGATAAATTTCTACATTTGTGAAATGGTAATGAAAGATAGCCATTTGTCATTTCAAGTATAAAAACTTAAATTAAAAAAGAGTTCTCTTTAGGAAAATGATCTTGAAAAAGGTTTTCATTTTAATATTTTTTTCGGTTTTGGGCCTTTTTCTTGTCCCCTTTCCAAAACTTTGAATTTGTTAGGACTTTATTGGAATTTGTTCAAATTTTCTACGTGTATGATGTCATAACCATTTTTCATTAATTTTTTTCTATTATATTCTCTTTTTTATTTTATTTTTATTTTTTTGACTTCATCTTTAGTAATAAAAAACGTTTTCAATATCAAACACTTTTCATGAAGTTGGGCTTTTAAAGATATCTTTATTTTGCCCCCCAATGTAAAAAAAAAAAAGATCTTTGGCTAGGGTTCATTTTGGGAATAATAAATTTAATAGGCTCAAAAAGGTAACAAGTGAAAAATTTTTCTATAAACGAAGAATAGAGAAAGATGGCTATTCATCATTTCAAATACGATCACTTAGATAGATAAAAAGCTCCTTTTTGTTTTTGTTTTTATTTTTTTTTCATTTTTTAATTTTATTATTACAATCATCAATTATTTTTGTGTGACTGATGCCCTATCTTATTGTTCTACTCAAGGTTCTTATGAGGTCATATGGAATGTCCAAAATTTGACTGCACAGTTCAAAAGAGGCTCATTTTGGTTTTAAATTATCTGACATTTTGATAAAATGAGAGAAAAAGATATTAATGTGTGAATAAATTATCTTAGGCAAGAAGGAAGTTTGCTTTTTTTAGTCATGCGCCTTAAGATATGAAACAATAGTTACTTGAAAAAGAAAGTTCAGGCATTTTTCATGTTTATGGTCATCGAAAGAATTTGAATAATCTAATCATATTGGCAAAATTTGACACATATTGAACTACCAATTAAAAATTTTGAAAAATTATCTTGCTTGGATTTCAAAATTGGTATTTTTTGTTCATTGCCCAAGAACAAATTATAGTTTCAATGTATCAAATGATAAAATAATTCGCAAGTGAAAATTCATATTTCTTAAAGGATTATGATAAGTGAGTAAAATTATTCAAAAGAACTGAAACATAAGAGTGGTTAAGGAAAAGTGCAGTGGTACTGGATGAGTTTTTTTTTTATAGTAATCACTAATTTTTTTGAGATTTTCCACAATAAAATCATAAATTTCTCTTTGAAAAAGCTTTTTTTATTGATATTGAAAACTGGGACTTTATTAACGAAACATTTTTTTTTTCTTTTTCCTTTCTTTTAAGCAAAGTGCTTTCATTTTATGATTTTAAAAATTACATTATGTGAGACTTTAACACATGCATAGAGATAAAATTACACCAAGTAAGCATTTATTTCTTCAAAATAAAGTTCAACAGATTAATTTAAATAACTCCTAAGGAAAGCATGCACATGTCATCACAAAACTGTTCAAGGTTCAAAGAAAATATCCTATCTTGAATCTTTTAACACTAAAACCCTTTTCCACATTTTAAACTTTTCAACATTTTGCAATTGGACAGAAGTCCGACTTCTATTGTTCCATTAGTTTAGAGGTTAGAATACCACTATTGATAAGATCTTTACCTTTTCTTTTAAGCTATCTGAATTTTCAGTTGAATAGCCGATTGCCTCCATATGATAATCATAACTTTGCCATTAGGATCGTAACTCTTTGCCAATAGATTAGGTGTTATTTTAGAAGCACATGAGTGAGGTATTGGCCTTCTATTAGCAAAGGCAAAAGGTGAGAAATAGGGATTGAAAGTTTCTTTTGGTCATTTCTTTTTCTTTTCAAATTTTTCATTGGTTGGGTGGTAGGTTAAATGTAAGGACAAAATTGTAAATGTTTATTAAAGGATAGGGATTTGTTGAAAAACTTAAATGCTGGCTTGGTTGGTAAAGATATGAGCTTTGAGAGATACTGCTTATGATCAAAAAATGAGGTTGATGAAAAAGATCAAAACTGCATAGGATAAAATTTTTAGGTAAATGCCCCTTAAGTGTGATTACTTACACCTCTTGTTCATTCTTTTTTGTTGTATTTCTCTTTTTAATATCAATTGCATCATTTAACTTAATCCTGCCATTCTTAACTGCATTTTCTATCATTTCCCCGGTAATCATGATGTCAGCAAAATCTTTGGAGATATTTTCAATCATTCTTTCATAATAGAGAGTATTTAAAGAATTGACAAGTAAAATAATGATTTTTTTCTTTAATAGAAGTGGTTGTTTTGGGCTGTCATGTCTCTTTATCTATGTGCATATTCTTTGAAAGTTTCAATTGCCTTTTTATTCATATTCTGTAGGGATAACCTATCTGGTGCCATGTTTTCAACATACTTGTATTATGCTAGGAAAACCCTAGCCAAATCATTCCAAGAACAAATCTTACTTTTGTCTAACTAGGCATACCACCTTGTTACAAGCCTGGTAAGACTATCTTGAAAATAATGGATCAACAACTTATCATCATGATTGTGGCTTGTCATCTTTTGATAATACATGGTGATATGTGTTGAAGGGCATTTTATTTTATCATACTTCTTAAAATCTAGAGCTTTAAACTTTGACGAAATGACAAGATCAGGCAATAGACTAAGCTCATTAGCATAAACACTCCTATAGATATCATGGCCTTCAATTACCTTCAGTCTTTCTTCTAATAGATCATATTTATCCTTCATCATTGTATCTCCTGATGGATCTGACACCATTTTAGTTGCTCCAATTCTTCTGGATCATCCAAGTTAAGCATATCAATGGAGTTATAATGAGTATGCCTGGGTTGACATTTATCCGAACTAGAAGTAACTTGGTAAAAGTAACAATATAAGGTTGATAAGTTGCTAAAGGTGCTTGTGACATACGAGGATCTTAAACATATGGATGTGTGAACCCATGTAGACACGATGGTGTTTAATATCTATTTCCTTTCTTGCCCTTTGAGTTTTGACTATTTCTTTTCCTTTTTGTCAAACCTACTAAAATCCATTTTAATTTTACCAATTGTCTATCCATATTCTGTTAATTCCTGTAACTATTTCCCTGATCTCTCCTTGGACCTTTTTCATTATGTCCATCCAACTCACATTTTCATTTTTCATGATTTTAGTAAATTCGAGTGTTGTAAGTGCTCAAATTCTTGTTTCTTCCTTGAACCTTTATTAATTACCCAAAAGTTAGCCATGCATGACATGAATTATATTATTAAAATTTTTAAAAATATTTTTTTTGCTTTGAAGGTTTAACAAAAATATATACATAATCACTACTTCTTGTCTTTAGCTGGTATGAAAAATAATAAATCCAAACAAATGATGCATGATATGCAAGTGAAATTTTATGAGCTTAAATTCTCTCATATATTTAAGTTAAGTTATTTAAAGATATTTCTTCCACCTTAAAAATTTGGGTGAAATTTGCAACCATCATTCTTTCTCACAAACTCTTTTAGGCACACCGTTATTAAAAATGAAACGTAAATAGAGACATCCATTCATAAAAATTCAAAAGTTTTCCTTCATTCTCAAAAGTTTCAATTTTATACATTAAGAACAATATTAGGATAAAGGCTAAAAAGTGTTAGATTAGCTTTTACTCCTCCTTGCTTCACCTAAGAAATAAAAAGAAGTGGATTATGATTGCTGATAAGAATAACCCTTTACCTTAAGGCTTATTCTTTTCATTCATCATCTTGGCCAGTTTGACTATCGCCTATAGCAATACTTGTTATCTCAACATGGATTGATGAACGATTTTTATAAATAACTAGCTTCATTTCGATGTCAAAACTCAAATATCTTATTTTCATCAATCTTTGTACCTTATGTTTCAAAGTCGTATAATTTTCCAAAAAATGGCCCGTGACACCAAAATGGTATTCACATTGGGCATTTGGATCATATCAGTTAGGAAAAGGTAGTTTGTAGGGTTCAGCAAGGATAAAGACAACGACGTAGTTTTCTAAGAATAGTAGGTATAACTCTGTATAGGATATGGGTATTGGGTCAATAGGAGTTTTTTTTTTTTTGTGAGAGTTTTTCTATTTTGTGGTTGATTTGCTTTACTGAAAAAATAATGGTATAATTGGTCTTGAAGTGAATTGAGAAACTCTGGGTTGAAAATTGGGTTCAAAAGGTGGTGATGGGATAGCATATTGAATAAGTGGTTATAAAATGTGAGGTGGTGGACATGACTTTAAGTGTGAAATTCTCAGAGGTTGGGTGAAATTTGGAAACCTAATCTTAGGTGCTTTGAAAGGAGATCGAAAATAGTCATGAGAGAAATTTAGGTGCAAGTTTGGAATCGGGATGATTGGTGAGAGTTGTTTGAAGCCAGGTGACTCTATCTTAAAAATCATACTTTTGAGTTCAGTCATTTATATGGTTAATCCCCCCATTCCTTTCCTGAGTTCACCTAAATTTTGGTCATTGTTTGAATCACCTAATGTCCTAGTATGCTCGAAAAAATTGCTAGAACTAATATGAGCCAATTGGTTTTGATTTAATGAAATCGAAAGTGACAACGATCCTTAAAGAGCAAAAACTTAACCCCACCACTACCTTTAACAATTTCTATCAATTAAGCAATCTATTGTTTCATTTCTTGAAGCTCGAGCTCAAATTTCTCTTAATTTAACTCCAATGCACTAATTCTTGCTTTCAATCGATCTTCCATTTTCACCATTCTAATTTTCACAAAGACAAACACTTTATTTTGGGACTTAGGCAAAAAATTTTATATTATTACCCTTATTAAATGAATGCCATGAAAATAATTTCTAACTTATATGACACACAGAGCATGTTTATGAAAATACAAATATGTCTAAGACAAAGGATTTTTATATGTATAGGCCCCAAATGGTAAAAGTTTCATTATCCATGAATGTGTATACAAGAAATGTAATATTATGTTGTAGTGATGGTGGGATATGAAATGTAATGCATATTTTATAAAACCCTACCATTTATGAATCCATGTGCATAAAATGCAATGACATACTTTCATGAGTGATAGGAAATATTCTTATGACTAATGCAACATACTTGTATGGAATGCATAAACCTATGAAATGCACAAAGATAGGTCTACATGGAATGCAATGCTTATGCTATGTCGGCCTAATAAAACTGACACGACCTAATGGAATGCAATGCTTATGTTATGTCGCCCTAATGAAACTGACACTACTTTAAAATATGTAATGAAATAGAGTGTATGCTTTACTAATTAAAATGTGCATGGAATGCATGTATCATTTTATTATTATGCCTGAAATGTGATGCATGTTGTATCTATTAAGATGTATGGGATAGAGCGTATATACTACTGTATTATTTCTTTTTTTTTTTTTCAAACATGTTTAAAAAATGTATGTAAAAGATCAAATGACTATGTGAATGTTTCAAATTTAAATTTTTTTTCTTGGAAAAGGAAAAGTTTAAGAACACACTTTTTTTTATCACACAAAATAACTAGATTCGAAGATTTTTTTCTTTTTCATTCATTTTTATCTGGCCAATAAATGAAGAATTTAAGAAAACCCTCTTTTTTTTTTGAAAATTTTTTTTGTTGTTTGTTGTTTGTTGTTTTTTTTTGTTGGATAATGCTAAAAATTTTTTCATTTTATTTTAAAATGTTTTTGAAAATGCAAAATTTGGATAACTACAAAAATGAATGAACTACATGACAAGAGAAATTTTATTTTATTTTTTCAAGAAAATGCCTTTCTTTATTATCCATTTTTTAAAAATTTTAATACATATTTGGGTTATTTCTATAAAAATGTCGGTAGGACTCTACCCTAGGCAAGCTTCCTATAGCTCACGATATGCTGGATTAGGATTTACATGTCTAAAGATTCTCAAACTATTTCTTACATCATCGTCTGTTATAGACTATTAAGATTTTCTAATCTTCACCCATTACAGGCTAGAAAGAGTTTAATCTGAGTGAAAGTATTTCGCTAGTAAATATAGAGGTTATCACCTTACGAGAGTGTAACTATTTTACTACCTCCTAAAAAGAATAGAGCTCGGGTCTAAAGCTCATACATGTGAGTGAATATGCAAAGTATGTACAAAATGATGTATTAATCAAAATAACATAAATAAATCATAGGCACAAAACCAAAATAAAGTAATAACTAACATATAATTTATTTTATTTATTAACTTGTATATATTTTTTTGAAAAATTAAAATAAAGGGAATTAAATTAAAGATTAAATAAAACCAATTAAATCCAATAATTATTAATAATGTATAATTAAAATTTTTGTTCTGACTCTCAAAAGTCTCTAAAAGAGTTGTCAAGCTGTTATAACGTATCGAAACGGGGACTTGATTGCTAGACGTAAAATTTTAAAAATCATGAAAAAATGCGAGGAGTCGCCATTAATCTTTTTAGGAATGTGATTCGCCACCCAAAAGTTTATTTTTTAATAAAATTACGAAATGAGTTTAAAGCTTTATTAAAAAGACAATTTTAGTTTACGAAAGCAAGATTAGGTTTAGGGGTCGATTACGTATGGAAAAAAAATTAACACCCCTACAACATTCATAAATCGGTACTAATTAATTATGCGCTATTTATAATTTTAAATAAAATGGTTTTTTATATCAAATTTAATTATAATTCCTTTTGTTTATAAGAAATAAAATTAGTTTTAAAAAATCTTTATTTAGGAATGTTCTAAAAGTCTTCAAATTACAGTAATACCTTCAAAGTCCTCAACAATAAAGGCAAAATTTAAAAATAGTTTTTTCATTTATAATTTACCATAACATTCATTCTAGAAAAAATAAAATAACATTTTTTATAAATGATAATTATTGATAACTCTCCAACATTTACGTAAAATACCAATCAATTATATTTACAGAATGCTATTTTAATATTATTTATTCAAAACTAAAAATTTTAAGAAAAAACTTTTATGTGGCAAAACTATAATATAATTAATATAATTAATATTAAATAACCATAACTAAAACAAACATATATATATATATATATATATGCATTATAAATGAAGACACTAATTTAAAAATGAAACATATGCAAATGATAATCAAATACGAATTTAAGAATCGGGTCTAAATATAAAGAAATCACCTCAACTCTCCAATATTTAAGCAGAGTTTGGGTATGAATTTTTTTTATATATAAAATCCCGTTTTATTATTTTTATTATTTTATATTTTTTATAATCATGATTTTAACATAATGAATTTATTTCGAGTTGTAGATGTGTATGAAAATTCTTAATGACATAAAAGTTCCTAAATATCCCAACGTCTAGGTGACATTCAAGAATATATTACTTCATAAAAGGTTTTCATGCAAATCCTTATAAATTTAAAATGAATTTGGGGTTTTAGTTCGATTTGGATTCAAATTTTAAGAAATTATGAATCTCTCTAAAAGTTTTCAACATTTAGACGGACCTTCGGAGCAAGTTTGATCTTATGATTTCCTTTTTTCTTGACAGTTTATATTAATGCAACATGAAACAAATAACTTATGCAAATGAAAATCAAAAATTAAAACAACCAATTTAATTAATTTTATACGTGTCTATTCATATTTACTTATTATTATCTCTTTTCTAGAAATTAAAAGTGAAATAAATTTTATTTGTTATTTAATTTTACTTATGACAATTTTTACCATATATTTTAAAATCTAATTTAATTTAAATTGACTATATTTTTTAATTTTTGATTTGATTTGATTTTTTTAATTTTCTAACATCTAGGTAGAATTATTTTTTTTTTTAAATGCGATTTTGAATTCCTTCTAATTTTTAGACAGAGTTTTCAAAAATAATTTATTTTTTATAAAAATTATTTAATAATCCTATCCTATTATTAAAAATTAAACATAATATTAATGCAAGCATACATAATTTTTAATTCCTAAACATGCATTTTTCTATAAATTAAGTCAACGGCAAGTAAAAATATACAAACATGTTTAAAAATTTAAAAGGAAAATTTTTACCTAACAAGCCTTTCACATTGCAGCCCAAAATAGAAGTCCACAAGCCCAGGTGAGTGGTGGATCTGGGTAGTCTTTGGTCCGATGGGTAGGCGGGTTTAGGGAAACGGGTCATGGGTCAGGCCGATCGGACTGGTTAGGTTTGACCTGTTGATTTCACTTTACTTTTTTTTTTTAACTTATAAAAGCTAATTTTTTTTAATCTCATTTCATCTCCGTTAAAAAAAAAAAAAAACCTTTCTTGTCTTCAAAGAGAACCAATAGTTTTCCACTAGCTTTTACTGAGCGTCGCTAGCCACCTATTGTTTGTTGCTCCAGTTGTTGAAGCTTCTCGCTCGCTGCCATTGAACTATCGACCTTTTTAGAATGCCGTTCTCATTGCTACGCCGCTGCTTCCAGTGGCATTGCAAACTTTTTTTTTTCTTTTCCATTTTTTTGTAATTTGTGACTAATTTTTAGTTTTTTTAGGTTAGCTTGGCGCTGGTGGTTCCTCCGTATTGGGAGGACTATGTTTTTTGGTTTTGAATTTTTTTTTTATTTTTTATTTTGGTTGTGGGTTTTTTTGTGTTATTTGATAAGCTATTCGATTGAATGAGGGTTGTCTTGGTGGGTGGTTTGGGGATTTTTTTCTTTCAGGTTTGGTAGTGGATGATGACGGTTATGGGGCTGTGGTGGTTCGGTAGAGGAGACATGGTAATGCTAGGGTAGCTGGGTGTAGTGTTGGTGGGTTTGGGGAATTAGAGACTGTGCCAAATGAGTGGCGATGGCCTAGTATGGGTTGGACGACAAGGGAATGTGGTACTAGTGCATGGGTTGGGCTGGGGTTTGGTGGAGACTGGGCTAAAAGAGGTTGCAGAGGAAGGTGCGGCTGGTTTGTTGCATATTGTTGGTGTTTGCAAGGATGGGGCTTGGTCGTGCGCCAGGGCAAGCCGGGGGTCTTTGGAGTTACTAGGTTTGTGCGGGCAAGGGTGAAAGGTTCTGGTTGAAAGGCTGGGGACTTGATTTTGGTTTTCTGTGGTCTCAGGGGTAAGGGCGCTTGGTGTAAGGGCAGTTACATAGGTGAGGAGGGCTATGGTGCGCTGGTATAGTGGTTTGTATGAGGGATTGACTGGTGGCTTCTATTTGGGTTGGTGGAACTGGTTGAAGAGGGGATCAATGATAGGAATGGGATGGTTCAATGGAGTTTTTTGTGTGTTCCTTTTTCTCATGGGTGCTGGTTCGGATGCTGGTGAATGGTTGGGAATGTTTGGTGCTTGGGGCCCTAAAAAGCGTAGGTGCACGGTCAAAGCAGAAGGCTGGGGACTTGATTTTGGTTTTTTGTGGTCTCAGGGGTAAGGGCACTTGGTGTAGGGGCTGTTACACAGGTGAAAAGGGTTATGTTGCGGTGGTAGAGTGGTTGGGATGAGGGATTGACTGGTGGCTTCTGTTGGGCTAGTGGAACTGGTTGAAAAAGGGGTCGATGATAGAAGTGGGATGGTTCAATGGAGCTTTTTGTGTGTTCCTCTTTCTCTTAGGTGCTGTTTCGGACGTTGGTGAATGGTTTGGAACGTTTGGTGCCTGAGGCTCTGGGATGCGTAGGTGTAGGGTCAAAGCAGAAGGCCTCGGTGCTTGGTGTAGACTGGGACTTCTTGTGGGAAAAGACTCTCCAGATGGAAAAATGGGTGCTTCCCCACCCCACCCCCCCGCTTTTGTGTTCTTGTCATCTTTGGTTTTTAATTTTGAAGTTTTTGTTTCCTTGCAGAAAGAAACAGTTGGGAGTTTGGCGCCTTGTGGGGTGAAGTGGGCAGGGCGTAAAGGCTTGGTACGGTGCTGGCCTAGTGTGTAGGGGTAATGGAGTAGGGTGTTGGGGATGCAGAATTGGTAGTGACTATTGGCCATTCTTTTTTTGTTATTTTTTCTCTTTTTCATAATTTATTCTTTTTTTTGTAAATTAACTTTTGTAATTAATTTTTATTTTATATTTTCTTGATTAATTGTAGTAATAATAGTTTGATTAATTGATTATTTTTTCATATATATATTTATTTATAAATTTTCAATTAATTAAATTAATCCTAAATAATTAAAAAATAATAAAAATAATTAATTCAAAATAAATTTAAACAAATTTAATTTAATGCTTAAATCAATTCAAAAAATGTAAATTGAGCTCGAAAACAGAAATTTACTTAAATCAATTTGAATAAATTAAATTAATTCGGATAAAATTGAATCTTTACATCAATAATTAATAATTATAAGTTGATAAGAGAGTAGAAAATGCCTTTTTTCTTGTGGCACCACGTTCTTGGAGTTATATAAATGGCGAATAAAGCAGGGGAACAACTTTTGAAAAGTTGAACCTTCATCTTACTTTTGGGTCTTGGAGCATACCAATGCAAGACTTTGGGATCCATTTATGGGCTTTTATATAATCATATATTAACGAGAACCTTGTTAAAATGGCTGCTTCTGTCTAGCATTTTCCTAAATACAATATGTTTAAAACTTGCTTATCTTTGCATCCTGTTTTTCTTGTGACAAGGGTGTATATGAACTTGAAAGTTTAGGCCTAATTTTTGGTTCATCTTCTTTCCTTTTATAGATACTTTAGCATATAAAGAATGCCTGAACAAATTAAAGACTAGTGAAGGTTTATACTTATTACTTTTTTTTTTTTTAATTTATGCATCAATTTAAACTTTGCAGTGATTTCATAGAATAATGGGTTAGCAACTGTGCACCTGCAAAGACTAAGGTGAAATCAGAATATAATTGGCTGAGTTTCTCAGAGCAATGCACCGACTGTGAGAAAGTGACATACATGTGTACATCATTACATTTTATTTTGCACTCTTACAAATTAATGTTTGATATTGTTTTCGTTTTCAAACTAATGCAAGAGGCATTGAATGCATCTTTGGGAAAACAATTGACATATCCATTTGTGAAACAGGCTATGGTGAAGAACACCATTGTCTAGAAAGGTGCACATTACTTCATAAATTTCCAAATTTATTAGATTAATTTTATTTTAATTATTTATTTTTTAGAATATTATTTTTTATATTTTAAATTGTTAATTATGCTAAATAAAAAAACCCATAACAAAGCACCGGCATCATACTAATTATCTATAAAAATTAACTGCATGAACTATTGAGCTAATTCAATTTTTCGTCCTCCAAGGAAATATTCAAAGATTGAAACCGTCTTCCATGATTTTTAATTTTTAATTTTTTTTTAAAGGCAAAAGAAGAAACCCTCCTTCAATTCATGCTCTTTGGGCCTCATGGTCCTATCTTGCTTGGTTTTAGGTTAGTTTGGGTAAGGTTACCCCATCATTCATGCAAGCCCTACCCAATATTTTATACTCTTTTACAAGAAAACAAGAAGAGGATCATAGACAAAGACACAAAGTCCACCTCTATAAAATAAAATAATAATAATAATAATAATAATAATAACAACATCATATAATAAGCTTACGTACACATACTTTGGAAGAGGTGCAAACGCACGTACATACATTAATGAATTTTTAAAAAAATTCTATAATTTATAGTTTTATTATTAAAAACTGCTAACAAGTGTAGCATAGTTTAATTTTTTAAAATGATTGTTTTAATTAATTATTACTAATATTATATTTTGGAATATTATTTACTTTTTTAAAATTATAATAAAAAATTATTTGAAACATTGACAAATATTATATTTTGGAATATTGATTTACTTTTTTAAAATTTTTAACAAAAAATTATTTGAAACATTGAAAGATAATATAAATATTTAAATTTGAATATTAAATTTGTTAGATATTATTGTTTAAAAATAATTAAATGTTAAATTTTATTTTTTATTTTTTATTTTTTATAAGTTTTAACAAATAAAATATCTTCAAATAAAGGATATATTAAACTCAAATTTAGGGAAAAAAAAAGAAAAGTAAAAATTGAGAAATGAAAAGGACCCTGCTGAAATACTTGTTATACAACATGAATATAATAAAAAAAGTTAACAATACTTGAGACCTCCCTCCCCACTTATAAGAGACAGTGATTGGAGAAAACTTTGACCCAAACTTTGAACGTGATTAAATTTACTGATTCTGTCCTTCTGAGTTGTACCCACACCTAGCCATTAAAATCTCAACCGTTGAATTCCAAAATCCACCCAATCACATAATGATATTATAGTCATCGGACGGTGAAGTTCCCATTTCATGGAAAACGAAATATCCATTGAGTGACACATGATATCATTGAGTCTAACAATTTTAGCTGCATCAAAATCTTTGAAAAGATTACATCACAAAACAGTACAGAGAAGTGTGCACCAAAAAGAAAAGATAAAATAAAATAAAAATTGAAAGAGAAAGGATAACGTACGTGCACTATAAAACCCAACAGAGTTGGGCAGTACCTTTACTGCTGAACTACTGTCAGAATTTGGTAATTTCTTTTTTCAATAATTTTCAATTGGGTGGACCAACCTTTTTTTTTTTACGGCAGTATAAATATATGTTATTTCTTTTAGGTAAGTTCTCAGTTACCACTTACCACGTTTAAGAAAATCTAATAAAGGTAACTTTTTCTGCTAAATATTATGCTGGGTTTGTCCTACCGTATTAATTGTTGCGTTTTGTGTTTGAATTTTTTTTTTTTTAGAAGAATGCATTGGAGTTTGATTTTTCTAAATCTCTCTTTTTTATTTAAAATTGAAATTTAATAATTAAATTAAAAATTTTTTAATTTTTATTATAAATCACATAATTATTGATCAACAATCATACTTTTATCTTTATAATGTTTTGAGAAAAGTTTTAGTTAAAATTAAAATCGCAAAGAAGTTGAATTTTATGAATCGTGCACACGTGTGATTTTTTTGTTTGTTTTTGCACAACACTAAAAAATTACTAGTATTATCTATACTAAAAGAAAAAAAAATTTCACTATGACTTAAATTCATATTATAGATAATAAACCTTAATTGCCATCAAGAAAAATTTTGTATCCTCTTTTTTCAATTATAAATATTTAACTCTTAAGTTACATTTATGTAAAAAAAAAAAAAATTCAATTTGCAATTTCTTGACCTATAACCTATTTATTTACTCCATCTTTTATGTTATATATATATATATATATATACATTTAACATGTATATATATTGATTTTCAATTGATTAATGGATTATTAAATCAATTAAAATTAATTTTGATATGTAACATATCAAATGAACTCCATTACCATTATCACTAATTTCAAAATCTTTTTTTTATCATTTCCCCATATAGGTTAAATTCACATCATGTTTAACTATTCTAATTGTAAGTATAAATTACTTTCAATTTAAAATAGTATTATCGATCTTTATTTGATTCTTAAATTCATTTTAATTAAATAATCATCCAAAAGTTAATAATTATTCTATAATTATTATCAAGACCCATCCTATAAGTAAGGGTGTTTTGGGACATTTAGAAAATAGATTGCATCTTTACAATTTTTTTTATCGTCATTATATTGTTATTGCTATGGTATAAAAGTATATTAGGTACTCTTTCTTTTTCTTTGTGATATTGTTATTGCTATGGAAAAAAAGTATCTTATGTTTTAATTTTTAATTTATTAACTATTTTCTATCCTTTTATTTTTTAATAATTTTTTTTTGTAGGAATGAGACTCATAATTAACTGTTAAAGGATTCATAATTTTGAAAAAAAAAAAAAGAT
>NW_019167871.1:465564-698651 GCF_002303985.1 Durio zibethinus
TTATTTTCTCTTTTTTTCTTTATCTTCCATCCATCAATGATATCTTTCACTCATCAATTTTTGAAACAGTGTAGCATGATTCCATTATTCCATCATGAGTATGCCTTAGTCCAACATATGATCATTCAGTTCAAGCATTCACATTTAATCCAAATAGACTTTTAAAGATTATAATATAGGCTATGATGAAGAGTAATGAAAGAAACAATAAAATAGGTTCAAAACATATGTTTTAAAGGGTTTAAAACCAAAGGGTTATTTCTCATCATTTGATACAACTTGGCATTTTGTCTTATTCCACATCATTTCACTACTTTTTCCTTTTTCCATTCACATTCTCACAAAAGACTCTTATTACTTTTCCCTAAATCATGTGTGGCATTCATTTTTTTTCTCTTTCTTTTGTTTTGCTTTTTTTTTTTCTTTATTTGAAACCCTTTAAGATCTTTTGCCTCTTTTCTTTTTCAAAAATTACTCTCCAGTGTGGAGGGTGATTTTTGGTTAAAATTCTTTAGAAAAAGAAATCATAATAGGCTCAAAGGAGTAACAATGAATAGCTTTTCGAATGGTAAAAGAAATATAGTCATTTTTCATCCCAAATGTGAATGCTTTCTTTGAACATCATCTATTGAACAAAAATAAACTCATGGATCTTTATAAAAGATTGCATATCTTTAAGACATATCTATTCCACCTCAGCTAGCAATTTGCTTCTTTTGCTCAAATAATCTTCTCAAATCAATGTGAATGAGTTCTCAAAATTAAATCTCAAAATTATCATTATTATTGTCTAAACATTCATCATCTAAAAAATGGGAATGAAAAGTTATGAAAGGTAACAAAACAAGAAACAATGGTTGAACTGAAAAGAAATTGTAATGAAATGTATTATCCTTACCTTTTATTAAAATGATAACAAATGAAATCCTATTGCATAAAAGAAATTCGAACATTACTCTAAAAGAAATCTTAAAATGACAAATAACTTTCAATTAGCCTTAACATCCTTTTTCTTTCCAGGATTTATGCCCTCATGCAATCAAGTGAATAATCTTTCTTAACATATACTCCTTGATTCATTGCAGCTTTTCAGGCCTTTTCAGATCAATGTGTTCTTGATTCTCACTCAGAGCATTGATATTGTGATTAGGTAATAGATTGCCACTAACATGAGGTGTTGTTACTTTTTATTGATCAAAATTTATCATTTCATCCTTGATCAATTGTTGCACCTTATACTTGAGAATAGTGTAATTTTCAGTAGAATGATCGGTAATTTCATAGTGGTAGTCACAGTGACCTGTAAGATCATACCACTTGAGATAGGGTGGCTTGAGTGGCTTTACACGACGGGAGGTAATCAAGTGGTTGTTATAAAACTCTCATTATAACTTCGTATAAGTCTCGTTATAACTTCGTATAAGTCATGAGGATTTGATCAAATACGAACTTTTTTCGAGTAGTTTGTTGTTCTCATGAACCACTTATTAGATTAGCAGGACAAATCTGAGACCTTGTAGGCGGTTGAATGTTAAGGCTATATATGAGAGCTTAGGAGCTAAAAACGAGCTGGTATGGATAAGATGGCAATAAGGCTAGCTGGTATGGGTAAGATGAGGTATTGTTCATAGCAAGATGTATGGGGAATAACCTTGTGATGGATAGGGTTAGTATCCCCTAAACTGTCTGTCAAAGCTCACAGCTTGAGCTTAGGTCTCGTTCTTTTCTAACGCTTTCTTGGTTTCTCCTTCTTTCAATTTACCATTTTTAATGGTATTCTCAATGATTTCGCCTGAAATCACCATGTTGATAAAATTTTTTATTGCATTCCCTATTATATTTTCATAATAGGGAGATTTTAAAGTACTGACAAATTATACCGTAGTCTTTTTCTCAGTCAGAGGAGGCTGCACTTGAGAAGCAATATCCTTTCACCTTTGGGCATACTTTTTAAATGATTCAATCGCTTTATTTTCTATATTTTGCAAAGAAAGGCGATATGGAACTAAGTCTATGATATACCGATACTGACTAATGAAATCATAGGTCATATCACTCCAAGTTCAAACGTGGGTCCTATCTAGTTAGACATACTATCTAGCAGTAGAGTCTGTAAGGTTATCTTGGAATACATGCATCAATAGCTTCTCATATTAGCATAGGTAGCCATTTTTTGATAGTACATGATAATGTGAGTCTTTGGACACTTCATACCATCATACTTTTTCAAACTTCGAGACCTTGAATTTTAGAGGAATAACCATATCTAAGAATAAATAGAGCCCAGCTGCATCTCTGAACCATAAAAAACTAACTTTTTTCATTACTCATAGCCTTTTCTCTAACAAATTCATCTTTTGTTTAGTTTTCGAGGCTTCTAAAGTCTCATTCTCCTTAGGCCTCAGCTTATCTTTCTTTTCTAGATCATCCAAGTTAGGGATTGGTATTGGTTTTACTGCCTTATCAGTAAAGATAAGATTTACATGACTTTGATACTACTTTAGATTTAAAGCTAATGGCATTCTAGGATATGTGTACCTTATAAGATATGTAAACTGCTATGATGGTGCATTTTAAGTAAACTAGGCTTGATGCGATTCAAAACCATGAAGGTATAAAAGGTCAGTCACCTTTTGTGATTGATGATCTTATTGGCTAGTACTTTCTCTAACATTTTTCCCTTTGTTGAACTTATTCAAAGCCTCTAGAATCCTGTTCAATTCCCCTTTAAGCTTCTCTTGGGCTTTCTCTATACTTTCGAGATGATTAAAATTTTTTTATTCCATTTATCTGGCTCGAGCTCTTGTATTATATTAGTGAGTAAGGTTTTTGCTTGGTGGAGCTATCCTTGAACCTTGAGTACCACAATTATGATCAGAAATGATATGCTTTATGTGTAATACATGTAACATACATTTCCATGGATGTAAGTATGAGATGTGGCAAATATTTCCTTTATGAAAATGATGCAAATGACAATGTAAAATATGATTATGAAAATGATGCATGAAATTAAATGATATGAAAATGATACAGATGCAGAAAATCAAATAAACAAAATGGTTAGATAATCAATATAAGAGTTATTTCTTTTTGTGTCTTAATTTTAGGGTATATCTATTGACAGATAGGAATAGCTCTATCATAAGGTTGGCCTTTTAAGCATAAATTATATGCAAGGTTAGGTGACTTTGCCCACTAAAGGTCCTCAAATTGTTTCTTACATCTTGTCCATCACAAACTAGTAAGGCAATCCAATCCTCACCCATCACAAGCTACCAACGAAAAAGATTCAATTTGAGTGAGAGTATTCCACTAGCTATTACAAAGATTATCATTTTACGAGAGTGTAGGTACTTTATTCCCTCCCAAGAGAGACAAAGCCCGAGTATAAAGCTCATGTAATACAAATGCATGTGATAATATATGAAGAAATATATAAGTTTCATGCCCTAAAAATAAAAGACAGAAAAGATGAAAATGTTAGTAAACAGATAATATAAATCATTACAATTTAAAACCATTAAACCAAATAATAGGATATATTTAAAAGTTTATTGCTTGACTCTCTATGGCTATCCCTAGTGGAGTCGCCAAACTGTCATAACATATAGATCCATAAATCTGTAGCTAGACTTAACAAAAGGAGTCACCACCAATCTTTTTTAACTAGGTGTGATAGGCCACCTAAGGCATCTATCCTCGTAAGGAACTCTTAAGCTTGACTAAAGGTCCTTAAAAGAATAGATTTGAGTCTACTAACCAGAACAAGTTTTGAAAGTTTGGTTACATATGGAGAAGGTTATAACACCTCTACATACCCATCCGAAGGATGGTACTATATTATTTTAAATTTATCATAGGGTTTTGGTTTTAATAGTTTTAAATTTTTATGTTGAATATTGAAAATAAATTTTAAGATTCTTCTATCAATCTAGTGGAACTCTTAAAAATATTTTTTCACCTTAAGAGTATTCAAGAATCTCATTTGTTTTCTTGAAGAGGCTCCGTTATCAGAAAGATTTTTTTAGTCTTATTTTTATTGAAAATATATCTAATTATTCCACAATTAGGGCCAAATTAGAATATTTTATTTTTTAAAATTTTTAAATTCTACACCATTTGGACTTATTTAGAAATTCTTTTTATTTTTTGTTAGATTTCTAAATTTTTCATCATTTGGGTCAATTTTGAATTTTTTTTTAAATTTCTAGATTCTCCACCATTTGGGCCTATTTAAAAATTCTTTTTCTTTTTTCTTCTTTTTTTTTTCAGAAAGAAAACAATATGACAATTATTTTTATTGAAATTTCATTTAAATTCTTCCACCATTTGAGACAAATTTAAAGAAATTTCTCACATAGAGATTTCTTATAAAATTTACAATTTGAAATTTTTAAAAATCTCATATTAGATAATTATCAAATATTTTCAATCAGAAATTTAGAAAAGAATACAATTACTTTTTATTAAAATTTCATCTAAATTATTTCACAATTTGAGACAAATTTAGAAAAAATTTTTACCTAAAGATTTCTTATAAAATTTACTATTTGAAATTTTTAAAAATCTCATCATTGGATAATTATCAAATATTTTCAACTAGAAATTTTTGTTTTTTCTTTTGTTTGTTCGAAAATAAAAATTAATTATTATTATTATTGAAATTTTATTTAAATCATTCCACTATTTGGGATAAATTTAGACAAAATTCTTCACCTTGAAATTTTATAGAAATTTTCTATTTGAAATTTCTAAAAATTCCATCATTGGATAATTATTATTTATTCTCAAAAAAATATTTTATTTTGTTATTTTTTATTCTTTTTTTCTAAATTTAATCATGCAAAAATACTAAAAAAAACACATAAAAAATAAAAATACCAAAAAAAATAAAAAAAAAAACAAAAAAATGAAACGGCTTGGTTGGAGTGGCTCGATGCGACTCGACTTCAGAGGCAAAGACTGAAAAAAGTCGTCGGAATCTAGAAATTTTTCAAATTTTTTTCAAAATTTTTTTTTATAAAAACCTTAAAAAATCTTTGAAAAATTTTCTTGATTGCTTTCTTTAATTTCTGCCTCTCACCCTGATTTTTTTTATGTGTGTTTATATGATTTGTGCGGGCATGTATTTATAGGGTTCTAAATTTGAAAACTCAAATCCATAAAGGAATCATTCCTTTCAATTATAACCTTAAACCCAACTCTAACTTTACAAATCAATTTCAATAATTTCACACAAACTCAACTGCCTATTTTTTTATTTTTTATTAACAAAATAAACTTAAGTAGAACCCCAGACAGATTGGGGTGAATATATATATTTAAAAATTTAAAACTAATTTTAAACGAAAAAATAATTTTTTGAAAACGGTTAATAGTCCAAATAGGAAATTATATACTAAATCGAACTCAAAAGATTCATGGGCATTTTTTTAAGAAAAACTCTTCAATTTTAAGCCTTCATGCTTGGTCCAATATGGACTTTTCAAAGGTTGTAACATAGGTTAAGGTTCAAGGTTGTAAGAAAAAAAATGATAGAATGGCCCAAAGCAAGTATTTAATAGTATTTAAAACAAATGATCATTTTTTCGATTGAAGGATACACTTTGAGGTCTATTCCTTTTTGCTTTTCACCCATTCATTTCTTTTTTTTTCTTATTTTATTTTTCCTTTCTTTTCCTTTCATTTTTTTTCTTCTTTTTTCTTTATTTTTTGTCTTCTTTCACTGAATGGATTTAAAACTTATACTTTCATATTGAGCCTTTGCTTTAACATAAAGGATTCCATTCAAATATCCCTATTCTTAATCTTTAAACGTGTTTGTTTTTACCTTTTAGTGTGGAGGGTGATCCATAGTTAGGGTTTTATTTTGAAAGAATTCAATCAGGCTCAAAAAGGGTAACAAGGGATAAATTTCTACATTTGTGAAAGGGTAATGAAAGATAGCCATTTGTCATTTCAAGTATAAAAACTTAAATTAAAGAAGAGTTCTCTTTAGGAAAATGATCTTGAAAAAGGTTTTCATTTTAATATTTTTTTCTATTTTGGGCCTTTTTCTTGTCCCCTTTCCAAAACTTTGAATTTGTTAGGACTTTATTGAAATTTGTTCAAATTTTCTACGTGTATGATGTCATAACCATTTTTCATTAATTTTTTTCTATTATATTCTCTTTTTTATTTTATTTTTATTTTTTGACTTCATCTTTAGTAATCAAAGATGTTTTCAATATTAAACACTTTTCTTGAAGTTGGGCTTTTAAAGATATTTTGTCCCCCAATGTAAAAAAAAAAGATCTTTGGCTAGGGTTCATTTTGGGAATAATAAATTTAATAGGCTCAAAAAGGTAACAAGTGGAAAATTTTTCTATAAATGAAGAATAGAGAAAGATGGCTATTCATCATTTCAAATACGATCACTTAGATAGATAAAAAGCTCCTCTTTGTTTTTGTTTTTGTTTTTATTTTTTTTATTTTTTAATTTTATTATTACAATCATCAATTATTTTTGTGTGACTGATGCCCTACCTTATTGTTCTACTTAAGGTTCTTATGAGGTCATGTGGAATGTCCAAAATTTGACTGCATAGTTCAAAAAAGGCTCATTTTGGTTTTAAATTATCTGACATTTTGATAAAATGAGAGAAAAAGGTATTAAGGTGTGAATAAATTATCTTAGGCAAGAAGGAAGTTTGCTTTTTTTACTCACGTGCCTTAAGATATGAAATAATAGTTACTTGAAAAAGAAAATTCAGGCATTTTTCATGTTTATGGTCATCGAAATAATTTGAATAATCCAATCATATTGGCAAAATTTGACACATATTGAACTACCAATTAAAAATTTTGAAAAATTATCTTGCTTGGATTTCAAAATTCAAAATGAGTTTTCAAAATTGGTATTTTTTGTTCATTGCCCAAGAAAAATTATAGTTTCAATGTATCAAATGATAGAATAATTCGCAAGTGAAAATTCATATTCCTTAAAGGATTATGATAAGTGAGTAAAATTATTCAAAAGAACTGAAACATAAGAGTGGTTAAGGAAAAGTGCAGTGGTACTGGATGAGGTTTTTTTTTTTTTTTTTTATAGTAATCACTAATTTTTTTGAGATTTTCACAATAAAAATCATAAATTTCTCTTTGAAAAAGCCTTTTTTTTATTGATATTGAAAACTGGGACTTTATTACGAATCATTTTTTTTTCCTTTTTTCCTCTTTTTAAGCAAAGTGCTTTTCATTTTATGATTTTAAAAATTAATTATGTGAGACTTTTAACAAATGCATAGAGATAAAATAAAGTAAGCATTTATTTCTTCCAAAATAAAGTTCAACAAGATTAATTTAAATAACTCCTAAGGAAAGCATGCACATGTCATACACAAAATGTTAAAGGTTCAAAAGAAAACTATCCTATCTTGATCTTTAACACTTAAAACCTTTTTCCACATTTTAACTTTTCACATTTTGCAATTGGACAGAGTCGACTTCTATTGTTCCATTAGTTTTAGAGTTAGAATACCACTATTGATAAGATCTTTAACCTTTTCTTTTAGCTATCTGAATTTTTCAGTTGAATAGCCGATTGCCTCCATATGATAATCATACTTGCCATTAGGATCGTAACTCCTTGCCAATAGATTAGGTGTTATTTTAAAAGCACAGGAGTGAGGTATTGGCCTTCTATTAGCAAAGGCAAAAGGTGAGAAATAGGGATTGAAAGTTTCTTTTGGTCATTGCTTTTTCTTTTCAAATTTTTCATTGGTTGGGTGGTAGGTTAAATGTAAGGACAAAATTACAAATGTTTATTAAAGGATAGGAATTTGTTGAAAAACTTAAATGCTGGCTTGGTTGGCAAAAATATGAGCTTTGAGAGATACTGCTTATGATAAAAAAGTGGGGTTGATGAAAAAGATCAAAACTGCATATGACAAAATTTTTAGGTAAATGCCCCTTAAGTGTGATTACTTGCACCTCCTGTTCATTCTTTTCTGTTGTATTTCTCTTTTTAACATCAATTGCATCATTCAACTTAATCCTGCCATTCTTAACTGCATTTTTTATCATTTCCTCGATAATCATGATGTCAACAAAATCTTTGGAGATATTTTCAATCATTTTTTCATAATAGAGAGTATTTAAAGAATTGACAAGTAGAATAATGATTTTTTTCTCTAATAGAAGTGGTTGTTTTGGGCTGTCATGTCTCTTTATCTATATGCATATTTCTTGAAAGTTTCGATTACCTTTTTATTCATATTCTGTAGGGATAACCTATCTGGTGCCATGTTTTCAACATACTTGTATTATGCTAGGAAAACCCTAGCCAAATCATTCTAAGAACAAATCTTACTTCTGTCTAACTAGGCATACCACTTTGTTACAAGCCTGGTAAGACTATCTTGAAAATAATGGATCAACAACTTATCATCATGATTGTGGCTCGTCATCTTTCGATAGAACATGGTGATATGTGTTGAAGGGCATTTTATTTTATCATACTTCTCAAAATCTAGAGCTTTAAACTTCGACGAAATGACAAGATCAGACAATAGACTAAGCTCATTGGCATAAACACTCCTATAGATATCATGGCCTTCAATTACCTTCAGTATTTCTTCTAATAGATCATATTTATCCTTCATCATTGTATCTCATGATGGATCTGACACCATTTTAGTTACTCTAATTCTTCTAGATCATTCAAGTTAAGCATATCAATGAAGTTATAATGAGTATGCCTAGGTTGACATTTATCCGAACTAAAAGTAACATGGTAAAAGTAACAATATAAGGTTGATGAGTTGCTAAAGGTGCTTGTGACATACGAGGATCTTAAACATATGGATGTGTGAACTCAGGTAGACACAATGGTGCTTTAATATCTATTTCCTCTCTTGCCCTTTGAGTTTTGACTATTTCTTTTCCTTTTTGTCAAACCTACTAACATCCATTTTAATTTTACCAATTGTCTATCCATATTCTGTTACATTCCTGTAACTATTTCCCTGATCTCTCCTTGGACCTTTTTCATTATGTCCATCCAACTCACATTTTCATTTTTCATGATTTTAGTAAAGTTCGAGTGTTGTAAGTGCTCAAATTCTGTTTTTAGGATACATTATCCTTGAACCTTTTATTAATTACCAAAAGTTAGCCATGTATGACATGAATTATATTATTAAAATTTTCAAAAATATTTTTTTTGCTTTGAAGGTTTAACAAAAATATATACATAATCACTACTTCTTGTCTTTAGTTGGTATGAAAAATAATAAATCCAAACAAATGATGCATGATATGCAAATGAAATTTTATGAGCTCAAATTCTCTCATATCTTTAAGTTAAGTTATTTGAAGATATTTCTTCCGCCTTAAAAATTTGGGTGAAATTTGCAACCATCATTCTTTCTCACAAACTCTTTTAGGCACATCGTTATTAAAAATGAAACGTAAATAGAGACATCCATTCATAAAAATTTAAAAGTTTTCCTTCATTCTCAAAAGTTTCAAGTTTATACATTAAGAACAATCCTAGGATAAAGGCTAAAAAGTGCTAGATTAGCTCTTACTCCTCCTTGCTTCACCTAAGAAATCAAAAGAAGTGGATTATGATTGCTGATAAGAATAACCCTTTGCCTTAAGGCTTATTCTTTTCATTCATCATCATGGCCAGTTTGACTATCGCCTATAGCAATACTTGTTGTCTCAACATGGATTGATGAACGATTTTTACAAATAACTAGCTTCATTTCGATGTCAAAACTCAAAATCTTATTTTCATCAATCTTTGTACCTTATGTTTCAAAGCCATATAATTTTCAAAAAATGACCCGTGACACCAAAATGGTATTCACATTGGGCATTTAGATCATATCAGTTAGGAAAAGGTAGTTTGTGGGGTTCAACAAGGATAAAGATAGCGAGGTAGTTTTCTAAGAACAGAGGGTATAACTCTGTATAGGATATGGGTATTGGGTCAATAAGAGTTTTTCTTTTATGAGAGTTTTTCTATTCTGTGGTTGATTTGTTTTACTGAAAAAATAATGGTGTAATTGGTCTTGAAATGAATTGAGAAACTCTAGGTTGAAAATTAGGTTCAAAAGGTGGTGATGGGATAGCATATTGAACAAGTGGTTATAAAATGTGAGGTGGTGGACATGACTTTACGTGTGAAATTCTCGGAGGTTGGGTGAAATTTGGAAACCTAATCTTAGGTGCTTTGAAAGGAGATTGAAAATAGTCATAAGAAAAATTTAGGTGCAAGTTTGGAATCGGAATGATTGGTGAGAGTTGTTTGAAGCCAGGTGACTCTATCTTAAAAATCATACTTTTGAGCTTAGTCATTTATGTGGTTAATCGCCCCATTCCTTTCTTGAGTTCACCCAAATTTTGGTCATTGTTTGAATCACCCAATGTCTTAGTATGCTCGAAAAAAGTGCTAGAACTAATATGAGCCAATTGGTTTTAATTTAATGGAATTGAAAGTGACAACGATCCTTAAAGAGCAAAAACTTAACCCCACCACTACCTTTAACCATTTCTATCAATTAAGTAATCTATTGTTTCATTTCTTGAAGCTCGAGCCCAAATTCCTCTTAATTTAACTCCAATGCACTAATCCTTGCTTTCAGTCGATCTTCCATTTTCACCATTCTAATTTTCACAAAAACAAACACTTTATTTCGAGACTTAGGTAAAAAAATTTATATTATTACCCTTATTAAATGAATGCCATGGAAATAATTTCTAACTTATATGATACACATAGCATGTTTATGAAAATACAAATATGTCTAAGACAATGGATTTTTATATGTATAGGCCCCAATTGGTAAAAGTTTCATTATCCATGAATGTGTATACAAGGAATGTAATATTATATTGCAGTGATGGTGGGATATGAAATGTAATGCATATTTTATAAAACCCTACCATTTATGAATCCATGTGCATAAAATGCAATGACATACTTTCATGAGTGATAGAAAATATTCCTATGACTAATGCAACATACTTATATGGAATGCATGAATCTATGAAGTGCACGAAGATAGGTCTACATGGAATACAATGCTTATGCTATGTCGACCTAATAAAATTGACATGACCTAATGGAATGCAATGCTTATGTTATGTCGCCCTAATGAAATTGACACTACTTTAAAATATGTAATGAAATAGAGTGCATGCTCTACTAATTAAAATGTGCATGGAATGCATGTATCATTTTATTATTATGCCTGAAATGTGATGCATGTTGTATCTATTAAGATGTATGGGATAGAACGTATATACTACTGTATTATTTCTTTTTTTTTTTTTTCAAACATGTTTAAAAAATGTATGTAAAAGATCAAATGACTATATGAATGTTTCAAATTTAAATTTTTTTTCTTGGAAAAGGAAAAGTTTAAGAACACACTTTTTTTTTATCATACAAAATAACTAGATTCGAAGATTTTTCTCTTTTTCATTTATTTTTATCTGGCCAATAAATGAAGAATTTAATATAACCCTTTTTTTTTTTTTGAAATTTTTTTTTGTTGTTTGTTGTTTTTTTTTTTTTTGTTGGATAATGCTAAAAATTTTTTCATTTTATTTTAAAATGTTTTTGAAAATGTAAAATTTGGATAACTACAAAATGAATAAACTACATGA
Source organism: Durio zibethinus (assembly GCF_002303985.1). The sequence goes on from NW_019167871.1 coordinate 477,226, forward strand.
CAAGAGAAATTTTATTTTTTTTTCAAGAAAATGCCTTTCTTTATTATCCATTTTTTTAAAATTTTAATACATAATTGGCTTATTTCTATAAAAATGTCGGTAGGGCTCTACCATAGGCAAGCTTCCTATAGCTCACGATATGCTGGATTAGGATTTACATGTCTAAAGGTTCTCAAACTATTTCTTACATCATCGTCCGTTATAGACTATTAAGATTTCCTAATCTTCACCCATTACAGGCTAGTAACAGAAATAGTTCAATTTGAGTAAAAGTATTTCGCGAATAAATGTAGAGATTATCACCTCACGAGAGTGTAATTATTTTACTACCTCTTAAAAGGAATAGAGCTCGGGTCTAAAGCTCATACATGTGAGTGAATATGCAAAGTATGTACAAAATGATGTATTAATTAAAATAACATAAATAAATAATAAGCACAAAACTAAAATAAAGTAATAACTAACATATAATTTATTTTATTTATTAACTTGCATATATTTTTTTGAAAAATTAAAATAAAGGGAATTAAATTAAAGATTAAATAAAACCAATTAAATCCAATAATTATTAATAATGCATAATTAAATTTTTGTTCTGACTCTCAAAAGTCTCTAGAAGAGTCGTCAAGCTGTTATAACGTATCGAAACGGGGACTTGATTGCTAGACGTAAAATTTTAAAAATCATGAAAAAAATGTGAGGAGTCGCCATTAATCTTTTTAAGAATGTGATTGGTCACCCAAAAATTTATTTTTTAATAAAATTACAAAATGAGTTTAAAGCTTTATTAAAAAGATAATTTTGGTTTACGAAAGCAAGATTAGGTTTAGGGGTCGATTACGTGTGGAAAAAAATTAACACCCCTACAATGCTCATAAATCGGTACCAATTAATTATGCGCTATTTATAATTTTAAATAAAATAGTTTTTTATATCAAATTTAATTATAATTCCTTTTGTTTATAAGAAATAAAATTAGTTTTAAAAAATCTTTATTTAGGAATGTTCTAAAAGTTTTCAAATTACAGTAATACCTTCAAAGTCCTTAACAATAAAGACAAAATTTGAAAATAATTTTTTCATTTATAATTTACCATAACATTCATTCTAAAAAAAATAAAATAATATTTTTTATAAATGATAATTATTGATAACTCTCCAACATTTACGCAAAGTACCAATAAATTATATTTACAGAATGTTATTTTAATATTATTTATTCAAAACTAAAAATTTTAAGAAAAAACTTTTATGTGGCAAAACTATAATATAATTAATATTAAATATCCATAACTAAAACAAACATATATATATATATATATATACATTATAAATGAAGACACTAATTTAAAAATGAAATATATACAAATGATAATCAAATACGAATTTAAGAATTGGGTCTAAATATAAAGAACCACCTAGACTCTCCAACATTTAAGCAAAGTTTGGGTACGAATTTTTTTTATATATAAAATCCTGTTTTATTATTTTTATTATTTTATATTTTTTATAATCATGATTTTAACATAATGAATTTATTTCGAGTTGTAGATGTGTATGAAAATTCTTAATGACATAAAAGTTCCTAAATATCTCAACGTCTAGGGGACATTCAGGAATATATTACTTCATAAAAAGTTTTCATACAAATCCTTATAAATTTAAAATGAATTTGGGGTTTTAGTTCGATTTGGATGTAAATTTTAAGAAATTATGAATCTTTCTAAAAGTTTTTAACATCTAGACGAACCTTCTGAGCAAGTTTGATTTTGTGATTTCATTTTTTCTTAACAGTTTATATTAATGCAACATGAAACAAATAACTTATGCAAATGAAAATAAAAAATTAAAACAACCAATTTAATTAATTTTATACGTGTCTATTCATATTTACTTATTATTATCTCTTTTCTAGAAATTAAAAGTGAAATAAATTTTATTTGTTATTTAATTTTACTTATGACAATTTTTACCATATATTTTAAAATCTAATTTAATTTAAATTGACTATATTTTTAATTTTTGATTTGATTTGATTTTTTTAATTCTCTAATATTTAGGCAGAATTAATTTTTTTTTAAATGCGATTTTGAATTCCTTTTAATATTTAGACAGAGTTTTCAAAAATAATTTATTTTTTATAAAAATTATTTAATAATCCTATCCTATTAGCAAAAATTAAACATAATATTAATGCAAGCATACATAATTTTTAATTCCTAAACATGTATTTTTCTATAAATTAAGTCAACGGCAAGTAAAAATATGCAAACATGTTTAAAAATTTAAAAGGAAAATTTTAACCTAACAAGCCTTTCACATTGCAGCCCAAAATAGAAGTCCACAAGCCCAGGTGAGTGGTGGATCTGGGTAGTCTTTGGTCCGATGGGTAGGAGGGTTTAGGGAACCGGGTCATGGATCGGGCCGATCGGACTGGTTAGGTTTGACCTGTTGATTTCGCTTTTCTTTTTTTTTTTTTTAACCTATAAAAGCTAATATTTTTTTAATCTCATTTCATCTCCGTTAAAAAAAAAAAAAAAACTTTCTTGTCTTCAAAGAGAACCAATAGTTTTCCAGTAGCTTTTACTGAGCGTCGCTAGCCACCTATTGTTTGTTGCTCCAGTTGTTGAAGCTTCTCGCTTGCTGCCATTGAACTTTCGACCTTTTTAGAATGCCGTTCTCATTGCTACGCCGCTGCTTCCAGTGGCATTGCAAACTTTTTTTTTTCTTTTCCATTTTTTTGTAATTTGTGACTAATTTTTAGTTTTTTTAGGTTAGCTTGGCGCTGGTGGTTCCTCCGTATTGGGAGGACTATGTTTTTTGGTTTTGAATTTTTTTTTATTTTTTATTTTGGCTGTGGGTTTTTTTTTGTGTTATTTGATAAGCTATTCGATTGAATGAGGGTTGTCTTGGTGGGTGGTTCGGGGATTTTTTTCTTTCAGGTTTGGTAGTGGATGATGACGGTTATGGGGCTGTGGTGGTTCGGTAGAGGAGACATGGTAATGCTAGGGTAGCTGGGTGTAGTGTTGGTGGGTTTGGGGAATTAGAGACTGTGCCAAATGAGTGGCGATGGCCTAGTATGGGTTGGACGACAAGGGAATGTGGTACTAGTGCATGGGTTCGGCTGGGGTTTGGTGGAGACTGGGCTAAAAGAGGTTGCTGAGGAAGGTGCGGCTGGTTTGTTGCATATTGTTGGTGTTTGCAAGGATGGGGCTTGGTCGTGCGCCAGGCAAGCCGGGGGTCTTTGAAGTTACTAGGTTTGTGCGGGCAAGGGTGAAAGGTTCTGGTTGAAAGGCTGGGGACTTGATTTTGGTTTTCTGTGGTCTCAGGGGTAAGGGCGCTTGGTGTAAGGGCAGTTACATAGGTGAGGAGGGCTATGGTGCGCTGGTATAGTGGTTTGTATGAGGGATTGACTGGTGGCTTCTATTTGGGTTGGTGGAACTGGTTGAAGAGGGGATCAATGATAGGAATGGGATGGTTCAATAGAGTTTTTTGTGTGTTCCTTTTTCTCATGGGTGCTGGTTCGGATGCTGGTGAATGGTCGGGAATGTTTGGTGCTTGGGGCTCTAAAAAGCGTAGGTGCACGGTCAAAGCAGAAGGCTGGGGACTTGATTTTGGTTTTTTGTGGTCTCAGGGGTAAGGGCACTTGGTGTAGGGGCTGTTACACAGGTGAAAGGGGTTATGTTGCGCTGGTAGAGTGGTTTGGATGAGGGATTGACTGGTGGCTTCTGTTGGGCTAGTGGAACTGGTTGAAAAAGGGGTCGATGATAGGAGTGGGATGGTTCAATGGAGCTTTTTGTGTGTTCCTCTTTCTCTTAGGTGCTGTTTCGGAAGTTGGTGAATGGTTTGGAACGTTTGGTGCTTGAGGCTCTGGGAAAAATAGGTGTAGGGTCAAAGCAGAAGGCCTCGGTGCTTGGTGGAGACTGGGACTTCTTGTGGGAAAAGGCCCCAGATGGAAAAATAGTTGCGCTTGGTGTAAGGGCAGTTACATAGGTGAGGAGGGCTATGGTGCGCTGGTATAGTGGTTTGTATGAGGGATTGACTGGTGGCTTCTATTTGGGTTGATGGAACTGGTTGAAGAGGGGATCAATGATAAGAATGGGATGGTTCAATAGAGTTTTTTGTGTGTTCCTTTTTCTCATGGGTGCTGGTTCGGATGCTGGTGAATGGTCGGGAATGTTAGGTGCTTGGGGCTCTAAAAAGCGTAGGTGCACGGTCAAAGCAGAAGGCTGGGGACTTGATTTTGGTTTGTTGTGGTCTTAGGGGTAAGGGCACTTGGTGTAGGGGCTGTTACACAGGTGAAAGGGGTTATGTTGCGCTGGTAGAGTGGTTTGGATGAGGGATTGACTGGTGGCTTTTGTTGGGCTAGTGGAACTGGTTGAAAAAGGGGTCGATGATAGGAGTGGGATGGTTCAATGGAGCTTTTTGTGTGTTCCTCTTTCTCTTAGGTGCTGTTTCGGACGTTGGTGAATGGTTTGGAACGTTTGGTGCTTGAGGCTCTGGGATGCGCAGGTGTAGGGTCAGAGCAGAAGGCCTCGGTGCTTGGTGGAGACTCGGACTTCTCGTGGGAAAAGGCTCTAGATGGAAAAATAGGTGCTTCCCCACCCCCCCCCCCCCCCCCCCTTTTGTGTTCTTGTCATCTTTGGTTTTTAATTTTGAAATTTTTGTTTCCTTGCAGAAAGAAACAGTTGGGAGTTTGGCGCCTTGTGGTGTTAAGTGGGCAGGGCGTGAAGGCTTGGTACGGTGCTGGCCTAGTGTGTTGGGGCAATGGAGTAGGGTGTTGGGGATGCAGAATTGGTAGTGACTGTCGGCCACTCTTTTTTTGTTATTTTTTCTCTTTTTCATATATATATATATATATATATTTTAAATTAACTTTTGTAATTAATTTTTATTTTATATTTTTTTGATTAATTGTAGTAATAATAATTTGATTAATTGATAATTTTTTCATATATATATATTTATAATTTTTCAATTAATTAAATTAATCTTAAATAATTAAAAAATAATAACAATAATTAATTCAAAATAAATTTAAATAAATTCAATTTAATGCTTAAATCGATTCAAAAAATGTAAATTGAGCTAAAAAAAATTACTTAAATCAATTTGAATAAATTTAAATTAATTCGGATAAAATTTAGTCTTTACATCAATAATTAATAATTATAAGTTGATAAGAGAGTAGAAAATGCCTTTTTTCTTGCGGCACCACGTTCTTGGAGTTATCTAAAATGGCGAATAAAGCAGATGAACAACTTTTGAAAAGTTGAACTCTCATCTTACTTTAGGGTTTTGGAACATACCAGTGCAAGACCTTGGGATCCATTTATGGGCTTTTATATAATCATATATTAACGAGAACATTGTTAAAATGGCTGCTTCTGTCTAGCATTTTCCTAAGTACAATATGTTTTAAACTTGCTTATCTTTCAATCCTGTTTTTCTTGTGACAAGGGTGTATATGAACTTGAAAGTTTAGGCCTAATTTTTGGTTCATCTTCTTTCTTTTTATAGATACTTTAGCATATAAAGAATGCCTGAACAAATTAAAGACTAGTGAAGGTTTATACTTATTACTTTTTTTTTTTTTTTAATTTATGCATCAATTTAAACTTTGCAGTGATTTCATAGAATAATGGGTTAGCAACTGTGCACCTGCAAAGACTAAGGTGAAATCAGAATATAATTGGCTGAGTTTCTCAGAGCAATGCACCGACTGTGAGAAAGTGACATACATGTGTACATCATTACATTTTATTTTGCACTCTTACAAATTAATGTTTGATATTGTTTTCGTTTTCAAACTAATGCAAGAGGCATTGAATGTATCTTTGGGAAAACTATTGACATATCCATTTGTGAAACAGGCTATGGTGAAGAACACCATTGTCTAGAAAGGTGCACATTACTTCATAAATTTCCAAATTTATTAGATTAATTTTATTTTAATTATTTATTTTTTAGTATATTATTTTTTATATTTTAAATTGTTAATTATGCTAAATAAAAAAAACCCATAACAGAGCACCGGCATCATACTAATTATCTATAAAAATTAACTGCATGAACTATTGAGCTAATTCAATTTTTCGTCCTCCAAGGAAATATTGAAAGATTGAAACCGTCTTCCATGATTTTTAATTTTTTTTTTTTTTTAAAGGCAGAAGAAGAAACCCTCCTTCAATTCATGCTCTTTGGGCCTCATGGTCCTATCTTGCTTGGTTTTAGGTTAGTTTGGGTAAGGTTACCCCATCATTCATGCAAGCCCTACCCAATATTTTATACTCTTGTACAAGAAAACAAGAAAAGGATCATAGACAAAGACACAAAGTCCACCTCTATAAAATAAAATAATAATAATAATAATAATTATTATTATTATATATAATAAGCTTAAAAAACACGTACACATACTTTGGAAGAGGTGCAAACGCACGTACACACATTAATGAATTTTTTAAAAAAATTCTATAATTTGTAGTTTTATTATTAGAAACTGTTAACAAGTGTAGCATAGTTTAATTTTTTAAAATGATTGTTTTAATTAATTATTATTAATATTATATTTTGGAATATTATTTACTTTTTTAAATTTTATAATAAAAAATTATTTGATACATAGACTAATATTTTATTTTGGAATATTGATTTACTTTTTTAAAATTTTTAACAAAAAATTATTTGAAACATTGAAAGATATTATAAATATTTAAATTTGAATATTAAATTTGTTAGATATTTTTGTTTAAAAATAATTAAATGTTAAATTTTAAATTTTATTTTTTATAAGTTTTAACAAATAAAATATCTTCAAATAAAGGATATATTAAACTCAAATTAAAAAAAAAAAAAGGAAAAGTAAAAATTGAGAAATGAAAAGGACCCTGCTGAAATACTTGTTATACAACATGAATATAATAAAAAAAGTTGACAATACTTGAGAGCTCCCTCCCCGCTTATAAGAGCCAGTGATTGGAGAAAACTTTGACCCAAACTTTGAACGTGATTAAATTGACTGATTCTGTCCTTCTGAGTTGTACCCACACATAGCCATTAAAATCTCAATCGTTGAATTCCAAAATCCACCAATCACATAATGATATTATAGTCATCGGACGGTGAAGTTCCCATTTCATGGAAAAAGAAATATCTATTGAGTGACACATGATATCATTGAGTCTAACAATTTTAGCTGCATCAAAATCTTTGAAAAGATTACATCACAAAACAGTACAGAGAAGTGTGCACCAAAAAGAAAAAGATAAAATAAAATAAAAATTGAAAAGAGAAAGGATACGTACGTGCACTATAAAAGCCAACAGAGTTGGGGCAGTACCTTTGCTGCTGAACTACTGTCAGAATTTTGGTAATTTCTATTTTCAAATTTTCAATTGGGTGGACCAACATTTTTTTTTTACGGCAGTATAAACGTATGTTATTCTTTTTAGGTAAAGTTCTCAGTTACCACTTACCACGTTTAAGAAAATCTAATAAAGGTAACTTTTTCTGCTAAATATTATGCTGGGTTTGTCCTACCGTATTAATTGTTGCGTTTTGTGTTTGAATTTTTTTTTTTTTAGAAGAATGCATTGGAGTTTGATTTTTCTAAATCTCTCTTTCTTATTTAAAATTGAAACTTAATAATTAAATTAAATTTTTTTAATTTTTTATTAATAAATCACATAATTATTGATCAACAAATCATACTTTATCATTATATGTTTGAGAAAAGTTTTAGTTAAAATTAAAATCGCAAAAGAAGTTGAATTTTATGAATCGTGCACACGTGTGATTTTTTTGTTTGTTTTTGCACAACACTAAAAAATTACTAGTATTATCTATACTAAAAAGAAAAAAAAATTCACTATGACTTAAATTCATATTATAGATAATAAAACCTTAATTGCCATCAAGAAAAATTTTGTGTCCTCTTTTTTCAATTATAAATATTTAACTCTTAAATTACATTTATGTAAAAAAAAAAATTCAATTTGCAATTTCTTGACCTATAACTTATTTATTTACTCCATCTTTTACGTTATATATATATATATACATTTAACATCTATATATATATATATATATTGATTGTAAATTGATTAATGAATGATTAAATCAATTAAAATTAATTTTGATATGTAACATATCAAATGAACTCCGTTACCATTATCACTAATTTCAAAATCTTTTTTTTAACATTTCCCCAAATAGGTTAAATTCTCATCATGTTTAATTATTCTAATTGTAAGTATAAATTACTTTCAATTTAAAATAGTATTATCAATCTTTATTTGATTCTTAAATTCATTTAATCAAATAATCATCCAAAAGTTAAAAATTATTCTATAGTTATTATCAAGACCCATCCTATAAGTAAGTGTGTTTTGGGACATTTAGAAAATAGATTGCATCTTTACAATTTTTTTTATCGTCATTATATTGTTATTGCTATGGTATAAAAGTATATTAGGTACTCTTTCCTTTTCTTTGTGATATTGTTATTGCTATGGTATAAAAGTATATTAGGTACTCTTTCTTTTTCTTTGTGATATTGTTATTGCTATGGAAAAAAAGTATCTTAGTTTTTAATTTTTAATTTATTAACTATTTTCTATCCTTTTATTTTTTAACAATTTTTTGTTGTAGGAATGAGACTCATAATTAATCTGTTAAAGGATTCATAATTTTGAAAAAAAAAAAGAAGATTTTTTTTATTTTTATAAGAGTTATTTTTTCCTTTAATTATTCATTTATTGTAATGGAAGACAATCAATCAGCTCCTCAATGAAAATGAACTAGTTAATAAGTTCGAATAAACAAATTCAAAAATCAAATAAACAAACTCAAATAATTCAATTTTCTTTTATTAAGTCAAGTTCTAGGACATCTTATGATTTATGTCAAAATCAAATACTTTTTGTAATGGAATTTTTTGTATTTGTGATCGATGTATATAAATTGCTATAATACATAATAATAAATAATAATTGATAACACACATATTTTTTGGATGGTAACAAATTTATATTGCATGCAATTATTTTTATTTATTTTTTAACCAACTTTTATTTTTTAGGTAATTATTTTATGGTAAGAAAATAATAATGAATTGCAAAACTTCAAATTTTAACTCCCATTACACGGTTCTAAAAGGTACCGCTTAAAAAATATGAGCTTTTGCATTGGTTACTAACATATTTAATTTTTGTATTGAATGAAAAAAAGGATATAAATTTTGAAAATTAAAAAAGTTAATGAAATTTATTCGTTTCATGGGCAATTTAATGATAAAACTCTATTTAAAATTTTTTATAATTATTTTTAGTTGATGGGTTTTTTTTTTTTGTTAGATAGAATTTTTTGAAAGTTGAATTTCATATTAATTTTAAGTGTGATTGAATTGTTGTTATTTTTTAATAGTTCAATTATTCATTATTTTAATTTCTTTTTACGTAGTTGTTTTATAGCATTATTATTAGTAAACTTTTATTAGAGTTAATTTTTTTTTCAATTATCAAAATTTTAAAATGTTGTTGAACATGCATACAACTTAATTTTTTTTTGCCGATTGGCCTTGGATTAGTTGGCATGATATTGGAGTTGCCACTTGAAAATTACAAATTTAAAAGAGTTTATGTGCATAATATCATTTTTAATCACGAAAGTTAAGAAAATTCAAGAGTAGATTAAAAATTAAAAAAAATTAATTTTCTCTATATTATTACTTTTATTTTGCTTTCAAAGAATTATTATACATTAACTTTATTATTGGTGTATCATATGCAAAGTTGTTAATACCACACCAGACAACATTTTCATCTTTTTAAAAAATGATATATACTGGTACTAGTTATTTTTTGACATATTATTTTGAATTTTTCAACTAATGCAAATATATTTATAAATATATAAACTTGTACATAATAATACTATTAATAATCTATAAAATAAATATGTGATATCTTTCAAAACCAAATAAATAATTTTAAAAGTATAAGAAATAATCTTTTCAATTTATTATGATATTTTTAAACATTTAATCTGATTATATGAGATTTAAAAGAGTTTTTTTTTTCATATAAATATTAAGATAAAAACAAATAGATGAAAAAAATTCTTGACTTCATGATTTTTAAACTTTAAAGAGGGAGTGCAATTGCTTTTTGGAAAGAGATTGAAATACTTATGAACTTTGATTTGAAAAAAATAAAGTGTAAAAATAATTACAATAAAAAATAGAGAAATCTAAGTTTTAAGGATTATTTTTTCAATTAGTTTTATTTATATTAGTTTAAAAATAGTCAAACAACAAAAGATAAGTTAAAAATTACAAAACATGTTTCAAATTCATGTATCGATCGAAATAATCTAATTTATTGAAATTCACCAAAATCAATTGAAACTAATCGAAACAACCGATATTACCCTGTACTCAATTCAGTATAAAAAATCACCCTTAAGTGTGATTTGGTATAAAAAAAAAGCGTACCGACTAGTATGGCCACTACTAAAATGAAATTAACAATATTGATTGTACGTGCTTAAATCTAGTATTATATAAAACTTTCATCTTTTTAAAATAAAAACCCTAGTTTCATTCTTGAATGTTTCTTAGTTATTATATATTTTTTCATTATTTTTTTGTCTAATTGATAGCTCGTTTGGGAAGGAGAATAATGCAGCTTTTACTACAGTTACTTTGTTAAAACAACATTAGATTCATGTAGATAAAATATTATCTCTTATGCAATAACAAAAGATAAGAAAAATGATCTTTTGTTATTACAAACCTAGATTGATGAATAACAAATATTTATATAGATAAAAAACCAATTTTTTTCTAATTTATACATTTAATGTATTTATACATAAATAGTAATATTTATATAGATAAAAGACCATTTTTTCTAATTTATACATTTAACGTATTTATATATAAATAGTAATATTTATATAGATAAAAGAACAATTTTTTTCTGATTTATACATTTATCGTATTTATATGTAAATAATATGGTATATGTTAGTGATTGCAAAATTATGAAAGGATTTATTTTGGTTGAATTTTTTTTTGTTCATAATTGTAAAGGGCATCTTAAGGTCAAAGAGGGTATTAAGGTCATTTTAGTCATCAGGTTCAAGCTGATGTGGTAGGATGACTTGATTTCTTGATGTCCATGTTAGCTCGACTAGTTTTACATCTCACCTAACAGCATGTGAATATGCTGACTTGTTAATCTTTAATAATATAAAGTCAAGTTAAACTCCCTAAACCCGACTTTTCGAGCTACGATCACTAAGATTTGATAGCTCTCCCTCATATAAAAATACCCCCTTACATTCCAAGCATGGGTGTCCATTTTTAACACATTTTCTCTAGATTTATTTCTTTGTTGAGCATTGATTTAAGCATCAGACTACAAATGCTAAAGAAACCTTCTGCCTTTGTTCTTGACTGATCTTCAATATCTTATGATTTCAAATCTTTACTTTCTTTGTTGAGTTCAACATCAACATTTTGGCATGCTAGGTAAGGGCAATCACTTAGTTGGACCCACAATGGAACAATTTGAATCTTTAACTCCATAGCTGTAATCCTTTAAGGAGCTTATCTAGAACAAAACACCTCTATAAACTTTAAGAAAGCAAATAGTTACTACCTCAAGAAACCCACAAACTCAAAAATTATATACCTACAATGATAATAAGGTCGGCTTATCAGTTTTAGAAGAAACTTAAAAAGTTGTTACCTTAACAACACCAGAATATAAACCATCCAAAAGTCTAAACAAGTCACTTCAAAACAATAAGCCAACGAAAATCTAGAAGCTCAGATGGAGCCCATGGAAACAAAATTCAAAACCAAGACCTCTGTATTTGATTGTGAGCTCAAATTCTTAGAAACTTTAACCTTTACTACGGACATAGACCGAACTCTTCCTAATTGCGAGATTTTTGTAAGTGCATCGATTGTTTAAGTAATAATAGAGATAAAAGATTAAGATATTATCCTACAAGGATTAGCTAAAGAAGCTTGATCTAACTACCTATTATCTCCATACTCAATCTATTATTTATTCAATTGAAAAGAGTATACAAGATGAAGCTAGTAAGAACAATTGAATAAAACGATAGGCAATACATGTTACTAGCAAAAAGTAAATCTATAACATGTAAGGTAAGTAAACCAAAAAAATAAATCAAAACAGTAGCTAAAGTAATTTGAATGGAATCTAACATGCTTTGGTTATAAATCTAATCTAAGAAACCGAAAATAACAAGCTCAATTAACCAACAAATAGCTCTTAATAAAATTATAACCAATAATAACCCAAATTAAACTACTTTTTAAATTCTAACAAGATAAAGGTCTAGAAACTTATTAGAAATTGATTCAAATAACTTTTAAATTGCAAGAATAAAAAGTAAATTAAGATCAAAACGCAATTGAAAGGCAAGTAATAAAAAGAAATCATAAGAATTAACAAGAGCAATTGAATCCAAAATCTAAAATTTAAATATGAAAATAACTGAACTTGGAGAAAAAAATTAGATCTAGATTTTTATAAACAAAATGAATTGAAACTGAGCTAAAGTAAATTAGATCTACAAGTTTACTATCTAAATGAACAAAGAAATAAAAAGAAATAATAAAAAACTTATCTAAATGAACTAGATCTACAATCACATGTAATGAAGAATAAAAATAGAATAGTTACAAGAAATTCATCCAAACAATATTGAATTTCATGGAACTAAAATGAAGCAAATGAATCTAAGTAAACACATGAACTAAGAAGTTCAAAATGAGAAAAAAGGAAACTAATCACCCAGATAGGAGAAGGAAGTCTTAAATTGCTATCACTCACTCAAGCTTCAACTTTGCTTCTAAATTGAAACATTCTAGAATTTTTTTGAAATTTGTAGAATGAATTTGAATAAGATTTTTTCCAAATTTATAAAGGTATGAATCAGGAATCCATAGAAAAATTTTGGATTAAAACTCGTAAGATTTGAATGAGATCCAATGGAAAAATTACAAGTTGCTCGATCACAAAATCAGCCAAATAGATTTGAGTTTTGATGAAATTTACATGAAATTGAACAAGAAATTCTAAAAAATTTAAACTTTTATTGAAAGAATCTTAAAGTGCATGTAAAATAAAGGCACGAAAAATAAATTTTTCTGAAAAATTAAAGCAATTTTCTCCCACACAACCCTCTAAAAAAACAAGGAAGAAATTATTTGGAGAGAAAAGAAAGTAAAATGCAAGAAAGTGAAAAATGGAAATATGGAAAAATCTCCCTCAAATGGTTGACCAAGGGTAAAGTGGTTCAGCTAATAAAATTAAAGAAAAATGCCAGTTAATATGCAATAAAATTGTAGAAAAATACCGACTAATAGGCCACATTTTCTAGCGTCTTTCAAGTCATCCATCTAGCTCATCTAGTTTCCTTGTTTGCTTTTCTTCACTTCACTTTATTCCAAGCTTCCTTCCTTTGATTTTGTAAGTTCTAAAAAGTCAAATTATATCCAATTAGAAGCCTCCAAATTGCCAACTAAGTAGCTTCCCATTTGTTTCCTAATTGAATATAAGAATTGGCACCATAAGCTTGATCATCAATCAAATGCATCACATGACTTGTTTTGATTCCTTTGCTCCTTATTTTAGGCAACAAATGTAACTAATGTCCTTTTTCAAATTCTAGTTGAATGAGAGCCATTTAGATGCCAATTTGACCATGAAAAAGTCTAGAAAGTTTTAGCTCCAAATGTGACTTCAAAATCGCACTAATGCATATATCACTATTCTAGCACATGTAAAAATACTATAAAAGTGACAAAGCACTAGTGAGCTAAAATAAATATCTTCTCATGAAAAATATGAAGATTAAAGCTTGAAATAAAGTTCAATTAAGCTAAAAAAAACTAAGGAAATCATGAAGGAAAAAGGTAAAAAACCTCCCATAAATGACAATAGGAGTATATGCATATTAATTTTGGCCATTCATGACTTTTTGTACAAAAATGCATCCAAAATAAGTCCAAAAGTTCCAGTTTTCCTCATTTTTCATATTTTTACCTGCACATTGAATGTTTAAGCAATTAGAAGTATTTTTGCTAATTTTTTCAAGAAACAAGCAAGCATTCATCATAAAATGCTCTAGAAAGATATGATAAATCACTAAAATTTTTGTACAATCACTCTCCTTAAAGAGCTTCAAGATGCCTACTATTGAAACTTATGATGGCATTACTAACCCTTTTAGATCATATTAAACTATTTAGGATAAACTTGTTGATAAAAGGAGCCAATGAGCCATTAATGTGTACAAGTTTTACAACAACACTTAAAGGGGGAAGTTGGTCTTGGTATTCTAGCTTTAAGTTAAGATCAATATTTTCTTTTAAACAGCTCGACCACTTAATCCTAACATATTTTATAAGTAGTCATCGAGCAAAAAAAATAACTTTGAGTTTGATGTCTTCAAATAAGACCATAGAGAATCTTTGAAAGCATATGTGATACGTTTTAACATTGAAGCTTTCAAAGTCAAAGACTTAAAGAAGGCTATTGCTATGGCCACCTTTACAAATTAGCTCGACGATAGATAATACCATTTCAAACTCTCTCTCTTTGATGCCTTTAAAAACTTTGGTTGACTTGTTCCTAAGAGTAGAGAAGTACATCAACATAGAAGCTACAATGGAAAGTAACTAAGGTGAGAAAGGGATATCCCCAACCTTAGCCAAAAAAAAAGGGCAAATAGATAAAGAATCCTCAAAGGGGAAAAAAATAGTAAAGAGTACCTAAAAATAAGAACATTAAGCAAAAGATATAACAACTACATTACATTGAACACTTCTTTACAGAGGATTCTAATGTAAATATAAATGAACTTTTAGCTTAAATGGCCTAAACTATTGAGATAAAACTCAAATGATTACAAATTGCATTAACTTGATGAATGAGATTGAGATTTTGGTTAGAAGAGATTGGCTTAATAAGTTTATGGAGAATAGAAAACCAGGGCAGCATAAAGGGAATTTCAAAATTAAAAAGTTGAGAAGAAACTAAAATAATAGTAAAGTAGGTGATGACAAAGGTAATATTGATAATAGGCCTGACCAGAGAGGCAAACAAAAAATGAGGTGGATAACCAATCCATTACAAAGACAACCAATGTAATTACTAGCAATACCTCGACATCAACCAATAAGAACTTTGATATGGGAATAGTAATGTCCATTGGATCCACAATTAAGAAGCAAAAACACTGAAAGGATAAGGTAATCTAATTTAGCTTGAAATACTTGGAAGAGATTCAATTTTCTCATGATGATTCCATAGTCATACGATCATGGTATATAATTATGTGATAAAAAGAATACTTTTTGATAATGAAAACTTGATCGATGAAGTACATGATGAAGATACGAATTACAAAGTATATTTAGAGGTCGTTAACCTCTATTCTAATTAGGTTTCAATATGAACAACAACTTGTGAAAAGCATTATTAAGCTATTAATAGCCATGAGGATTGAACCCAGAATAGTCACCTTGATCATTGAATTCATGGTGATAGACGTTTCTTCAACTTACAACCTGATATTAGGTCAACCAAGTCATCTGTTATGAGAGTTGCAAGGTTAGCTCCGCACTTCAAAATCAAATTCCCTACTCCTAATAGGATAGGAGAAGTTAGAAGAGACTAATCCATGGCTAGGTGCTGCTATGTGTCATAACATTCAAGTTTAAGAACTTAACCATTAGACACAAAATATGAAATTGCTACCAATCATTTTTATTGGGCATGATTGGTCACCTAAATGAATTTATCATTTTTTTAGGTTGTCCTAAGCTTAACTATAGGTCCCTAAAAAGAATAAGTTCTAATATACTAAACAAAACTAGGTTTAGGAGGTTACGTGTACGGAATGTCTTAGCACCTGACAACATCTAAAATTGGTGCCAAATTAACTTTATGTTATCTTGTCTAAGCCTTAATTCAAATGATTCTTATTATTTATTTTTGTTAATTTCAATATTTAATTATTGGAAAAAAGTCTTTAGGTTTTCAGCAAAAAGAAAATTTTTTTATCTTAAGAGTATAAAGAGAAATTCGTTATTCACTTGAAGAGGTTTTGTCACCAGATTTGTCAAATATTTTATGAAAAATATAATATTTTATTTCAAACATCATTATGTACAAACGATAATCATAATTATACAAAATAATTATATAAAAGTATTTAAAAAAAATTTACAATTATTAAATTCTCACTATTAAAACTCTCACTATTAAAACTTACATCATGATTCCTTTTTCATTTATTATTATTATTTTGCAATTTAGATTAAATAAAATCAAGGAAAAAAAGAAATTGAAATATATATATATAATGAATAAAAAGATCGATTAAAAAAATCCTTACAAAATGGGTCTGGTCAGAACTTCAAAATAAACCTTGAGACCCAACTAATGAATTAAGACCTAAAACTCAATCTCAATGTAACATTTTGGATTAACTCAAATTTAAATAAATTAACTTATAAAGTTTAAAAAAAAAGTTAATTTTGCCAAATCATGAAATTCAGACATTAAAGCTTTACTTGGACAAATCAAAATCTTGTCAAGCCTAATTGGCGGATCTTGATTGCAATATACCCAAACAAAATTAGGTGTCTACACTATATAACCATCATAAAAGATAAAGAGGACTAGGAACCTAACAACTCCAAGCTCAACCACCATTGAGGATGCGCAGGACAAGGGAGACACTGAGGCTAGAGTAATGAAGGAAAGAAATCAGTTTGAGTGTAAAAAGATGACAATTGATCAAAAAAAGAAAATGAAATGAAAGCCTTTTTAAGAGCCGAATACCTGAACAAGCTTTTATGCTTGAGAAATTGTAAACAAAAATTTGAGTTTAAAGCTAACCTATTAAGCTAGTATCAAACTGAAAAATATTGTGAATATGATATAAAGAATTAAAAAGATATTTTATATAAGCACAGTTCATACTTAGCAATTTAATGCATTTCTCCTCTCTTTTTACTATTTAAGCACTTCACATTTAAAACAAATTAACAAGACAAATGAATTTACGTCTGGAATTATATTTTTCATAGGATTCAATCCTGACCTGAACGAGCAAAAAGAAATCATTGATCAAAGACTTGAAATTGATATTGCTTGACTTGAGCAAGTTGAAGATTTCATACTAGTTTTTTTTTTTTTTTAGGATAATCAAAAAAATGCATGCAAATTGGCTTTGAGCTCGATCAGAAAGATAAGTTTTTTCAATTACTTAAAAATAGTGTTGATTTTTTTGCTTGGACCCCATTAGACATGCTGTGCATAGATATTTTAAAGTGCATATGTTGAATACTGACACAAGTATGAAACCATTCAAAAAAAGAAGAGGTGATTTGTTCATGAAAGATAAAAGAAAATAGAGGACAAGGTTATCAAGTTGCTAAAAGTTAGGTTAATCATGGAAGCTTATTATCTTGAATGGATAGTCAATGTGGTTATGGTAAAGAAACATAATGGAAAATGGAGGATATATGTTGGTTTTATCGACCTAAATAAAGCTTATCCTAATGGCAGCTTTTTTCCACCAAGTATAGATCAGTTGGTAAATGACAATGCTGAGCACGACCTTTTTAGTTTTATGGATGCATAACCTAGTTGCAATCAATTTAAAATGTTGAAAGAGGATGAATAAAAGATATCTTTTGTGATCAAGAAAGGTTTATTACTACAAGGTGATGCCCTTGACTTGAAAAATGCAAGGGCAACCTATCAGAGGTTGTTAATAAAATATTTAAGGATCAGATCGATCGTAACATGTAAATGTATGTGGATGACATGATAGTTAAAAGTAAGAACACGGATGAACACTTAAATTTGGAAAAAACTTTCAATATTTTACAAAACAAATGTGCTTTTAGAGTCACTTCAAGTAAATTCTTAAGATACATGATATACCAAAAAGCATAAAAGCTAATCCATAAAAGATGAAGGCCATCTTAGATATGAAAACGTTAAGTTTAGTGAAAGACGTACAAAGGTTGACAAGAGAATAGCTATTTTATGTAGGTTCATGTCCAGGTCTATAGATCAATACTTACCTATTTTGAAAATATTAAAAATATCTTAAAATTTTGATGGACATTGTAGTGTCAAGAAGCCTATGTTATAGCGAATCAAGTAAATTTCTCTTTTTGCCACCTATATTGTTAAAATCAAGATTGAATGAATCATTATACTTGTATATAGCAATTATCGACCAAGCCATAAGCTTGGTACTAGTTAGAGAAAAAAAGAAAAAATAGAGACCATTATACTTTGTTAATAATGTTTAACAGGAACGAAACTGAATTATCAAAAGATAAAAATGTGCTGGCCATATTTATAATCACATTCTATAGACATGCTGACCAATTAGCCTTTCAAGTAGATTTTACAAAAACCAAGCTTTTAGAAAGAGTGATTAAGTGGATAATGGAGCTTAGTTAGTTCGACTTACATATACTACTATAGTCGATACTTAAATCATAAGTTCTAATAGATTTTGTTGTTAAGTATACTTTGATAGGACCTTCAACAATCCATTTTAATATAAGATTAAATGATGAGGTAACATGGAAATTTTATATGGATAGATTGGCCACGAGTAAAAAAGAAAGCTAGGTTGATTTTGGTTAACCCTAAAAAATACAACTCTGATATGCTCTTAGTTTAAATTTAAAGCTTTAAATAATGAGACTAAATATGAAGCATTAATTGTTGAACTGAAATTAACCGTTGATTTGAATGTTAAATAGCTCATTGTTTATAGTGTCTTATAGCTTGTGGTTAGACAAGCAAATGGATAATTTGAGGCCAAAGAATAAGGAATGAAAAGTACTTAGAAAAAGTCAAAAAACATCTTGTCCATGTTTCATAAAATCGAGTTAAGAAAGGTTTCCAGATTAGCAAATACCTTAGTCGATACTTTATCCAAACTAGCCATTAGAATAACAATAGATAGCTTGGTTGGAACTTTAGTGGAAATTTGCTTGAAAATAGCATAAATGTAAAACAGTTTGTTCATATTGAATAAGAGAATGACTTTTAGATGACACCGATCAGAGTTTACCTAAGGTTGGGAAAACTATTTGAAGATAACATTATGGCTAAAGCTTGATAAAGAAAACACCTCAGTATACCCTTATCATTGAAAAATTATACAAGTGGCCGTTTAGTTTGCCCTACTTGAGATGTCTGAATGAAAAAGAAGCAAATTATGTACTTAAGGAAATTCACGAGGTAATATGTAAGAATCACCTTAGTTTTTAGCCTCTAGCATATAAAGCATTGAGATAGATATTACTGGCCTACTATTAAAAAAGATGTGATAGACTTGGTCAAAGATTGACAAATGCCAAAGATTTGTTCATATTTAACATTAACCTTTGGCCAAGCTTACCCTTATAATAAGTCCCTAGCCTTTTAATAGTAGGAATAGACATGCTCGACTTATTCACCTAGGCTTTTGGGTAGATGAAGTTTGTACTGGTAGCAATAGACTACTTCATCAAATGGCTAGAGGTTAAAGTATTAGCAGTTACTACAAAGACATAAGTTGAGAAGTTTGTTTGAAAAATATCATCTGTCAATTTGGGTTACCTTGATCATTGATAACCAATAACAGAAAACAATTCGACAATCTAAGTTCAAATAATGGTGCTTTAACCTCAGTATCGACTTAAGGTTCATCTCGATAGCCTATTCTCAATCTAATGGATCATAAAGTGGCCAACAAAACCATCTTAAAAGCCTTAAAAAAGAGGTTAGATGAGGCTAGGGAGCATGGGCGAGAACTCACTAGAGTGTTATAGGCACTAAAAACCACCACTAAAGTTTTTACATGAGAGATCCCTTTTAACGTAGCTTTTAGAATAAATGTCATGGTCCCTTAAAGATTGGCTTCTCAAGCTTTTGTGTTGAAACTAACAGTCATGAAATAAATAAAAAAACTTTAAAGCTAATCTCAATTTGATCGAGGATCAAAGAGACACAACATTGACTAAAATAATTGCTTACCATTATAAAGTTTCAAATACTACAACAAGAAGGTTTATCGAAATGACATAAATAAGAGAGACTTAGTACTTAAAAAAGGCTGAAGCTTTAAGTAGAGATGATTGAAGTGACAAATTAGCATCAAACTAGGAATGCCCATATATTGTGAAGGAAATGGCCCTATCTAGCACTTACAAATTAGAAGACTTAAATGGGAATCCTATTTAAGGACATAAAATATGAGTAACATAAAAATTTATTATCATTGGTAGTACTTTGTATATCTGAGCAAACTTATAAATATCTGATCTATAACTTATAAATATGATCTCATAAATAAGTGAAATACAAAGTTAAATAATCCATTTAATATCTGATGAAAATGTTCTAACCTAAAACTATGACTATGTAGATGTTCATCTATAACTGAAATATTTAAGACCAAGTCGAACAGCTTGATTTATTTTACGAAATTTAATGGATCATTTTAAGCTGAATTTAAAGATAAAAAATGTAAAACAATAAATGAAGAGTAAATAGAAACTAAAATTTCATTAATATAGATTTAGAACTTACAATTATAATCAAACTGAACAAAGGAATAAAATAAAAAAAAATTATCCTATGGGGCATATCAGGCTCTTTTCTCAGTTCGAGCTTCACCAACTTGCATTTCAACTTGATTAGTTTGACCAGCCTCCTCAGCTTGAGTCACTACAGTAAAAGAATCCAAGCATCTCCTCTTTTAGCAGCCACAACAGCAACAACTTGGTCTATTTTTCCATGTCATCTTCATCCTATTACTGTAACTTTTATTTCCTCTTTTCATTTCTTTTCATCAATGGCCTATTCGATTTTTAGATTGTTGATATCAATAATTGAAAGATCAAAGTCATTGTAGATAAACTTGACCTTTTTTAAAGCCAAGTTAAATGTGAGGAACACTTGACCCTTAGTAAATTCTATTTGCCTATTATAATAATTCTTGAATGAGATGAAATTCTCCAAGGCCTTTACTCAACTTTTTTGGATGCATGAAGATCTTCTCTTAAATGCTCTTTTTTTGCCAGAACGTATTAAGTCAGAGCTCAGTTTGTTGGAAGAGAGAGTATGCTGTAGCCTTTTACAAAGACATGTCATTAAACTACTATAGATTGCTTGATACCTGAGCTAGTAGATCTTATCAAATTGCTTGATACTCTAGTTGAAAGGTTGATCACCAAACTAAAGAGCCTTTCCCTTCCTTTTGCCCCTTGTGGTAAGTTGAGTAAACCTAGCCATGTTTAAACTAGAAGACTTTTGGAAGTTTGAGAACTAGCTACACCTATTATCTCTGTAACTAAAAACTAAACTAAGAGTTAGAAAAATAATTTATTAAAAACATAAATAAGGGGTTAGAATTAGCAAAAGTAATTACCCCCAAATCTAATCTCCTAAAGAATAGTAAGGAACATCAGCCTAAGGATATTTACAACTAGGTTTCTCGCACAAGGAAATCTTTTATTGTATTTTGGGCCTCGAGCTTATCATTAGTCAATGGCCTTGTACTAGCCTCATAAAAAATGTTTGGGGCATTATTCACCTCCCACGTTCTAATAACCCTTTTTATACAAAGAAAGAGGATCTTTCAAGTTTTTATGGAGCTTGGGCAATTGGAAAAAATTTTTTTAGATGGATGAGTTGTTACATAGTACTAGTTTTTCCCATAAGTGTGTTTTTTAATAACAAAATTTTTTTTAAAAAAAGCATATAAAAAGGAAAGACCTAACTTTTGACAAAATGATAATACCTATTATATATCTTAAAATAATTAGGTTTGAGCTTAATGATAATTAAATTATAAGCTAATAAAAGTTTTAACAATGAAAAAATGTAAAGAAAAATTAAGGCTAGCTAAGATAGAGTCCTAACAAACCCAAACCTTATAAACTCTTTAAGATCAGTTATTTGATCATTAGAGCTCTATTCAACTACCTTAAAATCATTAAAAAGCTAAACCATTTTTAAGGTAGCTACATGGTAGTAAGAATAAAGGTTAGGACATTTTTAAGAATAATATGACCCTTAAGGTTTCTCATACCTTATTTGGGGGTAGCCCTGAGCTGACAAGAGTTGTAAGGGGAAGAAAATAGTCGATAATGATCATGTCAATCTTAGACTCTATAGACTTTAAATCACTTTCATTTTCTCTTTCGACCTATTTAGACTTTATGGCCTATTTAAGTTCCTCCAACTATTCAAGGTTGGGAACCTTCTTAACTTTAGAAAATGACAAAAATGACTCAAAGTCAAAATTAGTTTGACATTAACCTTAAATCAAGATTTGAGACTGGATCTATAATGGTAAAGGCATTGGAAAGAATCATTAAATGCTTAGCCTGAATAAAGACTGAAGTAAAAGGGAAAAAATTAGAGTGAGGAATTAGGTTATCAAGGTCGACTGGAGCTGGTGAATTATTCATGTAAGCACTCAAAACAACTAAAAGCTGATATATACCATGAATAACTATTTCACCCTGAGTTTGCAAACTAACTTCAACTTTATTCATTGCTTTAAACATTTGGTTTAGCCAAAAAGTAGCTCAACTCTAGTCCTTTCTTGTAATAATATAGGGAATCTCATCATTCGAAGGAATTTCTATACTATCATGGCTAACATGGGTACCATGACCTCTATTTTAAAATTAGACAAGTTTGAATTAGAATAAGACATGTTAAATGAGGCAAGTAAATGTATTGAAGGATTTGAAAAAAAGAAAAAAAGGGACAAGTAAAAAAATCTTAGAACTAGCAAGATGAAAATAACAAAATCAAGTTAGAGGTAGGGTAGGAAAATCTAAATGTTAAAAGTAACAGTAAAAAATGAAGTCTCTTTAAGGAGTTTACATAAGCAAGGACCAGATTGAATGAATGACTTAGATCGAGCTACATCATGTTTCAAAAATTGAAGACAACTTTTCAATTTCCTTTTTCAAATACGAAGAATCATCCAAATTCAAAGTAATCATAAAAAATTCATTTAAAGCTCATTTCTCCTCACTAAATGTTGATTAAGATGAATTTTCAAGAAACATCCCAACTATGACCTCAAATATGCTATTAACAACAAACTCAAATGAATAAAAATCTACTAGGATGGACACTCAGATAACCTCGATCAGAGTAAAAACTTCAAACAAGCAAAACCCAAACTGTTGAGATTTTAGCAAATATCTACTTCGATAAGATCACAAATGTTATCTAATCACATCAATGCCTCAGAACACTTAAGTCATTTAAAAAAAGTTAAACTAAAAAAATTGCAAAACAAATCCAACACTCAAAGTCCTAGCCCGAATGTAACTTCAAAAATTAAGCACAACAACTAAACGCCAAAGCAAATTAGGTATTTTGACCCAACCTTTGTCTGAACCATCAGATTGTTTGTTGGAGGGGATAGACTTAGGGGCATTTACGGTCAAAAAGTGTGTAGTGGACTTTTCTAACAAGAAAGTTATACATTATCAAACTAGAGTCATTTTGATCGTTAGGTTCGAGCTAACATGGAATGCTGACCTAATTTCTTGAAGTTCATGTCAATTTGGTCAGATCTACATCCCACTTAATAACATGTGAATATGCTAACTTGTTAATCTCCTATTAGATATTCCTCTTATATGTCAAGTCAGGTAGACTTTATCAACCTTAAACTAGATCCTTAAAGCTTCGATCACTAAGATTCGAATACCTTCTCTCTCTCATGTATAAATACCTTTTACAAGCCACATTTAAGGATCCATTCTCAACATACTTTTTCTTTAGATTTTTTTTAAGTATTAATTTGAGTGTCAAAATACAAATATTAAAAAAATTTTGACTTTAATTTTAACAGGTTTCAAATATCATATAATTTTAAGTTTTTATTAGCTTTGTCGAGTTTGGTACCAACAATAACTTATTGAAACTTGAGATAATTTATAAACAACAAAAATTTATAATAAAGAAATGTAAAAAAAAAAAAAGAAAAAGAGGGAAATTTGGATAGATAAAGCCCAATCTTATTTCCTTTCAAACCTTACCCCTTTCCCTATTCTTCCCTTTGTCTGATTTTCATTTTTTTTTATTTTTAAAAAGAAAAAAAATACCAACTTCGAAAACCCACAAGCCCTCTATATACATGATTTCTTTTTCACTATCTTTTTTATCTTCCCTCCGTTTCCTTTTCTTATGTGAAAAAAAAAAACTACACAGTTTCTTTAAAAAGAAATAAAAACTGAAAAACTTTCATGGATCTTTACGATACAACCAACATTTTGTTCAGCAAAATCAAAAGTTTTGATCCAAAAAATGCTCTAAAAATCATGGGTTACATCCTTATCCAAGACTTAGTAGACAGGGATTTGATGCGTTTAGTCTTTGGTCCTGAAACCTTATTACAGTCCCTTGTCTTTAAGGTTAAAACTTACTTAAGACTTTCTTCAAACACTTTTTTTACTCCTTTGAACCTAATCTCAAGACCCAACAGCTTCAACTCCAACAATTCCTAAAATCTACTTCCTCAATCATCTTCTAGGCTCATTCTAAGAAATGGGTTCTTGGAATTTTCAATGAATGTGTCTTCTTGGTCTCTTA
This sequence comes from Durio zibethinus, assembly GCF_002303985.1. Next base: position 501,921 of record NW_019167871.1, read on the forward strand.
CTAGTAGCCCAAGCTTAAGTCTTTTTCTTTCTTACGAAAATATCTACTTTGGGTCTTTTTTAGTTCTTCCAAAAATCAGGGATAACAATGTTGATTTGATTAATAAGAATCAAATAAGTAATTTTTTTCATCCTTGAATTATTCTTCCTCTTCTAGGAATGATGACTTTGTTGGTCATAGAATGAGTTTTTTAGCAAGTGATGCATAGTTTGGGACATTTAAAGAAATCGATGGATATGATGGTCTTATGGATAGTTACGAGCCTTGTTTTTATTTTGCTAGAGGCTTTTGTAAGAATGGTGATAATTGTAAGTTGCCACATGGTGTCGGTATAGCTGATAATGTTCCTGTTAATGGTGCTAGTGTTGGTTCACCTAGTAAAATGGACCTTCCTTATCATCAACATGAGGACATGATGAGAATGAGAGCAGCTGCTCATCACCAAAGATTGGCTGCTGCTCTGTTGATGGCTGGTGTTTCTTCTCCTTTGCCTTATGAAAAAAACATGAATCTTCTATTGCAACTACAAATTAATGCCAAGAGGTATGTTAAAGATTCCCCATTTGTGCCTACTGGGCCAAGAAGCCTTGAGGAAGGCATGTGGGTGTGGGTTATAACTCTTGTAATCCAATGGATAAAAAAAATAAAAAAGATTCCCATTTGATTCATACTGTCTTTTTTTTTTTTTTTTTTGCTATTTTATCTAAAAGGCTCTTAAGTTTTGTTTTAAACTTTGGCTTATCTAGGTGGCTATAGGATTCGCAAAGATTTTTGCATTAGGGTTTGTTTTGGTTTTATATAAAATATACGCTGAAATAATTTAGATGTTTATCTATTTGGCCTTTCTATCCTAGTTTTGTTGCTATGAATTGTTTCTTTTGGTCAGTTTTTTATTTGTTTATTTATTTTTATATTTAAACGTTTCCTGGTTGAATAATAGAAACATTTATTTTGCTTTTGTCTTTGTTTTTGGTGTTGTGGTGCATAAAGTTCATTAATTTTAGTTTAACTCAGCAGTGGACTTTTCTATTCATAATACTTGTTGGTTTTGTTTTGGTGGGAGTATTGGTTAGTTAAAAAATCATAGCATGGGCATTGGCTTATTTTTCTTTTGTGCTAAATTAAAGCTTTTTCATCTGGCACACTGTGATGTTGCAAAGCTGTTGCATTGATGTTGGACGAAGAAATTTGCAAGTTTGCCTAGGGCTGGTCTGAGAAGAATGATTTTTTGGCAATGGGATTGGTAGAAAAGGCTAACTCAGTATCAAAATAGATTTACCTGACTTTTCCAGCTAATAGTACATTTAAAGACGAAGATGTTTCAAACTACTTTAGGTATCTACTTCTAAATGGTCAGGCACTTTTTTTTCTCTGATTGTATATGCAGTTTATGATTTATCTTAAGTCTCTTTGCATGTTGTTGAGTGGGGGGCTGCATTTTTGTCCACTATTGGTTTAGTTTTGATGTTGCAATTTAGGTCAACTATTGCTATTGTACTGCCTTCCATAGTAAGCAGTTTGGCATCCTAGACCTGTTTAAGGGTCGGAGTACTATCAAACCTGAAGGTTTGTCTAAGTTTTGAAAGGACTTGGATAAAAAATTAAAACTTTTTAAACAAGTTTGCACTCAATTTTTAGGTTCATTTAAATTTCAGGTCAAATCTTGGACAAAAGATTTAAAACTCTAGCCCGACCCGAATTCACATATAAGCAAATTTTTTATTTTTATATATATGTAAATTATATAAAAATTAATTCATATATATATATAAATAAATAATAAAAATTATATATATTTTATTAAACTTAATTTTTATTTTTAATTTTTACATATATAATTTTTATTTTTAATTTTTATATATATGTGAATTAATTATAATCTTATTAAATTTAATTTAATGCTACTTTTTTAATTTTTTATTATATAAATTAAGTTTAATAGATTGGCTTAGGATTTATCTTTTTAATTTGGGTTAGGTTTGAAAAAATTATGAGATTTGAAATTTTAGGTTGAATTGGGTCTGGATAAGCATATAAGTTATTAATATTAAGTATGAGTTCAGTCGAATACAGCTTGGCCCAACCCATAAACACCTCTAATATGTACAATGATGGTTACCCGGTGCCTTACCTACAATTACTGTAGTTTTCACCATGCATCTCAAGGATTGTATCAAGTTAAAATGTTGAGGGTAAAGAATTCAGCTTCTAATTGTTGGAAAAGTAGTTTTACATTTACTTTTGTCCATCCAGAGACTGAAGCTCATTTTGGCCAGAGGAAACCCCCATTACATTCATGATTCACGTGTGCTTGTTAAGCCCTACAAGGAAAAAGGAAAAGTCCCGGGCAAGTATGGCATCTTCTCTTGTTTGCATTTTTATCTTGCATCTTGCCCTCATGGTGCATTGATTTTATAACTGTCAATGGAATAATTGCAGGAGGCAACACCTGCGACAACAGTTTGAGAGGGGGAACTTTTGTCCATGTTCAAGCCCTTCAGGGCTTGTACCTAGAGAGCCCTATGACCTTTGTGTTGGTAGGCAAACAAACAAGCATTGGTTTTCGCAGGGTTGTCAGTTCATGTGGTCTTTTGGGTGAAATGATAGGAGGGGAAACTGAATGCTAATTTGCAGTTTCTTTTGTTTTATTGTATTCTTACTCTAAATTTAGAGGTTCTTGATTTCTATTTATATACAGGGGCAAAGAAGTTCTATAATGAACCGAAGATGATGTTGAAAAGAGAATTGGAAGAGCAAGCTGATCTCCAGCAAGCTATTGAACTGCAAAGAAGCAGGTTCATGAACTTGCAACTTCCAGACTTCAAGAATGATGGTATTCATCATCACCAGCGCAGCCTATCTGTTCATGCTTCTGTTTCCTTGCCTGCTTATTCCCATGCCAGTCAAAATGTTCATCCATCTGACAGCATTAGACAAGTAGTCTCAGAAGGTTTCTTAACCAGCCTGGGTTGTTCTATCTCATATTATTATCCTTTTGTTGGATTTGGGAATCTCAGTTTGGTGGTTGTGTGTGCATGAATGTCTGGATAAGTTTCCTTTTCTCTTGTTCCAAAAAAATAATAATAATAAAGAAAATAAATCAAAATCAGTTGTTCAATATGTTTTAGTCTGTCAAATCAAGGAATGGGATAAAAGCTTTGCTGTAGTTAAATTTATATTACTTCTTTTGCTGTCAATGGCGATAATACAGCTGCTGCTGTTCCCTCAACTATGAACGCTGCTGAACAGGAAGAAGTGAATTCAGCTAGTGTTCAAAAAGGTGGAGGAAATACCCAAGAGTGTTCCTACCGCAAAGTGTATGATCTCTCTTAACAACATGGAACTTCATTTTGAAATTTAGATAAAACTTCCAACAAGTACAAATGCTGTAATTCTTATTTTGATTCAAATCTTTTAGTTGTCTTTCTCATTTGTTTTCATTTCCATTTCTTGTAGATTGCATGAGGGCAGTGTAGAGCATGCACTTTCTGATAGCCCTTCTGCTTCGCATAAAAGTCTACTGAAAATCGAGTCTCTGAGTTTCCTGCTTTGGCAGAAGCAATTGAAAGTCCTGCATTGGGTGCTCTACTTCATCTTGTGAAAATGATCTATCACTGCCCATCGTTTCTACTAGCGACATGGCCTCCGTTTAGTTTATCCTCTTCTTAATGCCAAGGTACTATCTCCGCTTTAACATTGTTAGAACTTGATCTCTCCTTCTGTTATGATAACCAGAGTAGCAGGTATTTTTATTGTAATTGAGATTTATTTATGTTTTCTTAGGTTTTATCATGGGCATGAAGCTAATGAACTGTAGAAAATCAATAAAGATAAGCATGGTCAGAACTGAGAAAGCAGTAACTATTGTTTATGAACTTATATTTCTTGAATTCCAGTTATGTGGCATTCTTTTAACGTTTTGATGTGATACGTACAGATGCAGAAAAGTAGAGAAGCATATACAAGAAGAATGCCCTAGATGTTTATAGCCAGATTATACAGTGAAGAGTAGATCCGTAGACGAAGAGAGTATCTCAACAAGATCATCATCATCTTCTTCTTCAATACGATACTAATGCTTATTGGATACATAAAGGACGGACGAACTGTACTTCAAGCGTAGGGCTTTCCTCTTTTCTCTTTTTTTAGGTGTGTATTCCAACAGATAAAAGCAGAAGAAACCAAGGATAGTTAGATACTGTATTGTGGATCTATGCATCTTGTTTTACCTTATGTGATAAAAACATGATGTAAAGCGGAAGAATAGACTTAATTTGTAGTCAGAAGAAATGTGTACATTTACCATAGAACTTGTTAGTGAAATGTCGTGGTATTCGTTTTGGAATTGAAAGGAGAATGTTGAGATCTCAGAAGATGGGGTTTGGTAATTGGCATATCTTACTATTTTTTGTTAAAACTTTTATAATGATTTTGTTTAATTTCAGGTGTGCTGTTATTACAGTCAAGAATGTTGGCTATTTGGAAATTTTCACTTTTTGCACCTTTCCTGGGGACTCTTTTTTTTTTTTTTTCGGAATATTTATAATTTTTTAACTGAATAAATGTAAATTATATTACATTTTTTGGCCAAAATAAATTATATTATATTAAATAATACTGTTTATTTCAATAAACTTTTCTTAGAATTTGTATTGTTTTCAAGAGTGAATTTTTGAAGATGGATGTGCTTACGAAAGATATATTTTTGAAAGAATATAATTATTGATGATATATATATTAATTGTTATTTGTTCTTGTAAAATTTATTAATTTTTGAGTTAATTTGTCTTTATAAAATTTATTTATTATCTTTTCTCTAAAACTTTTTAAGTCGAGTAAATCATGCGTGTAATTGGATTCCAATACCACCACATCGTGCCGAGCTGGTCCAGCCTGCACATTTTTGTCATCTCTACGTGTCATGGATCGAGAGTTAAGCTTTGAATTCATATTGTTTCGGGATTCAGATATTCACCCTTCCGACGTTTCGGATCAACTTACTTGTCACGATTCACACTCTTGTGAGGTATTGTCCGCTTTGGCTCTCCTGACCTCACGGTTTTATCCTATAGTGGTGTGAACCCTTTTATACCCCAGTGAGTCTCCTATTATGTTCGATGTGAGATTCAGAACTTTTCCTTAGGTCCGTGACATTCTCTCACACCCAACCTCGTGACGCTCTCCTCACGGAGGCTGGATACCCTGCTTACCTCCTTCGAGACGCTTGACGTGGATCGAACGGTTTAGGGCTGGATCTGATACCACTTGTCATGGGTCGAGACTTAAGCTTCGAACCCGCGCGGCTCTGGGACCCGGGCATTCATCCTTCCGGCGTCCCAGATCAGCCTACCTGTCATGGTTCACACCTTTGTGAGTTATTGTCCGCTCTGACCCCCTGACCTCACGATTTTATCTTACAAAAGGTACCTCACAAGACAGAGGTGGTGTGAAACTTTTTATATCTCAGTAACCCTCCTATTATGTTCGATATGAGATTCAAGATTCTTTCTTAAATCCGTAACATATGCACCAAGCAACAAGCTAATCATAACAACATCAATAAAAGGACAATAAGAATAAAAAGTAGATGGACAAATATGATAAGATGAATTTGATATATAAAATTATAATAAAATAAAATTAAATAAAATAAGATAATATATTTTGATAAAATTAAATTAAATACTTTCATTTTATTTTATATTAAATGTATATAAAAATTATGATATAATGATTTATTTATTATTTTATACACTAATTATGTTATTTATCCTATATTTAGATAACTTTACAGTCATTATATTATATGAAATAATAATCCTATATAAAAAAATTAAAATTTCCTTTTGCTTAAATTATGAAATACGTTATTCAAATTAAGATCCACAAACGTCGCCTGCCAATAACAAGTCTTTTTCCACCTAGTGCAATTATTGATGCTTCTTAATGATTAAGACCTACAACAAATTTTCAGTCATGACCTCATATCATTGACTACTATTACTAGATTTCATTTACTCATTGATAAAAAGGTCTTTTCAATCTTTGTTGTTTTGCAAGAAAATTTATCAACTAGGAACAGCTTCCTCCTCGTAAGAGAATATTTCCCAATTATTGATAATTTCATTTGAAGATTCTCTTACGAGGAAGAAAAAAGGTCATATTTTCATGCATGGACAAGTTTTTGCAATTCCCACTGATCAGTACTATGTGGGAGTGGAAAAGCCTTCATCACACTTGGATTTGTCCCCAAGAATTCTATAGTTATTTGCCAATACTCCAAGCCTTTTATGGAGGCACACATTTTTTAGGCAAATTCAGCACTATTTGGAAAGTCTTTCAATGAAAATCAAAACCCTGTACGTGGATAGTTAGTGGGACAGAAGAAAAAAGAAATGAAAGAATATTGTTATGTTAGTGCTTTGAGTCTCTTAATTATACATCTCATCCTGCTGCTTTTGCTACATGGCTCGTTATTTCCCAGCTAGATAGCAGCTGCAAGGATACCACGATACCAAAATTTAACTTATTGCTAGTTTTGCTTTGTGCTACATGGCTCAATCCATTATTCTTATACATGATATACTCCCTTTTTAAATTGTTTGGGAGTCTATGTGAATGAGTTTAAATTTTTTTTTTTATTTTAGTGTATTTAATATAAAATTTAATTTTTTTATAAGATTGAAGTTTTATTTTTAATGTAAAAAAATCATAAAAAATAATTTTAAATTGTTTAAAAATAAATGTTTAAATGTTTAAAAAAAATTGAAACATAAAAAAAAAAAAGAATCAGTGAGAATATATATATATAATACATGTAAGAAGTTTTTCATGCAAATATTTCCTATATATATATATTATATATGAAAATTTATCAAAAACATTATCGATAAAATTTAATTTTACAAATAAAATTTAGATGATCACACATATATTATTTTTTTGAATTAATTTTTTTAAATATAAAAGGGACATGTGTCCTTTGTCGATGTCAGCAGCTGGCTGTAGTGTCAAGTATTTTCATGATCAGTATGCTAAACTTGAAAGTAGCAAAAACTCAGTTACCTGCATAAGTACGTACGTACATATTCTGCTATGAAATTAGGGCGTTGTCAAAGATACAGCTAGCGTTTTATTAAGTAGGCTAGTATTGGCCAGGCTCTTATACTATGTATGTTTAGTAGGAACCATGAAAATGGATAAGGATGATTTTTTTTTAATAAATTAAATTGTAATTTGGAGGTAAGAAAAATTATTGTAAGTGGTAAAATTTAAAATTATTAGATATATTTATTATTTTTATCTAATGATTGAGATTTATAATATATGTTATTTTATAGGTAATCATTAAATTATTCTTATTATTATTATTATTTCTTATCTTTCCAATCAAATGGACTGTAAGATAATTGAAGCCTAATGTATCATCATGATAAAGTTGAGATCGAAACGTATATGTATCCACGGTTTGACTCAATTGGATTACAAGACAAGTTACATATCTCTCTTTCAAAATTCATAAGTAAGACTCAAATTAAACAATTGCTTTACCTACTAGTCAAATTCTGAACCTCCAAATTTATAATAATTCATTAAAAGTACTACATAAGCATTGTCTTCTAAGTGTAAAGGTTTAAAAATTTATATATATGCAAGTGTTGAGATTGAACCCATTTATGTGATCTCATTTATACAAATATACTAAAACAATCCCTAACTTTCAATTTAAAGCTACTTTACTTTTGAGATTAACTATAATTACGGAGTTAATTTTAGAATTACAATTATTATAAAAAATTAAGAAATAAATTTGAGAAAAATAACTTTTTTTCTCCGTCACAGTCTGTTATTACATATACTAAAATCCAAACCCATCAAAAGTTAACAAAATTTAAAAAGAAAAACCTGACCTTTGAGCAAGCTAAAAACCCAACTTGGTAGCTCTCTCTTGCTAGTTCTCTTTGCAATGCAGTCCCTTTCTTTCTTTTTTCTTTCTTTGCTTGCTTAAAGTTGTCTCTCTCTTTTGTACTAAAATTTCACATTATTATCAAACCCTAGCATATTGGAAAAAATAATTCCCATATTAAAATAAACAATTATATCAATTAAGTAAAAAAGTGTGAAAAATAAATAAAAGTTAGGACAAGTATCATACATTTTGCATATCACTTATCACTAACCATCTAAGTCCATCTTCAATACCTAAATCATTATAAAATTGTTATATAAACCATGTCCAACTCTCAATGTTCTCTTTTTCCATCATTGCCCATGTAATTAGGAACATTTGATAGTTCTTATTCCTCCTTATAGCCACAAGCAGCTGACCCTTAACTATCCTTTTAAGAAAACAATCATCAAGATCAATAATGTGTTTGCATCCTTCAAGAAATCCTTTCTTCAAAGCCCCAAAACATACATATAATTTGTCAAAAAAAGGAAATTGAATCAGGGGTTGAATTCTTATATGTAAAAAAAAATGGTGCTCTTTGGGTTAGTTGAATTTAGCTCCTCAACATAATCATTTACAAACATAAATTTTTCCTAGTACTTTTCCTCCATTCTTTTAAGAATAACTCCTTTGGTTGCTTTACAGACATTATAAGATATAGTAAACCCTTAATCCTTCCTAAAGTGTCCTTAAAGCCTAGGCTTTATAAATGATATTACATTTCATTGTTCACCAAACCTTCTAACGAAAACAAAGGCTACTTACCATTTTAATCTATAAAGTGGTAGGCATGAATGCTCCGACACATGTTTTCACAATATATGTCTTATTAGTATTACACCATAAGTAAAGCATAGTTTAGTTATAGCCCTTGGCACTGCATACAACTTTAATTTTGATTTTATCATTCTTTTTGTACTTGAATTCAAACCCTTTTATTGTAAAAATAAATCATAAAAGACTTCTTTAAACAAATTCAAATTCTCAAATCTAAGACCAAGCATAAAATTTTCATAAGGTAATCTAGGATTATAATAAATATTTTTAGAATGCGTTTTCTGTGTATTATCTTCATCAGACCTATCATTGGTATTAGCGTAACTACTAGGATCTAATGAATCAAAGTAATCACTCATGTACCTATCAATATTGTCAGTTTCAAAGTATGGCATTAAAGATTCAACTTTAGCTTTTACAACTTCACCACCATCTAATTCAACATTTGATTCACCATCATAAAAACCCTTTTTCTTCTTAAAATAAAATTTGACATTCTATTTAACTTTATCCAACTCATCATTAGCTTCAGAATCATCATTAGAAACCCAATTTACATCCACCAACCTATCATCACCATCTTCACTTAAAATTTTCATCCTTATCACTAACATTGCCGTCAATCACATTAACTTCACATGCATTCAATCCTTTAACATACCCTAAACCCTCAACAGTAACTTCATTATCATCATAAACTTTATGCCCTTCTTTATTTGACTTTTTTTCTTTTGAATCACTATGAAAGCAGCTAATGTAGATGTAGGAGGCCTTGGTTGTCTATGACTTTCATTACTACTTATCATAACAACCTCATCATTAACGTCATTTGAACTTTCACCAACTTCAATTGATTCAAGTAGAGCATTTAGAATGCCATTGTCAAGTTTATCATCCAAATGTTTTATATAAATACTTATAGGCCTACTCATATTTAATTGAGTAGCCTAGTCTACCATACTTTTATCCTCTTTTGTTAACAACTTCATGCCTATTTTTAATGCTTTACCAAACTCCACAAAGTAAATTTTCACCTTATTCCTCAAATCATAACTTAAACTCTTTACAGTTCTTAGTATTGTCTAATAACAAATCCGATCTGAATCCTTATCAAATTCAATTACCAACCTGCTCACATATTTAATTAAATTACTACTTTTGAATTATCCCTCATGTTGGTACCATGCTTGCCATGGTTCTCAAGTCATACTAACCTTAAACCCTAAAATCAAAATGAAATAAATAAATAAATATGTCTATGGCTAACTAAACAACTAATGTTATGTGCAACAAATGGTACACATACATAATTCAATAAATATTTTATATACTAGACAATTGTACATATTATTATACAAAAACCAATGTTGTTAGCAAGTCACAGAATTATGCAATTTAGCTATGCACAAATAATTGTATTCAATAAAAAATTATCTTTGGTTTAACTAATTTAAATAAATACTTCAATAAAAAAATTACAACAATAATGGCCCATATACAGGAAGCCAAAAGAAAACAATAGGTTACACGCCACTACAATCAACTTTACAATCACATATGCTCAAAAAAAGTCAAAAAATTCAACAAACATGTTTATTAAATAGCATAATCCTAACCTATAAACTTAGTCTATTCAATGTACCAATCAGGGTTTAGGATATTAAAAAAATATTTTTTTCAATTCTATAAAAATTTCAATAAGCAAAGTAAATAAATAAATAAATAAAAGTGTAGTAAAAGAGCAAAGAAGATGAGGAAAGTCGAATCGTCTAACATGTTCTTGTTTCCAACCGAAAGGAAATAAATCAAAATCCTCCTCTTATAAAAATCCTACATTGTTTCTTATCGAAAACTTTCAATATTCTATTTCTAGAATTTGATTAGGTTAAAGATTGTTAAGATTTGGGAATGCTTTGTTTAGGTGAGGATTTGGATGGTAAGGATTAGGGATTTTGTAATTTGCTATTTAGGAGTATTTAATCATTTTTGTTTTTTCAATTTCTAACTTTTAATTTTCTTTTAGTTAATGATATTTAGAGAAATAATATTAGGGAAATGTTTATAGAGAAAAATAAAATAATTGTTAATGCTAACATGGATTTATGTAAGTCATATGGCAAGCATTTTAATCCATGTCATTACCGAAAATAATAACAATCAATCAAAGTGTCACGTCAACAAAGTCAATTGACATGTAAATAAGTCAACCACATCAACCATTTAAATAAAGAAAATTTAACATTGTTAATGTTTGGATTGAGATTGTTAAATCAAAATAGTACAATGATTAAATTTGTATAAATTAGAGGGACTAAATTTCAAATTTTTACAAAGTACATGGGCCTTTGGCACATTTTGACCATAACAATTCTAATTCTCTTTATTTAACAAAATAATTAATTAAAGCCAAATCATCAATCAATATTATATAAAATTAATATCATCCAATTAATACATAATTATAGAAATAAACTTCTAACAATAATAAATAAAATAAAAAAATTATGCAAAACCTCACATAAATATACCAAAAAAATTAAAGGTCCAATAAATATTAGAAAAAATTAATATCATTAAAATAATAAATGATTATAGAAATAAGCTTGTAAAAATAATAAATAGAATAAAAATAAATGCAAAATTTCACATAAATACACAAAAATATAAATATTGACATTTTAAAATGTTAAATTCACCAAATTATTATTTGTGAGTCCGATTCTTATTTCTCAAACTTGTAACATGGCTTTTCAAAAACGAAATCGAAGGTGTACCAAAAATAGTATGAATGAAAACCCATGAACTATAATCACTTGATTTTTAAAACCCATGAACTATCTTTACTTGAAAATCTGTTAAGGATATATCACCACATATAGAGTAAAGAATGTGTGCTAGGTTTATTTATGCTAGGTGGGGGAACAGTTATAAAAAAAAAAAAAGACTTACAATGCAGTTTTGGATATGTGCTAGGTCTTTTAATGAATTTGAGTTGAATAAACAGTTAGAAATCATTGCGGACCTTGAGTGAGGGTTTAGAGCAAAGGAAAAGTTATTAAATAAATGGCCTATCCAGGATTGGTGCCAAGCTTTCTTCAATGACATCATTAAATGTAATTTCATTGATAACAACATATGTGAAACATTTAATGGTGTCATTTTGGAAGTCAGGTGCAAGCCCATCATTAGCATGCTAAAAAAGATTAGGGTCTACGTAATGAAGAGATTAGTGTAAAAAAAAGATACTGTTAACAAATGAAAGACTAACTATAGCCTCAAATTCTAGAAAAATTGAAAAGTGTATGAAACTATCTAAAAAATATGAGGTTGAATGGAATGGCTATGGTAGGCATGATGTCTATTAGGAAAATGTTGAAACACAAGAGAAAGAGAGTTTTATTATCCTATTACAACACCATTTATGTTTTGTAGGAGATAGAACATAAATGGAGTTTTATGTCAACATGCTATGAGTGCAATAATGTATAAAGAATTAGATTCACTTAATTTTTTAAGTTCATGGTTCAATAAGAAAAAATATTCATGTGCATACAAGTACTTAAATATCCTTGTTAGAGGAAAGTAGTATTGGCCTAAAAGCATATATAGACCAATTTTACCTTGTTTAGTCAAAAAGATGCCAAATAGATTAGAAAAAAAAAAAAAAAGAAAAGGACCTTTTGAAAGAAAGAGTTAGACCAACCAATCAAGGTAAGGAAGGAAAATGACATGTGAATATTGCAATGGAGAATGCCACAATAAGCTAGGATGTTTAAAGAGATTAGAATTTGTAAAAAAACTTTTCATAATTTTTTTTTATTAAATGAATGAAAACCTATTATACTAATTTTTTTAAGTATGTGTAGGTTATTGGTAAAGGCTCAAAGCATACAAAAAAGATAAAAATCCCACAGATTTGAATATTACAAATAAGATCAAGATACATATAGTTTTTAAAATGAATTATACTATTTGTTTAACATATTCAATACCCTAAACCTAAGATAAATGGTTAATGTAGGACATTGGTAGAGGTTCAAGATCAAAGTCAACCATTACAGGTGACAAAGTAGCCTCATTTGTTTCTGCTAATAGAAATATAAGTATATGCATTTTCTTATTTATAATATTTTTGCTATTATTTGAGTTAAAGTTCTGATGTCATTAAATGCCTTTCTTGTTAACCATATGGACCATTTCTAAGAGTTCACAAACAACAAAAAGGAAAGGAAAATCCTACTTGCCTATTAAAGGGCTTTATACCAAAACCACAGACAATGGGATTTTGATACTTAATGTAAGTGATTACTAATTTAATTTAGTTTATCAAGTTTAAGGTTTTGAGATTAGTACTATAGATTTCATAAAAATAGCTTGGAAGACCTAGTGAGTTGATCATAGAAAAAGGTAGCACGATGACTAGCTAATACATCATCAGAAATAAATTACTAATAAAATAGCCACTAATTGATCAATACATCATTTGTTTACATCTTCATATTGAATTTTATTTATTGTTATAAAATTTCATTCTTAGGCACAAAGAAACAAAAAATTCTTAAAAAACATATCAACAAGTGGGAAAGAACAAAAACCTATAACAATCTCGACATAAGAAAGTCTTACACCAACATCAACGCAAGGGAAAAAACAAGATTGACCATGAGGATTCTGTGTAACTAGATTGAAAACCAAGATTTTTGTTATTTTTTTTAAATGAATTAAGTGTATCTTTTGGGTACATGTGTAGTTTTTTTTTTTTTTTTGGGCAGACTAGGCTTGAATTGTATTAATGGTATTGGTACCAAATAATTATTTGATTTTATAGTTCCAAGTTCTATAGTTACATTTTGGGTTTTGGAAAAAAGTTTTGCAATTTTTTGTACTAGGCTTAAATTGTATAATGGTGTTGATACCAAGTACTTGAATTGTTTTATGGCTCCAAGTTTTATAGTACCAAATATTCTTTTCATTTTTTTTGTTGTAAATGCAAGCAACAATGTCTTGTTGCAAACATCATGATTTATGATTTCAAATAGAAATGAAAATATCTAGCTTTATGGTTGCAATCATTTCTGTTTGGTGGTATCAATTGATCATATATAGTTTTGTGTTATTCATAGTAGGTATTACATAAGGAAATTCAAATGCAAGCAGGTGTACTATCATTAATCAAATCATAATTTTGTATTATATATACACTCGAATGACAGAAAAAGTTTTCATATCGTTAAATAATATATCATTTATACATGTATAATTAATCATGGTAGAGCCAACATACCATTCTTTATCATATCATTCTTAGTCACTCCAAATACAAAATACAACAACATTAACAACCTAAACATCAAACTCATTTTATACAACCTTGTTGACTTTACTTCCATTTTATGTCTAACATAACATCCTTCAATCTTGCATGCAACACATCATTCTCATTTTTCAATGCAGCAACTTTGTCAAATAAATCATTAGTGTTAAACATTTTTCTTGTCCATTCATTTTCACTTTTTAAGTTAGCATTTATTATTCTTAATGCTTTGTTCTCATTATTCAATATTGAATTTTCTCTTTCTAAACCTCTATTGGAATCCTTAAATTAATAATCCATAGTTTCATGTGTTCATCGTCAATTGACTTATAACGCCAAATAAAAAATCAATACAGATTTCCCTGTGTATATCTTACATTGCAATTATACATTCTACTATCACGCCAAGCACAATCTTATTCTTCATCAAACTTTAAGACCATGCATTAGACTCAATATCAATATTCAACATTCATGATTATTTCAGATAAACCTAATAGTTACTGTAGCCAAAAAAACACCTTTCTAGATTATCATCATTTGTTAAAGTAAATAGAGGAGCTTTCAATCCATAATAATAATACACTGACTCACCTCAATAATCATAGGTTATTAAAACATAAGTTAAACTAAGGACATTTTAATTCAACATTCAAACATAATATTAAAATTAATAAAACAAATGTGAACCATTGTCAATTTAGGGTATAACATTCTTTGAACCCTTAACTTTTATAGTAAACCCTAAACTCAATATGTTAAATATACATTCAAACTAAAAAACAAAGTTACCATTATTGAATTTGTTGTAGTTTTCCTTCGATTTCTTTCTCTTTCTTCAGTTTTAGACAAGCTCAACCCAATCAAAATATGAAAGAAGACAGTCAAAGTGTTAGAATAAGATATCACTATGTCTAACAAGAACATACATATAGGACCACAATCAATGTAATACTGTAAAAGTCTTTAAAAAATAATTCTAATAAATAACATAATCTTAACTTGTCCCAATCTCTTCAATGTAGCAACAAGGTTTAGGGTATTCAAAAATCCTTTTTTTCAGTTTCATGAAAATATCAATAAAAAAAATAAGATATTGCAGTCAAAATGTAAAAAATTATTTAGTGATAAGCAAATGAAAAAATGATTAATCACACCTTTTTTTGTTTTCAATCTAAATGAAAGAAATAAAAAATTTCTTTGTTAGGGTTTATTGATAAAAGAAGTCAAACCCTTTCTCTTTTCCAATCAATTTTTTCAAGTTTTCAATTTCAAGATTTCAATTTGGCTTTAAAGTTAAGTTTTGATAAATTTGAGATTTGGGATTTGAGAACAAATGAGAAAAAATGAAAGGATTTGGGTTACATGATTTTTTTTTTTGTTTTAATTCTCTCTCAATTATAAATTTTTTTGTTAGTGATATTAAAGAAATATTTAAAGAAATAATATTTAAAAATAAAATAAATTGTTAATTCTAACGTGGATTTATGTAAGCATGTGGCAAGCATTTTAATCCAAGTCATCACCAAAAATAATAACCAATTAGAATACCATGTCAGCAAAGTCAATTGACATGTAAGCAACTTAATAGTCACATTAGCCATTTTAACGAAGAAAATTTAATTCTGTTAACAATTGGATTGAAATTATTAAATTAAAATAGTATAAGGACTAAATTTCTATGAATTAGAGAAGAATGACTAAATTCAAAATTTTGAAAAGTATAACGATCTCTAGCATATTTTGACCAATTGTTATCAAAAGATTTAGATAGCCAAACCTAGTTGATTTTGTGTATGAATCAAACCCACCACACCAAGGTTACTAAACAATGGAAAATGCCTTTTTGTATTTGTTTTTATCTCTTTAATTTGTCACATGTGAAAGTAAAGAAGTAGATATTGTTTATACTTGTCATAACGTATTGGTCTGGGGACTCAATCACTAGTCATAAAAAATACGCCTTAAATATTTTAGGTGTGATTGGTCACCAACCTCATCTTTAAACAAACCTTAAAATTAATTAAGATTTATGTAAAAAAACTTTTGCTCTATGAATCAAAGCTAGATTCAAAAGTACGATTACATATGTGAAAGGTTATAATACCCCCATAAGGTCCATTCGTAGACGGTACCAATTGATTTTGTGTTATCCATTAAACTTGACAAAATTTCTCAAAAAAATTAATATGGGAAAATTTTCTTAAATTAGTTTAATATTTTAGCAGAAATTTAAGAATATTTTTTCATCTTAGGAGTATTCAAGATATCTATTAACACTTTTGAAGAGGCTTTCATCATCATATTCAAAACCATTTTTTAGTTATTATTTACTTTTATTATTTACTTATTAGAACCTTTGATATTAAATGATTTTCTAAATGCTCTAATATTTTAGTAATATTTAGAAAATAATACCTTACCTAGGAATTTAAGTAGAAATTGTTATTACAACTTTTTACTAATTCCATCATTGGAAAATTCAAAAGTTTTATTTTTTAGTTTTATGAAAAATCAATATTTCTAGTTTTCATAAATATTCTCAAGAGTTTATTCTAAGGAAAATTTGATAATTTCAACTTTTATCTTATATTTTTTTCAAAATTATATTTCCAAAATTTATATTTATTTTTAAATAATTTAGAAAAAATTGATATTTAAACTTTCTCCTAAATATTTTTAAAATTTTATTCAAAGGAAAATTTGATATTTCAACTTTTTCCTTATTATTTAAAAAAAAAAACAAGATTTTTATTCTTAATATTTATTTTATTTTTTTTATTTTCAAAGAATGTAGGAAATTTTGATATTTCAAGATTTCTTAAATTTTTTAACATTTATGTTAAATAAATTAAAGAAAAACATATTACATTCCACACAAATTTAAATATATTTTTAATATTACATCATGCTTTACATAAAAAATAAAATAAATAATCATAAAAATAGGAATAAAAATATATACAAAAAATAACTAAAAATAAAAAAAAAAATTCGATTCAAATATGGGCTGTTTAGCTAGTTTTCAAACCATTCAGCCACCAGTTTAGTGGTATGGAGCTGATGGTTACTGATTGAATTAGACTAGCCAATTGTTGTTAATAGGGGTTACAACCAAGTCGGGCACACAGAACCCAGGTTGGATGTGTCCACACGCAAATCTCTAACCCTTAAAACGGTGCTATTTTACTTTTCCTATAAAAAGTTTAATTTTTTTTATTTCATTTTTTCTCTACCTCTCTCTATCTTTACACTCCCTTTCTCTCTCTAACACTCTTTTTCCCTCTCTAACCAGACATTGCAACCATCACCTAACCCAAAATCTGGCCATCGGCCATCATGTCAGCTGCAGTTGATTACCAGTTGTTAGGGCTAATCGAGGCCTGAAAGACACCAAAAATTATCATTTAACCTTTTTTTTCTTTTTTTTTTGGCTAGTTTTATCCAAAAATCCTAAAAAATGACTAGATATAGCCTTGAATGCTATGGGTTCATACCGCAAAATGCCCCTTCTCTATCACACCAAAAGTTTTTGCCTTAAACTATCATTTTCCTTCCTCCTAAGCTTTTTTTACTTCAAAAATCTAGTCTAAAACCTTGTGGAAAACTCCCAAATCGAAAATCATTTTGGTTTTTTTTTTGGTGAATTTTACGATTCCCCTTTTAAAGATGGATTTTATTTTTTTGTGTTTTTTAATGATTTTTTACTACTTCCTCTTAGAAGAATATGATTTTTTTTTTAGTTTGGGAGGGTTTCGGTTGTTGGGTAGAATAGGTTTTTTTGTTAGTGGTTGTTTTGAAGTTGTTGATGAAAGTGGTGTGTTAGTGACAGGATGGGACGTTTAACGACATTGGTGTTGGCAAAGGGTCTTGGTTGTGTTACAAGGGTGGGGGTGAGGGTTTGTACCAATAAACAATAAAAAAATTAAATAATAAAATATAGTATTAATTGATTAGAAAGTCAAAACAACTCTAAAATAAAATTAAATAAATATTCAAGTCTTTAATATTTAATTACAATGAATTAAATTTTGAATTTTTATTTTGGATTAGTTGAGCTCTTAAAAGTTTATTTTTAACTCAATTAAGCCTTTGATTAGACAAAAATTGGTGTTGAGAGCAAAATAATTTTCTAATAGGAGCTCAATTGGTGAAAATAGATATTTAAAAACTTAATTAATTATAATAAAATAATAAAAACTTGAATAATTATTGAATTTTTATTCAAAGGCTTCTATAATCCCTTAGCCTAATTAATTTAATATATATGATGAAAGAGCTAGCCATGACTCCTTAACCTACTAACCAACCCTCAATGAATCACATGAAAAAATCCTTTTTTTTTTTTTTACATTAGCTTATCATAATGTTTCAAAATGTTGGCAACTCTTAATGCATATAATATATAATAAAATTTAATATATAAAATAATTGTACCCAATAAACAATAAACATGATCAAAATGCCTGTAAATGCAATTTGGATGCATTTCGATCAATCCAAACAAAATTAAATATCTACAATTGCCTTTTGTGCATATTGTTGAGAATCAATAATAGAGTAAAGATAAAAGACAACAATTTTGTCTGACAAGCTTGATTTTGACATTTTAATAAATTTATTCAAATAATCCATTATTTTTTATTATTATTTGTAAAAATTTATTCTTAGCCAAAGTAATTTCTTGAATTATCTCCACACTCAAGTTAAATTCAAGAAATATTTTTTTACCTATAAAAATTAGGGAAAACTAAAATTATTTTTTAGGGTTTTATCATTTTTTTATTATTAAATTTTACTAAATCTAAAAAGAGGCAATTAAACATTAAGAAGTTTCTCTAATCAGAGGCTATGACATTTTAAAAAAAACTCCTCTAATTAGACTTTACGAGACTTTTAAAAACTCTTCCAACTAGAAGCTATAACAATTTTTTTTAAATTCTAAAAGGACTTATAGATTATGCCAATTGGTCTTACAAACCATGCCTAATTTTGAAAGAGTCCTCTAACTAAAGGCTTTTAACTTTAAAAACTCATCTAACCAGAGGCTAGACACTTTAAATACTTAAAAAAAGGTACCTAAAGGTTTTAAAAATATGCTTAGAGGTCTTCAAAATCATTGCATTATTTTGAAAAGAGTTATCTAACTAGAAGCTCTTAAATTTAAAAAGCTCTTTTAACCAGAGGTTATGACGTTTTAAATAACTAAAAAAGAAACATAGAGGTTTTAAAGATCATGCCCAAAGGTCTTTGAAATCATGCTGAAAGACTTTATGATAATGCTCAAAGGTCTTTGCAATTATGCCTGGAGGGTTTTATGATTATGATTGGAGGACTTTGAGATAATGTTTGGAAGTCTTTGTGATTATGCTCGGAGAACTTCAAGATAATGCCCGAAGGTTTTCTTGATTATGCCGAGAGGATTTTGAGATAAGGCCTGGAGGTTTTTATGATTTTGCTAGGAAAACTTTGAGATAACGCATGAAGGTCTTTGTCATTATGCTCGATGTCATAACATATAGATCCGTAATTCTATAACTAGACTTAACAAAAAGAGTTGCCACCAATCTTTTTTAACTAGGTGTGATTGGCTACTTAAGAAATCTATCCTTTTAAGGAGCTCTTAAGCTTGACTAAAGATCCCTAAAAAAATAGGTTTGGGTCTATAAACAAAACAGGGTTCGAAAGTTTGATTACATGTGAAAAAAAGTTATAGCACCCTCACATGCCCATCCGAAAATGGTACCATTTTATTTTAAATTTATCCTAATGCCTTTATTCTAATGGTCATAAATTCTATATTAAATAAAAATAACTTTTAAGATTCAGCCATCAATCTGGTAGAATTCTAAAAAATATTTCTCACCTTGAAAGTATTCAAAAATTTCATTTATTTTCTTGAAAAGGCTTCATCGTCGGAAAAAAGTTTAATTTTTTACATTTTTTATTTTTTATTGAAAATATATCTAATTCTTTAACCATTTGGGCCAAATTAGAATATTTTCTCTTTTTGAATTTCTAAATTCTCTACCATTTAGACCTATTTAGAAATTCTTTTTTATTTCTCATTTTTTTTGGAAAGAAAATAATATAACAATTATTTTTCTTGAAATTTCATTTAAATTTTTTCACCATTTAGGACAAATTTAAAGAAATTTCTCACCTAGAGATTTCTTAGGAGTTTACCATTTAAAATTCCTAAGATTCTCATCCTTGGATAATTATCTAATATATTCAACTAAAATTTTTATTTGCAAAAGAATATAATTACTTTTATTGAAATTTCATCTAAATTATTCAACATTTGGGACAAATTTAAAAAAATTTTTCACTTAGAGATTTCTTAAAAATTTACCATTTGAAATTTATAATAATATCATCTTTGGGTAATTAGTATTTTCTAAAACTTTATTTTTTTTTAATTTTTAATTTTTTTGTTTGAAAATAAATATTAATTATTGTTATTGAAATTTTATCTAAATTATTTCATCATTTAGGACAAATTTAGAAAAAAAATTCTTTACCTAGGAATTTATAGAAATTTATCATTTGAAATTTATATAAATTCTATCATTGGATAATTAATACTTATTCTTAAAAAATATTTTATTTTTTTATATATATATTTTTTTCAAATTTAATCATGCTAAAATAAAAAAAAACAAACACATAAATAAAATACAAAATAAAATAAATAAATAAAACCAAAAAGAGTATAAATGACTCGGCTTTAGTGGCTCGACTTCAAGTATAAAATGCAGCTCGAAGATTTAGTTCGACTAGGCTAAAGGGTTTGGTTTAAGATGCAGGTCGGCAGAGCGGGTTGCACTCGAGTTGGGTCACCCGAACAAAAACACGCAAATCCTAATGAGTTTTTTAATGCCAAAATGATGTCATTTTGGGAGTGATATAAAAGCCTAAATCTGATCTTTTTCTTCAGATTTTCTCTTTCCCTCTTTCTATCTCTTCTCCCTCTTTTCTCTCCCCCTCTTTCTAGAACCGTATAAACTTTGGTTGAATTTTCATCAAGTTCTGAAAAATGTCACCAAAATCTGGGTTGATTCGTCAGATGTTCATCGTAAAATTCAACTGGCATAAAAAAAGTGAACAAAAAATTCAATTGGTATAAAAAAATTCACCAAAAACTGAAAATTTTTCAGATTTTTCCAAAAAAATCTTTTTTTAAACAAAAAAAACTTTAAAATTTTGACTACTTTATGCTTTTCTGTGTGATCTGCCTCTCTTTGATCTTTGTGTGTTTCTGATCTATTCTTTTGTGTGTTTCTATGTTTCTGATTAGTGGGTATTTATAGAATGAATCAAAAGAGTTTGTAATTAACTCTAAGTCCACCATTGACAGAAATCATAGAATCATCAATTTTATCCTATAGAAACTAAAGCCAAGATTCTGCCAACGGCAGAATATTTATCAATTTCATTTTTTATTATCACTATTATCACCTAAGAAAACTTGAAGATAAATCAAATAAAAAAATAAAAGATAAACAATCAAAATAATAAAATAATAAATAAAACTTAAAAAAGTAAAATAAAAATAAATAAATGAAAAATGAAAAACAAAAATATATACTTGGGCCTAACCATTTGGGCCATATTGAACAAGGCCCAATTGATTTGGGCCCGAACGGAATAGGGTATCTACAATTGCCTCTCTTTGCATATTTTCTGTGCAATAGGAATTATGCAAAGACTTAGAGACCTATCCTATCCAGATAGTCATCCTAACACATTTATATTTATTTTTTTTCAGACACTCAAACCGGCTAAATGACACAAAACTCCCCTAAGCAGAGGCTTACAACTTTTTTGAAAAATAAATAAAGCTCCCCTAATCAGAGGTACAACGACTTTTGGAAAATAAAGGCTCCTCTAAACAAAGGCTCAACAACTTTGAAAAATAAAGGCTCCTCTAATCAGAGGCTCAACAACTTCAGAAAAATAAAGGCTTCTCTAAGTAGAGGTTCAACAACTTTAGAAAAATAAAAGGTTATCTAATCAGAGGCTCAACAGCTTTAGAAAAATAAAAACGGCTCCTCTAATCAAAAGTTCAACAACTTTATAAAACCAAAGGCTCCTCTAATTAGAGACTCAACAACTTCAAAAAAATAAATATGGCACCTCTAATCAGAGGCTCTATAACTTTAGAAAATAAATAATATTCCTCTAAACAGAGGCGCAATAACTCTAAAAAATAAAGCTCATTGACAATTACGTTCAGAGGAGTAATAGATCATGTCTGATAAAATTTGTAATAGAAACTCAAAGATTCATAAGGTTTGGATTCGTAAGAACCTTTCAGTTCCATAAGAATTCACTGAAATTTGATTCTCAAAATTTCAGTTTCACAAGAATTTGATTAGAAAAATTTCAGATATACAAGAATTCATATTTGTAAGATTTCAATATTCGCATTTGTAAGATTTCAAGATTCACATTTGTAAGATTCTCATCCAAAGTTTTAATTTAAGGATTCACATGCAAATTGTAAGACTCACATCCAATATTTAAAGATTCTCATTCGAGTTCAAAGGTTCACATTCAATAAATTTTAGAGTTTCACATCTTAAAGATTCTCATTTAAAATTCAAATATTCTCATTTAAAATTCAAAAACTCTCATTTGAGAACTCAAAAATTCTCATTTGAGGATTAACAATCTTGTCTTAAAAGACTTAATCAAAATATTGAAAATTTTTTTCCATATGACTTTCAAACTTTTATCAAAATCAAAATTTTGTATGTAATGAATGTCATAATCAATAATGCAAATACTTTCTTAATGATACAAATGCAGCAATCTAGATCTTCACAATACTACAAAATGCCATATTCTCAATCATGATTCAAATGCTTACTACATAATGCAAGTGCATAGCCAAACCAAATTACATAATACATGTAATGCAGATGTCAGTGATGTCATGAAATTCTAATTAAATGTGGTAACATGGTTCTCAAGTCCCCACCATCTCACATTTTTTCCTTTTTTAGCTTCTCAGTACTAGTCATCTCGTCAACTGATCCATATTTTTTTTCATCACTCATAGGCTCATCAGCACTTAGTAGTTTCAAAATAAATTCTGTCAAATGATTCACATTATGTTCATCACTTAATCACCATTCACAGGCTTCTCAACACTAGCAATTCTAGAATGAATTTCGTTCATTGATCCTCATTATTTGATTACATCTCACAAATTATTTCGACCAATCCACCATATCATCATTTGGTCACACTATTGTCCTCTCAAATCATCCTTTTTTTAAGTTTATACTATCTTTTTATTTTTTTGACCCCCTATCATCTTGGATTTCTTTTTAAAAGAATGCAAAAATCTTTTATGCACATTACCATTCATTCATTATCATTTCAAATCATGACAAATATAGTGCAATTATACATTTCCTTGATTTATTCTAGGGATACAAGCATAAGAGATTATAAGGTAAATTAGGAGAAAGGTAATTAATGGGAAGTGAATTTGGTACAAAAACAAATAAACAAAGGAACGAATTCAAAGCATATCAATAGGGATGGTATTGAACAAATGGAGTAACAATATCCAAACAATGAATACTTAGACAATTCTTAACATTAATCCAGAATTCTTTTTAAAAAACCCATTCCATTAACTTTCGAAGTTTGCCCCAGCTTTGAGAGATCTTCAGATGTCTCTGATCTTTCATCCATGTGAACTGTTTATCCAACTCTTAACTCAGAGATGTTTTTACTTAAATCACTCTTTTGGGTTTTTAATTTGAGTCTTTTTTCATTTTTTTTTATTTTTTTATTTTTTTTTATTTTTTTCATCCATTAGTGATATCTTTCACGCATCAATCTCTAGAACAACATAACATGATTGTGTTATTCCATACAAGCATGCCTTAGCCCAATATATGATCATTCAATTCGATCATTCACACTTGATCAAAAAGAACTTTTAAAGGTTGTAACATAAGCTATGGTGATGGGTCATAAAAGTAATAGATAAAATAGGCTTAAAACACATGTTTAAAAGGTTCAAAACCAAAGGGTCATTCATCATTTGATGTGACTTGGCATTTTGCCTCATTTCGTATCATTTCACTACTTTTCCTTTTTCATCTTATTCTTCACAAAAAGATTCTGATTTCTTTGCCCCAAAATCAAGTGTGGCATTTATTTTTCTTTTTTTTTTTTACTTTTTTTCTCTTATTTCTATCTTTGAAACCTTTTGTGATCTTTTACCTCTTTTTCTTTTTAAAAAAATTACCCCTAGTGTCGAAGGTGATCCTTGGTTAGGGTTTTTTAGAAAAAAAATCATAATAGGCTCAAAATGATAGAAATGAATGGTTTTTTGAATGATAAAAGAAAGATTTTTATCTCAAACATGAATGCTTTTCTTGAAAATCATCTATTGAATAAAAATATGCTCATAGATCTGTATAAAAGACTACATATCTTTCAAACATATCTATTTCATATTTATTAATAGCTTGTTTATTTTGCTCAAATAGTCTCTTCAGATCAATGTGAATGAGTTCTCAAAATTAAATCTCAAAATTATTGTTGACATTGTCTAAGCATTCATCATTGAGAATTCAAGAATGGGAATAAAAAGATATAATAAAGCACAAAATAGTGGTTAGGATGAAAGAGAAAATGTAATGAAATGCATTATCCTTGCCTTTTATTGAAATGATAAAAAAAATGAAATCTTATTGCAAAAAAAGAATTCCTAACATTACTTTGAAAGACAACACAGAATGACAAACAACATTTAGCCTTGACATCTTTTTTTTTCCAAAATTATGTCCTAAAGTGAAAGATTTTTCTTGACATTCGGCCCCATTGATTTGTTGCAGCTCTCCAAGTCTTTACAGATCACACTCGCCTTTGATCTTCATTCAAAGTATTGACATTATGATTAGACAATAAATTACCACTAACATTAGGCATTGTTATCCCTTCTATATCAAAATTTATCACCCCATCTTTGATTAATCGTTGCACCTTATGCTTTAAAACAATGCAGTTTTCAATGGAATGACCAGCAATTCCATAATGGTTGTCACAGTAAGTTGTAAGATCATACCACTTAGGATAAGGTAGCCTGAGCGGCTCCAGATGACTAGATGTAATCAAATGGTTGTTATAGAGCTCTCAGTATAACTTCATATAAGTCATGGGATTTGGTCAAATACGAGTTTTTTTCTAGTAGTTTGTTGCTCTCGTGAACCACTTGTTGGGTTAGCGAATGAATCTAGGGTATTACGGGAGGTTGAATGTTAAGGCTGTATACGAGAGCTTGGGGGTTGAAAATAGGCTGGTATGTTGATGGATAATAGGGCAATGGGGTTGACTGGTATGAGTAAGATAAGGTATTATTCACAGCAGGATAATATGGGGAATCACCTTGTAGTGGATAGGGTTGATATCCCCTAAACTGTCTGTCAAGGCTCACTGCTTAGGGTTCAGTCTCTTTTTTCTTTGGCACCTTCTTAGTTTCGCCTCTTTCCAACTTACTATTTTTAATAGCATTCTCAATGATTTCAATTGAGATCACCATGTCAGCAAAATTCTTTGTGACATTCTCTATCATTTTTTCATAATAGAGAGATTTTAAAGTGCTGACAAACAATATTATGGTCTCTTTCTTTATCAAAGGAGGCTACGCCTGAGTAGCTACGTCCTTCCACCTCTAGGCATATTCCTTGAATGATTTAGTCACATTTTTTTTCATATTCTGCAAAGACAGGCAATCAGGGGCTAAGTCTATGATATGCTAATACTGACTAATGAAGTCATAGGCAATATCACTCCAAGAATAAATATGGGTCCTATCCAACTGGACATACCACTTAGCAGCAGAGCCTTTTTAAAGTCATTTTTTACTTTTTATTATTTATTTATTTATTCTAATTGAGTGATTGAATTAAATTTTAAAAAAATTAGTAAAATTATTTATTGCATGATTTTTTTATTTGCATGATTGATTTGCATGCATGATATCTAATTGCATGTTTTTTATATTTATTGTGTGATTTATTAAATATATTTTACATAATTGCATGATAATTAATATATTTGCATGATATTATATTATTATTGCATTATATTTTTTGCACGATAATTTTTGTTTATTTTAATTGATTTTTTAAATTAAAAAAGATTTTCAAAAAAATTTTCAATTCTACCATACTACTAAAGATTTAAATATTAAATTAAGTCTTATCAAACTATTTAAAGGCTTAATAAATTTTTTTGAAACAAATAATTTTTCAATTTTATCAATATATTAGAGGATAATCTTTGACAGAAAATCTCACCAATATATTGAAAGATATTTTTGAAAATAATTTTTTTATAAAAAAAATTAGACTGTGGATTTTCGATAATAGAATTACTAAAAGCATTGCAAATAGAAATCCCTATGTAAATTCTTAGGTGAGAAAATATTTTCTAAATTTTATTAACATATTGGATAATTTAGATAACAAATTTTGATACCGAGGTTCTAAATCTCATCTTTACCAAAGAAATAAATCTGACGATGAAACCTCTTCAAAGTGGGACACAAACCTCCATGAATACTCCTACGGTGAAAATTTTATTTTAAATTGCTGCCAAACTATTAGAGTAATTTTAAGATTAATTTTCAATAATTAAATTATTTGGTAAACTATAAAGATGTTTTAACACTTGAATAACTTGAAATCAAACTGGTACCATTCTTTGGATAGGTGCTATGAGGGTGCTATAACATTTATTATGAGTAACCGCACTCCAAAACCTAAATCTGGTTTCATAGACTAAAATCTACAATTTAAAGATACCTAAGTCAAGCTTAAGACTCCTCTTTAAAATGAGATAAATTCAATTATATGGCCAATCGTACATAAACAAAAAAGATTAGTGGTAGCTCTTAAAGTTAAGTCTAGTGATAGATTTATAAATCTATATGTTATAACACAAGATACTTAAATGTATGTCAAAATTAAGCATTATTTTCTAGCAAAGACTAGGAAGAGAAAAAGTTTGGTTTTCGATTTTCACTCTTTTAGAAAATGCAATGTCTTTAATGGGTATTAATCTCTTAAAAGGGTTTTGATCATGAATTTTTTTTCTGGATAAAACCTTGGAAACTCTAAAATTCTTTTAAGGCATTAAGAATAGTTGTTCTAGATCTAGACTATTTTTATATGATTTTCACCTGAGAGTTACATTTTATTCATTTTATATTTTTTGTCAATGGTTCCATCATGCACTTTAATACTCAATAGATTCACACTAAACAGAAGTTTCTAACAAAGAAAGGGTTGGTAAAATTTTTTCAATCAATGATGGGTATATATAAATTTTCAAGGACATAGCTCTTCAATCCAAATGTTCACATTTGATCAAAATGGACTTTCCAATATATGTAATGTAGGCCAAGGTTCAAGGCTTTAAGAGAATAGATAAATAGGCCCAAAATATGTTCTTGAGGGTAATTAGACTAAGGATCATATTATTTCTTGTAGAGCATTTCTTATAGATGAAAAGACATGTGTCTCTATCTTTCTTCGCTTTGTCTTTTTGAAAACATTCGATTTCGACTCTAGTATTCTATTTTTTTTTAATTTTATCTATTTTTCACTTAAGATTCTAACTTGAACTTAATTCATTCATTTTTTGCCCCAAATTCTTTTTTTGAGGTATATCTCAAAAGATCTCAATATAAGATATTTTTCTTTGAAGTAGGACTCTATTGCCCATGATCCTTGAGGATGTCCCTATTTTGCCCTTTATTGTAAATGATGATTCTTGGCTGGGGTTCATTGTAGAAAAAGAAATTTAATAGGTTCAAATGAGTAGTAAGTGAATAATTTTCTATATGTGAAGGATAGGGAAAGATGGACATTTATCATCTCAAATATGATCACTTAAATTAAAAAGCCAATCATTGAAGAAGTGGGTAAAGAATTTTTTTTTTCTTTTTGTTGTTTTGTTTCTTTTTTTTTTTTGTTTTATGTTAGAATAATTTGAATATCTCAAGTGTATAATGTAACCATCAATTAATTTTTGTGTGAATGATGCCTAATCTTATTTACCACTCAAGGTTTATATGACGATCAAAATCATGTGGTATGAGGTGTCCCAAATTTCATTGCAAAGTTCCAAAAAAGGCTCATTTTAGTTTCAAATTGTTTGGCATATTTTCATAAAATGAGGCGAAAAGGTATTATGTCATGAAACAAATTGTCTTAGGTGATAAGGAATTTTACTTTTTTTGGTCAATGTCCCTTAAGACAAAAGTAAGATTTGCCTAAGAGAAAAAATTCAGGCATTTTTTGTGTCTATGTTCATCAAAAGGATTTGGATGGTTCAATCATTTTAGAAAAATTTGACACTCATTAAATTACCTATTAAAGAATTTGAAAGAGCATCATGTCTGATTTTCAAAACTCAAAGTGAATTTTCAAAATTAGTCTATTTTGTTCATTACTTAGATATAAGCTTGGCTTTTGGGTATTGCGAAAACTAGGTTTATGAAGCTTAAATTCATGCCCCTCAAAGTATTAGACTTATTTGGGTTTAAATCAGATTGTGTTTAGCGAAAAGAATGATTTTTAAGGTAAATTCATTCCCAATAATGATCAACAATTATTTGGAGACTCACAATATATATATATATTTGCCTTATCCTCATGATCTAAAAATCAAATTATGTAAGGCTTTTATTCCAAACAATCATTTTACAAATAGAAAATTGTTGTGCTATTTTTCTCAAAAATATATTTATACAATATCAAAGTATAATGTTAAACATATACAAAATCCAAGCAAGAAAAGCTTTTTTCATTAGAGTCAAAAATTCAAATTAATGCATCAAAAATGAAAATATCCTAAAAAAACCTGAGATTATAAGAAAAGTAAAATGTTAGTCTTTTAAATTTACTTTTTGTATTTTTTTTTAAAAAGTTCAAAAAAAATTTACCCTTTAAAGCATACATTGATGATGTACCTTTCTTCATGGGATCGAATGCAAAGTATTTACAAAAATGATGCGGGATTTATGAACCAATGATATGCATGAAATACGACAATATTTTCAATGATAAATCATGTGTTTGCATGATTGATTGTGTACTTGCAATGCAACAATATTTACAGTGCACATGAAATGAACATATTCACACAAAATATAATGTATTTACCATGCAATGTGAACGAAATTTTTATTTTTTTACTTTGTTTGTATTTTTTAATTAAACTTTTAGAAAAACACCTTTTTTTTTTAATGAAATGAAAGAAAATCTTTATTTTCTTAATGCAAATTTTTGTTTTTATTTATTTTATCAAAATAAAAACTTTATACAATCTATGATGAAATCAATTTAACGGCACACAAAAGAATTACAAAACTAACAAGGAAATACAAAAAGGATACAACAAAGCTCTTTCATGTGCCCTAATCAAAGTGCATTCCATAAAAATTCGACATATCTTTATTTAGGGTTGGCTTCTTAAAATAGACTATATGTAGGGTTTAAGGTCTTATATATGCTAAAAGGTCTCCAAAATGTTCCTCATTGTCATCTATGCTGGACTAGTAAGGCACGTTGATCCTCACTCATGACAAGCTATAAATGAAAAAAATTCAATTTAAATGAGTATTTCATTACCATTGTAGAGACATTAGGATCTCGTAAAAGTATAAGTACTCTACTCCTTCTTCGAAGGATGAAACTCGAGGTAAAGCTCATATTATGCACATGCAAGATGAATGACAGAATATTAAAATACTTAAATTAAAATCAATAAATAAAAGAAATCAAAATACTAAAAATTCAAAGAGAAAAACCAAAAAAAATTATATAAAAAAACACAAGCCTGGATAACACAAAATTAATTATTGACTCAACTTTCTTGATTCCTAATAAAGTCGTAAAAAGTAAGAATCACCATCAATTTTTTTAGATACAATTGGTCACCAACCTCATCTTTAAATAAATCTTAAAATTAATTAAGATTTATTTAAAAAATCTTTTCGTCTATGAATCAAAGCTAAATTCAAAAGTATGGTTATATATGGAGAATGTTATAATTCCCTATAACACTTGTCCGAAGACGATGCTAATTGATTTTGTGTTATTTATTAAACTGACCAAATTTTTAAAAAATAACGTTGGAAATTATTATTAAACTACTTTAATATTTTAATAAAAACTTAAAAATATTTTCAAACCTCATAAGTATTCAAGATATCTACTGACACACTTAAAAGCTCTCTGTCATCGAATTTAAAAATATTTTTATTTTATTATTTACTTATTAAAATCATTGATATTGAACGATTTTTTAAATACTTTAATATTTTAATAATATTTAAAAAATAATATCTCACATAAGAATTTATGTTGAAATTGTTATTGCAACTTTCTACTAATTTCAAAAGATTCAAAAATTTTACTTTTCAGTTTTATGAAAATTGATATTTTGAATCTTCATAAATATTCTTAAAGGTTTATTTTAAAGAAAATTTGATAATTTCAACCTTATCCTTATCATTTTTTTCAAAATTTATATTTCCAAAATTTATTTTTATTCTTAAAGAATTTAAGAAAAATTGATAGTTTAATTTTTTCATAAATATTTTAAAATTTTATTTTAAGAAAATTGATATTTTAATTTTTTCTTAGCATATTTTTTAAGAAAAACAAAATTTTTATTCTTAATCTTTTATTTTATTATTTATTATTTTTAAAAATTTTTTGTTATTTTAACATTTTCTTAAATTTTTTACATTTATCTTAAATAAATTAAAAAAACATGTTACGTTCCACACAAATTTAAAAATATTTCTAATATTACATCAAGCTTCACACAAAAAATAAAGTAAATAATTACAAAATTAGGAATAAAAATATATAAAAAATATATATGAATAAAATATCAAGATTACCCTTGATCAACTCGGTCAACGATTCAACAATCCGATTCAAATCTTAACAGTGTAGCTGGTTTTAAACAATTCAACCACTGCTTTAACGGTCTAGAGTAGTTCGTTACCGATTTAATCCGGTCAAGTGCTGTTAATAGGAGCCAAAGCCAGGTAAAACGCCCGGATCCCAAGTCAGATCTCGTCCATTCGCAGATCTCTAACCCCTAAAATGGCGCCATGTTGCTTTTCCTGCAAAAGGCCTAAAATTTTTTTATTTCATTTTTCTTCACCACCCTTTCTCTCTCTCTAACGCTCTCCCTCTCTAATCAGACACTGGTAAACACTACCCAACCCAGAATTCGGCAACCGGTCCCGCGTCAATCACTGTTGGCCGCGGCCGACCGTGGGTCACCGACGCCGATCGAGGCCCATAATACTCCAACATTTCCCTTTCGACCTCTTCATTCTTGTTTTCTGATTAGTTTTCTCCAAAAATCTCCTAAAATGACTAGATCTAGCCTTGAATGCCGCGGGTTTGTACCGCAAAACGCCTCTCCTCCGTCGCGGCAAAAGCCTCTGCGTCAAAGTATCTTCTTCGCCTCCTCCTAAGCTTCCTCTACTTCAAAAATCTAGTCCTAAACCCTGTGGAAAACTCCCAATCGAAAACCATTTTGGTTTTTTTTTTTTTTTTGTGGTTCCCCTTTTTGGGATGGATTTTATTTTAATTTTTTTGTGGTTTTTTATTTTTGGTACGGTTTTCTACGACTTCCTCTTAGACGAATGTGATTTTTTTTCTTTTTTTTTGGTTTGGGTGGGTTTCGGTTGCTAGGTAGAATAGGTTTTTTTCTTGGTGGGTGTTTTGAAATTGCTGATGGAAGTGGTGTGTGTGATGGCGGGTTGGGATGTTTGACAGTGTTGGTGTTGGCATAGGGTCTCGGCAGTGTTGCAAGGGTGGGGTTGAGGGTTTGTTTGCTGGTGGAGGTCTGAGACAGTGGTGTTCTCTAGGGTGGTTTGGTTCACAGTGATATTTTTTTGCATAGCTTCTGGGGCTTGCAGAAAAATGGCCTCCTTTGTAGAGCCGATCCCAAGTTCAAATCCCAGAAAATCTGGGATTTGAGAATGACTTTTAGGGATGGGCCGGTTGTAAAAATCGGAGTGGCAGGAACTTTGGACCTTTAACTCCTGCCGTTTCTCACAGCAATTTCTACCATTTTTCGACTTTTTTCTTCTCTTCTTTTTTTTTTAATTTAAAAAAATTAAATAATAATATATAATATAGAAAATAATTGCGCTCAATAATCAATAGACATTATCCAAATATTTGTGAATTTGATTCGGATGCAATCAATCTAAATAAAATTAAATGTTAATAATACTTAGATAATTATAGAAAAAAAAACCTATGCACCATAATGAAAAGAGATACTGGTATAATAGATTTAATCAATTGTTGTAATTGCATGTAATGGACATAGGTTTTCTACTTTTTAACGGATAGTTTACTGATTGAATTAAAAGCAATTCATGAGTAGGGAAGGTAAAAAAATCCGTATCCGACGGGTTCCGGTCTGACTCGATTTTTTAGAGTCGATTTTTTTTTTTTAAATCGGGGGTCAGGTCGGGTCGGGTCGGGTCGGGTAGCATGAAGATAAAGTCGGGGTCGGGTTTTAGGCAAACCCGACCCGATATATATAAAAATAAATTTTTTAATTAATTTTTTAATTATTTAATTATGTATATATTTATATAATGATATTTTTAAATATTTATATTTAAAAAATAATATTTTATTAATTTAGGGTTGGATCGGATCGGATACGATTTATATAGTGTCGGTTCGGGTTCAGGTATGAAAAAACAAAAAAAATTTTCGGGTAGGATCGGGTTCGGGGTGAGCAAAACCCGTTCCGAATCCGACCCGATGCCAACCCTATTCATGAGCAATTAGTTTAAAGATTTTGTGCTTTTTAATGCATGGTTCTAACCAAGTAATCAAGTAGGTTTTCTTCCAATTAGAGATTTTTCTTAATGCTTAAATTCCTTTGAAATTTAAACATGAATGAATTTTGGTCAGCAGATGTTCGTAGGTTGTTTAATGACCTACTATTTTTTACATTGTTAATTCTATGTTATCTTTTCTTGAACATTATTGTAAGTTTTACTTTATCGCTTTTACCATTGAGCCACTATATTAAGATTTTGTTGGGTTTGAAACTGCTTGTTGGGGTTGAAGACCTAAAAATTTGGACATGAATGACTTCTGATCAGAATATAATCTTAGGTTGTTTAATGGTTTGTTTGTTTTTTTTTTTTTTTTTTTCAAAGTGCAGTCAACTGCCTTGCCTTATTCACTTGTTAGGTCAAATTGGTACAAGGTGAGTTTGATTCCCTCTATGAGGCAGTCAACTGCACTTTAATACATAATTCTTGAAGGGATTTGTGATGAATAGATGATATATTTTGTATATAATAGTGACCATTCAAGGAAGTATTGTTTAGTTTGCCTTATTTTTCATATTAGCACACTTTCAAACTCGAGCTTTATATTATAATTTTATATTTACATTATCATTACATTTATATTATCGTTTGATAATTTTTACAGTGTAACAAGAGTTTTCATACTAATTTATATAACAAGATAAATGAAAATTTAATCATTGATCCTATTTTAGGATTATATTTAATCTTAGTGGGGCAAATTATAGAAAAATATTAAAAAATTTATCATGGAATTATATTTGTATTTAATATTTAATTTGTTTTTCAGAATTTAGTAGGTCAATTGACACTACTAAATTAAATTCAAGAAGTTTCAATCTTTTATAAAGTTTAAAAACTTCCATAACCAATTTATATATATATATATATAATAGTTTTTCATATTTAAATACCAGTTTCTGAAATACATATATTCATTTTATATTTTTATTGTGAAAAGTACTAAATTGTATAATTTAAGTTTGGGTCCACACATGAAAATGGCAAATCCTGGGCCTGGCTGGTCTATTGTATATTTCCTGAACATCAGAAAACAACAGAGAGATGAAAGATGAGTGGGGACATCGTGAATGGAATGAATTTAAACTGAGGCAACGCCCATCCAACATGTACCAGCCAATCAATTAATCACGACAAATACTAACAAATGGATATGGGAAACTCAGCCTCTCTGTTCAAGAATAGTTTCGTTGTACGGCCCATTAACTTACAAAAAAGTCCCATATATAGCAATAAGTCTATGCAGAAAAAGCCAAGCCCACTGGAATTGATTACCCCATGTCGATGCCATGAAACCATCATTGATTGCCCTGTAATGAGCCCAAAAGCTTGTCCAAATTGAAGAAAAAAGACACAATAAGCTAAAGTTGCTCCTTGTTTGCATGATATCAGCTTGGCTTTGAAACATGTTCATGTCTGTTGCAAAGCAGCACAACCATATTCTGTTTCCTTAAATAGTCCTAGTGAGGACCAGATAGGCTTTCATTGCAAGGGCTCAGCAAATCTCTGTACCAGAATCTACGGCTTTGATATTGTTTCCATCAATGGAAGATGCTCTTATCTTATCATAGCTTTTTGTTTGATTTGCAAAGCTCTTTCTTTGTCGTGTGTCGGTGTTACCTTTTATGTTTCAGCTTATATAAAGTTGTACAAGTTCTTCCATCGCTACACCAACTGCATTTCACTGTGAAGGTTCCACCTACAAAGAAAAATATATAGGCTGCGGTTTCTTGGATTTGTAAGACAGTTCATGAGTTTTCACTGCAAAGGTTAGTTTTCATTGCATTATTTTTATTCAATTCGTACAGTTCTTGGAAGGTTTTGGAGTTGCTTCAGAAACCAGGAGAATTAAGTGCTAATCAAGATTTAAGCATTCCTTAACAGCTTAAACTTAATATTCTTTTTGGTACAAACGGATAGGGGAATAGGCTACAGGTTATGGTATTTGAACTCAAACTCGTTGAATTTCACTTGTTGAAGGTTCATCTTATGAACCAATTGAATCAAAAATATTTTCAATCTTAATATCTTTAACCGTAATACACTGTCATGCTACCAAGTTTAACATGTATTTAGAACTTTATTTTCAAATTGAGGCCACTAAGGTGACCATGCAGGTGATGTTTCCAATTTTGGGTTGGCGACATCCGTCAGCAGAATTAGTACTGATCTAGCTCTAAAAACTACGTGATTTTTGCTAATAGTTTCTTAATTTTTATTTTCCTTTATTGTTGTTTCTCTAATTTTCCTTTCCAAGTCCTTCCTCTCCACTCTTTAGTTTTTGGGGTAATTCTAATGCTTCCCTCTCGCAAGTGGTGTGCATTAATTTGTTTGTTTCTTTGTTCTTTCATTCATTACTTTGTTTGGCAGCAACCTTAAAAAAGAAGTCTAATGGTGGACATTGAAGTGGTTGTAGCATTTTTGAGTTTAAACCTGACTGAAGCTGTCCAAAATGTTAAGTTTACAGTGGATTAACTGTCTAGTAGTATTAAAAAAATTAATTATTGTCTTGGATAGTTCAAGAAACAAAAATTTTCTCAAAATGCATGATTATGTGAAGAAGGAGAAACTGTAATTGTAACAAAACTTGGTTAAATAAAAACATTTCCTGATTATGGTAGATGCCTTAACTGAATAATGAGATCTCTGCATGCAGGATATAAACACAGGTTGAGTACTGCATTAATTTCTGATCTCTGTTTACTCTCTCTCGTTATTCAAAGCTACTTTGTGTACATGAATAAATTTCTTTTAACAGGTTTGATTTGCGCCACCACATTGTTTTCCTTACAAGTAGAGTAGAACTTTAATTGTTAGAGGTTATTCCTCAGCCTTGATTCTTTGACAGAGTAAATTGCTTAAGATGATATTGAATTGTTGTAGATTTTTCGTAACACTTATGAACAACAAAATTCTTAAAATAAAAAATTATCCCAAAAGAAGGTAACGGGCTCAAAGTAGATACAAAATCTTAAAAAAAATAAGTGGAAGATTCTACAAAGGGAGTGGTGCAATTCTCACATGTGATGGAAAAAGACAGAAAACTTCACATAAAAAAAATCAGAAAACAAACTGCAGTAGGACATTCTAAGAATTTGATTAGTTAGGTTCACTTTCTATGAGTTTTCTTCATTGATCCTCATCCTCCGTAGCCCACATTCTGTTCTTGTCTGTTACTTCTGCTTGTTTGCCTTTCAAGATTGTCACGTGGTAAGCTTTTATCTCTCTGCCTACACACACATGATTGAGGCTTGTCAAAATGTTGTTATCTCATATCTGTTAAATATTAAGTTTCTTGAGGTCGTATATTCAAGTTCGGACTCTCCATCTATTACCAATTGATTGGTTGCATAACAGAGTTGAATTAGAGAAATGAGTTGAAGGAATTATTCTAGGGATTAAAAAGCATTTACATATGAAGGGGAGAGAAAAGCAGCTACATAGGAAGGACCCTGACAATTTTTTTTTCTTCAGGAACCTGTAAACATTATGGAAGGTAGCAGTGGCAGTTCCTACAATCCTCCAGGTACCAAATTCTTACTACTTTTAATTAGTTTTCTTTTTTGCTTTTCCCCCTTTACAGATAAGTATGACACCATAAATTCTGAACTTCAATTTATCAACTAATTAAAATGTCTCAAATCAATACATTTTTCCTTGAAGAGTTCAGTTACTTTTCCTTTTGAATTTGTTGAAGTTTGCTGTAAACCTTTTAGAATAATGCAGTCCACCCTGCATTTTCACTTTTTATGTATCATCATCATCTACCTCCCATAAGGCCATAACTGTAAACATAAGAATCTTTTGGAAGACAATCATACCCTTGCATTAACCCTGAAGCATATAAAAATCACAGGAAAGTCAACCCTTTGGCTTGGAGAGAAAGAAGGCTTGGACAGAAGGAAGGTTAATGATGCAGTAAAAACAACTAATATTTAAGTTTAATTGATGTAATCCAGACATAACAAGTTGGGTCAGATGTTTATAAGAGCATGGAAGCTTTCTGCTATATTGAAACAGTTCCCTTCAAAACCTGGTTCATGCAACCACCTTTAAGAGGTAGTATGCAGCAGGTGGGAGGTTCAAATCTTAGGACCAATCACCTATTCGTAGGCTACAGCTTCTTTTGTATGAAGAAAAAAAATCCCTCCCTTCTTTTTTCCCAATATCATGCATATTATGTTTCCAAAAATCAAAGTAACATCTGATTCTCAGTCTAGAATAGAATCTCCTAACATTATATCGATTTCATTTACTAATTACATCATTAGAATTCAATTGTAGAGTAGATAATGAGAATAGCTTATACTAAAGCTGTTGTTTCTTGGTTTTTGGTTATGTGAAAAATTAAACTGTTAAAAGCTTTAGCCAAACCACCATCAGAGTTGGAAATACTACAGAAACAGCATGAGGAGAAAACACTAAAGATCCAAGAGCTCAAGAGGCAAATCGAAGCTGTGAAGCTTCGCCTGCAGAAGAAGAAGAAGGATATCCCAGATGAGAGAAAGGAAGCATTCAAAAACCTGAGCGAGAAATATAACAGCCTGAGAGAGGAATATAATGCATTGTTGGGTGAAAGGTCAAGGGAGCAGAATTAAGCAAATCGCTTCAGCTTCAGCTTCATCTTGCACGATCTGGAATATGCTACCCCACCGAGTTGACATCTAATGCATTAGAATCTGCCATATGATTTCTCGTAAATATTTAATGTTTGGTTTAGTCTGTCGTTTCTGTTTCATTACTTGCTAGTAAAGATTGCAAAACCGATAAGTTTTCGGTGATGATCATCTTTAATTCTTAATAGCAACTTGTTGCTGGTTGTTTGGAGAGGTTAACTGGGTGCTTTGCTGGAAGGTCGTTGAGAAACTGACCTGTAAAACATAGAACGGTCAGGTGTACCGGAGGTCGGGATGCACTCTGACGATTAAGTCAGTCAAATGGAGAAGTTAAGAGAAAAAGAAAAGGCAGGAGAAGTTGAGAGTCAGTAGCAACTCCAAAAGAGCATGAACACAACTTCGAAATCTAATTACATATCTTCTATCTATATATAAAAACATGAATTTTAAAAGTATTAATAGTGATCACCTAAATACTCTTATAAATTTTTAAATTATAAAATTATATTTAAATATATAAATTTTATTAATTTATTTAAGTTTAATTTAAATAAATTAAAATTAAAAATAGTGTTTATGTGAAATTAAATTACTTAAAATTTTAAAATTTTAATTCTAAATGTGTTAAAAGTGACTAATTAAAATATTTTTAATAAATTTTTTATAAACTTTAATCTAAATGAATTTTTTTATTATTAGACTTTTTTTTTTTATAGTTAGACTAAAAATACTAAAGGTGATTGATTAAAACACCCTTAAAAAATTTTAATTCTAAAAATATTAAGAGTGATTGATTAAAATACTATTAGTAATTTTTTATAAATTTTAATTTATAAAATTTTTATTATTAGAAATTTTTTTATAAATAAAATAATTTTTCATATTAAATGAAACTACAAATACAACGAGATTAAATTTTAATTTGCTTAGGAATAAAATAATTATATGAAGTTTATTTCTTTAGTTGTTATAAAAAGAATTATATATGTAGTTCATGTTGATAAATAAATTCATTAAAGATAATCATAATTAAGTTATTTTAGCATATTTGGTTTTGTTTCTATCTTTTGCTTTTCAGTTTTTTATTTTAATATATTAACTATATAAGTATGTTAATGATTTTATTATTTATATATTTTATAAGTTGATAATTTGATCGTTAATAACATAATTAAAATTTTTAGTCTTTTTAAATAATTTTCTAATTTATCATTTTTAAAATTTAGTCTGATCTTTATAATTAATTTCTCTTTTATATTTTTTTCTTCAGAATTTTATAATTGTTATTTTCATGAACAAAAATTAAAATTAAATCAAATGCAAATTAATTGCACCCCTCCACTGACAATTTGTATTATGTAATTCATTGAACACTTTAATTGGACTTTTTATCTATAGAATTAGATAATTTAAGAGCTATTGGAACTACCAAACCTTAGGATTGGATCCCATCAAATTGCCATA
The DNA here is from genome assembly GCF_002303985.1 of Durio zibethinus. The sequence goes on from NW_019167871.1 coordinate 540,971, forward strand.
AGAATTGCTTACCTTGATTAAAATCATAATTAATTTAATTTTCTCTCAACTTTTATCTTAATATGCATATAAATGATTAATTTATATTTTAAGATTATTTAATCTTTCTCAAGTATATTAAATTACTCATTCTTTTTTTTTTTGGGTCATTCAAGTGGTTAAACAATCTAACATAAATTATTACAAATAAAAAATTACCAAGTAAAGCAAAATTAATTGTTTTAGGTGAATTCTTTTAGAGTGTGACAAAATTCATTGGAACTATTTTTCGAATGTGTTTATGCCAAAATTACATTCATTTATGAAAATTTATATTATTAATGCTGAAAATGAAATCATTATAAATTGTGTAGGATTATATAACAAGTTTATTATTCTTAAAATTAAAATTTTTTTAAGAAAACATAACAAGTACCAAAATTAAGAATAATATCGATCTGAGAAGCTTGCCAAGATGGCTTGTAAACAAGCATGGTAAGCATGGAAGCAAGCGCCAACTCCTAGTTCTTTCTCTTCTTTAATTTTTTCTTTAGAGAAAAATGAAATGAAAGATTTATTGGTAATTGTTAGCTTTATAAGTTAGATGGTGATCCAAGAGGGGGGTGAATTGGATCTCTCCAATTTCTTCTCAAACAATGATTTCAATATAGTTGAATGAAAATTAAGACAATAAGCACTTTTGATGAAAATATAATGCAAACAATAACAATTAATGAACTTAGAAACAAATATGGACAACAACAAATTATAAGAATATAGGGTTAGAGAAATCAAACACAATGATTTATAGAGGTTCAGTCCTTCTCCACAAAGCACCTACGTCCTCCCTTGTTGTTCACTACAAGGCTCAAATCCACCTTATATGTTTGAAGATTAAAAGAGTCAAAGCTTTACAAAACTCAACACTTAAGTACTTTTAAGGGTTTATCCTCCCCTTAAGTTTACAAGCAACACAAAAATTTTGAAGTGTTTTGCAAACTCTAAGAACCTCTCAAAGGTTTGGGTGTTTGCTAATTTGAAGTACAAAGGTTGTAGAACAAGAAAATGATGAATGAAACAACAAATCAAATAATTTGGATATAATAAATACAAAGATTACGACTTGAACGCTCTAAGAACTTTTGATTATTTGAGAGAATAAAAATATTTCTTGTTGGCTTTTGCTCTCTTGATTCATCCATCTTCTTGGTGTATTGGAGTCCCCAATTTATAGAAAAATTGAAGGAGTAGCCGTTGGGAGTGTTTAGGAAAAAAAATAGCCGTTGGAAGCACCAAAAAGTAGCCGTTGGAGTGTTTCCACCTAGAACCGATCGATCCCTTCCATAAGGGGATCGATTGGTTCATGTTTTAAATCAATTTGCCTTTGAAAATCATGACCCGATCGATCCCTTCCATGAGGGGATCGATCCTGTCAGTGACTGGGTGGTTATCTCCTGTTTTGCACTCTACTAACTAATTTGATCATAACTTGGGTTATACAAATCCAAATCACAAACCATTTGAAGATTTAGAAACTAGACTTAAAGGAATTTCTATCCATATAAAGTTCATCACCTAATTCACTGTGTACGAATTATAGTGAATTTTCAAAGCTACGCTTTATGCAGTTTTTCTGACAACTATAGAATGTCCTAGTAAAAAATTCAAAATCCCTTTTCTTCAGAAAATTTGGATGTTTGATTTTTGTTTAATCCATTAGAAAGTAGACTCAAAGAGCTTTCCAACCATATAAATTTCAAATATTAAGACTTTGTGAATTAATACAAAAAAATTAAATAAATTCAATGTTGGAAAACTTTGTTCTTGTAAAACAACTTTCTTAAGTTAATCTATTTCTCAAAACCAATATTATCAAAATAGTATTGAGTCCAAAATAAATAAGTTCACTTTAAAAACAACAATTGGACTTTCATTTAAGCTCAAATAAATAATCTTTAAAGGTAGACTTGGTTTGAGAAATATGACACCAAGAAATGTTTGTTTAAACTTTGAAAATTATATTATTTATTTAGTACCAAAATATAAAACTTAAAAACATGTACTAAATAAATCTTTTTCAAAATCTTAATCAAGTTTATTTAGCTTTAATGTTTTGTCATTTCAAAATAAGGATCAATTCAAGGCTAACAATCTCCTCGTTTTTTATATGACAAAACTTAAAGATAAATTTGCTTGATGAAAAACTTTCTTTGAAACATTTAGGATTTTGAAAAAACATTTTGGAAAACTCCCCCTTAAACAATGTATGACAAAACTCCCCTTAATTTATGCATGCTAATCCAACACATCTCAACAAACATATGTTAGTCAAATATATCACATAAGCACAATCAAACATGTGCATATCAAACATAAGCAAATTTGTCCATATGATATTTCTCTCCCTTTTTGTCATAGCAAAAAGGTATAAGCAAATTAATGAGCAAATAAATACAAAAAGGCATCATTAACAAATATATTCATAAAACATTTCTCCTCCTTTTTGTTTATGCTCTTTATACCAAATGTTTAAGCTCCTATATCAATTGCTATAAGCATACAATAAGAGATATCTCTAAACTCTCTCCCCCTTTTTGTCATTTCAAAAGGAAGAGAAATCAATTCAAGGCATGGGATAAAGGGCTTGATACTAATAATATCAAGAGTATTTTGAATGCATGTAATCAAATGTAATATGCACAATGAAGTTCACATACATGTATTCAAGCACAAAAGCATAAGTGTATCCAATTTTAGCTTTTTAGCACAAGTCATCAAATTTACTACATGAAATTTATGAGCAAAGGATAATGAATGATATGCAATCTACTCATAAATCATTTTATCATAAGATGTGCTTAGAACCTAAAAGATTAATAGTAATTAAGCATAAATTCATGCACATACATACAAGCTCATACCAATTATTATGAATACCAATTGTTAAAGATATGTTATGATAAAGCATACCAATTATTATCACAAAACAAATCAAGCAAAATTGTATTCTAAGATTGCTCTCATTTCAAAATAAGGATTAATCAATTTAAGGCATACACAATTTTGCATGAAAGTTATAAGCTATATCAAGGATAGGTACATAAATAAGCATCTATGAAAGTTCAAAAATCTTTAGCAATTTTGATACCAATTGTTACCAATTGTTAGCAATTTTATTCAACAACTTTCATAAAGCACACATACTCCAAGTATATGAAAGATTCATTCAATACATGCATAAATGATAGTAGCTATCTTTCATAAGCTATCATATCCAAACAAGAACCAAAAGCTCATATGTATATAATAAATCATAAGTACTAATGAGCAATGAGGTTCAATTATCATCATGTCATAACAAAGATTATATAAGCATGATTCTCCAAACATGATGAGCACATACGCTATTGTAAAGAAATAATGAAATCATGATTATTCAATTATAATCCAAATTATTTCAATGCATAGCAATGTAATTAATCTAAGCATATGCAAGTAATCAAACATATATTTATTTCAAATAGAATCACATAAGCATATGCAAGAACATTTCAAAACATGTATAGCAATATACCCAAAAAAAAAATACAAACCTTTAGACACAATATGGTACATGCTATCTCAATGGACTCAATCAATGAACATGTTCAAAGAAATCAATCTATTTAACTCATATCCATGTCCAAAGATTCAAATGAATATTCATGCAATTAAAACTATTAATCAAAGCAATCAAGAACTAGGCATGAATATTAATAAAGGTTAATTAATCAATCTAAGCTTTAAAAAAATATTAAGACAAATTTTATCAAGTAGCTTGGTGATTAATTTATGCAATGTGTTCATATCTTCAACCACAAAATCATATATTTGCACATATGAAAGCAAGCATGTATATGTATTCAAACTTATACATCTATCATAAAGTTGATACATTTACCTCTATCCATGTCAAACTTTGTTGTTGTGCTCATTTGGCTTTGAATTCTCCAATCCACTTCATTTGAGCAAAACTAGGCTTGATTGATGAGGATGACATGCTTTGCTTGTTATACTTGAAATTCCAAAAATGTAGGCTCATTCATGCTCATTTCAAGTTCTCTTAGCATAAACTTAGAAAAATTTCTTGACAAAGGATTTTCATTAGAAACACTAAGAAAATCAATTGATAAAAATTATACCAATTGTTAGAAAATAATTTCATATTCTAAGTCATTATAGGCAAAGGAAAATTTATTCACTAAGCACAAGTTGTCAATTGCAAGGGAGATATATACTTAAGCTAGAGGCCATATATCAAGTTAAGCATCAAATATCACAATATTGGCACTAAAGCTAAAGTCTTCATGTAATGTGCAAAACATGAATCCTTTCTAGATCATTTTAAAAATATTGAACACAAATAAGACATATTCAATATTTATATATATTTAATGAATCACCAAAGAATATGTCAAAATAAATTTTAGGCCATATAAAAACTAAAAACTCAAGGAAAACATATTTATCATCCAAAACATATTCAAGAAAATTTTAGCACAAAAGCACAAATATGTCTACACAAATTATAGGCCATAATCAACAATGACTTAAGCTAAAAATAAGCATCATAAGAAATTCATTACTTAAGTCATGTTGCAACCATGTCAAGTTCAGAGAAATCAATTTATCATATATGCACACACTTGACAAGAATAATAGATGAACCAATAACTCATATCATTTACAAGCAAGTAGTTCATCATATTTAAAATCACAAATAAGAAATATATCAATTGAGCACAAGAGTAAGTATATTTAAAAATATTTTAAAAATCAAGAGATAAAAAAAATTTAAGTATTTTCAAATCATAAGCATTAAGGTCAAGTTGAACCAATCATCATATGAGCACATATCTTGACCAAAAATATAGATGAACAAAGAATCAATATATATTACTTAAGTATAAGGTGTCCATCAATTCATCAACCCAAGAGAAGAAATAAATCTTGAATTAATAAGGATAAAGAATTAAATCATATTTCAAGATTATTTCATAAGAAGTCATGAGATGAACAATCAAACATCAATATATATAATTTAAGTACAAGATGGTTATCAATTCACAAATAAAGAGTTATAATAATTTAGAATATAACAATCAAGTTTTTTTTTTTTTAATATTTCACACTATCCAAGCATTAAAAAAAAATTGAGTAATTTTTAAACATCATGGTCATTCATGCTAAAATCATTCCAACAAATATATTTATGCAAAATAAATGCATGTTCAATTCAAGCTCACATTTTTTCAAGTAAAATTGGTATATTCAATATATATCAATAAGGTCTATACCAATATCTATTAAGCATTCTATGTCTAATAATAATAGGCAACCAAATTTTGCATAATCAATCAAGCATTTAAATTTCATCAAGAATAGGTAACCAAATTCAAATTCTCTTCAAATAAAAGTTTAGAGGTTACCCATCTCCATTGTGTGTCTAGAGTATTCAATCTTCAATCTTATATTGTAGCTCCTTACTCTAGCACACCTACAAGAGACAATCTCATTTGATTTTTGGTATCCAAATTACTTTGGGTCCTTGAGAGTTAGTCACCAAGTCTCTTGTTCCTTTTGAAACCCATACTTGCCTAATTCTAAACGGGACTTTTCTTTTAATAGGACAAGTATGTATTATATGACCATGAAAATTACAAAAATTACGTTTAATCATTTTAGTACTTAATGAACTCTTTAAAAGCTTTTGTTTTTCATTCATCAATTCATCAAATTTCTTTTTCAAATTAAAATTTTCTTTTTCTAAAAATTCATTCCTACTTTGAGAGGTTTTAAAATATATTTTCAACTTTTCATTTTTTTTTCTAAAACATTTTTGCATTCATCAAAAGATCATTTTCAACATTCAATTTTGAAATCATTTTCTTATATTTCCTCTTCATTAATTCACATTCAACATATAGCTCGTTATAAGCATCTTGCAATTCATCAAAAGCATATGAATTTGAATAAATAGAATTAAAGGTTACCTTTAAATCTTCAAGAGCCATGAGACATGATACATTTCGATTGGATTATTTTTTTCATGTATTTCATCCAACTTCTCTCATATCTCATTTGAGGTTGGACACTTTGATACTAAGTTGAATTTGTGAGAGTCAAGAGCTCCATATAGTTAGCACTTGGCCTTGGCATCATCCATCACTTACCTTATGTAGTTTGCATCATTTGAAGAAATTTCAAGCCCTTTTTCAATCACATTCTAAGCTCTAAAATCTTGGGCCATTATGAACATCTTCATCTTTTTTTTTCATTCACAAAATTTAAATTTATTAACCATAGGAGTTTTGAGGACTTCCTCACTATCTTGGAACCAAAATTGAGCCATAAGATCTTTACTCAAGGTAGTTAAACCTATAAAAAGAGACCAAAGCTCTGATATCAATTGTTAGCTTTATATGTTAGATGGTGATCCAAGAGAGGGTGAATTAGATCTCTCCAAATTATTTTCAAATAATGATTTCAATATAGTTGAATGAAAATTAAGACAATAAGCACTTTTGATGAAAATATAATACAAAAATAACAATTAATGAATTTAAAAACAAATATGGACAACAATAAATTATAAGAAGATAGGGATAGAGAAATCAAACACAATGATTTATAGAGGTTTGGTCTCTCTGTACAAGATACCTACATTCTCTCCTTAGTTGTCCACACCAAGGCTCAAATCCACTTTGTGTTGAAAATTACAAACAAGTATCTCAAAGCTTTACAAACTCAATACTACACACTTTTAAGAGTTATCCTCCCCCTTAAGCTTACAAGCACATAATACAAAATTTTGAAGTGTTTTACAAACTCTAAGAACCTCTCAAAGGTTGGATGTTTGCTAATTTGACATACACAAAGGTATAGACAAGAAAATGATGAATGAACAATAAAAAACTAATTTGAATACAATAAATACAAAGATATAGACTTTGAAGCTCTAAGAACTCTTGATTATTTGAGAGAATGAAAATATTTTTTGTTGGCTCTTGCTCTCTTGATTCATCCATCTTCTTGGTGTGTTGGAGTCTCCAATTTATAGAGAAATTGAAGGAGTAGCTGTTGGGAGTGTTTGGGAGAAAAAATAGTCGTTGGAAGCACCAAAAAATAGCTGTTTTAGTGTTTTCGCCTAGAGCTGATCAATCCTTTCATGAGGGGATCGATTGGTTCATGTTTTGAATCGATTTGCCTTTAAAAATCACAACCCGATCGATCCTTTCCATAAGGGGATCGATCATGTCAGTGGCTGGGTGGTTATCTCCTATTTTGTATTCTACTCACTAATTTGATCATAACTTGAGTTATACAAATCCAAATCGCAAAACCGTTTAAAGATTTAGAAACTAGACTTAAAGGAATTTCTATCCATGTAAAGTTCATCACCTAATTCACTGTGTAGGAATTATAGTGAATTTTCAAGGCTATGCCTTGTGCAATTTTTCTAACAACTGTAAAGTGTCTAGTAAAAATTCAAAATCTTTTCTTAGAAAATTTGAATTTTGATTTTGTTTGATCCATTAGAAAGTAGACTCAAAGAGTTTTCCAACCATATAAAATTCAAATATTAAGACTTTGTGAATTAATATAGAAAAATAAAATAAATTCAATGTTGGAAAAGTTTGTTCTTGTAAAACAACTTTCTTAAGTTAATCTATTTCTCAAAATCAATATTATCAAAATAGTATTGAGTCCAAAATAAATAAGTTCACTTTAAAAACAACAATTGGACTTTCATTTAAGCTCAAATAAATAATCTTTAAAGGTAGATTTGGTTTGAGAAATATGACACTAAGAAATGTTTGTTTAAACTTTGAAAATCATATTATTTATTTAGTACAAAAATATAAAACTTAAGAACATATACTAAATAAATCTTTTTCAAAATCTTGATCAAGTTTATTTAGCTTTAATGTTTTGTTATTTCAAAATAAGGATCAATTCAAGGCTAACAGTAATGCATAACTCCATCTTCTTTATATGACAAAGAAAGTTAGTATTATATGATATTTCAATGAAAAATATATAATTGTATCGATTACAAATTTTTTAGGATTAATATGAAACTATTTTATTTGGATAAAAATTTTACACTCATTATTTTCTCTTTTATGTCAATTGAAGAATATTCACTATTCTTTTCAAAATTTTTAAGGTTGCTATATTAGTTAATATTTATTCAAAAGAATTGAAATTTATTAAATTAATTATAACTATTACATTTAATATAAAAATATTATTATAAATTATAATTTAACTAAATTTAAAAGTGACTTAAGGACATTTATTAGCAAAATTGATTTGATAAATTTTTATTTAATTGTATATTTAGTATTTCAATCATTTGATTATTGACTTTTCATAATTTTGAGTTAAATTTTAGACTTAGAATCAGAAATCAATTAGGTTGAGTCAAGTTTTATCATTTACTTCTATTCATAGCGTACTCAATTATTCACTAATGCAACTGAACAAACTTGACTTAATAATTTACGCATATTTCTTTTTGTTTAAAAAGTTGAATTTAAATCATCCTATATCCAAATAAAAAAAAAGTATACTAAATTATTTATAGTTGTAATTTCAATTTAGAAATACTTTTAAAATTAATTAACTAATTCAACCACATAAACAATAAAAATAAGATATTGAAGATGAAGGGTACACTTTTAAATAAGGTATTTTTAAATAGTTACAGAAGATGAATATGAAATATTGAATTTTGATTTGGTTTCTATTTCAATTTAGATTTTGGTTATGTTTAATCATTTTGAATTTTAAATAACTACTAAAGGTTCATTTGGACGAGCATTAAGATTAGCATTGGTGAGATTGAAAACAATGATGAAGATGTAATTAGTTATTACAATGATGAGATTAGTTATTGTAGCTACGATATTAAAATTAATGGTGGGATAGGTGTTTGAATGCAAAAGCAATGATGACGATGAGGTGAATTATAATGACAAGAGAAAATGATCATGACAGACATTAGATTAAAATCTGTAGTTAATAAAAATTTTACATTATTTAACATTTATAAAATTATCAAATAATTGAAAATTTACTAAATTATTTTTATGTTAAATAATAATTTTATTAATAAATAACTAAAAATTAATAAAAATAATAGTAATTTATGGATTAATTTTTTATTTTTATTATTTATGTAGTTATCTATTTTTAGTTAAAATAATAATAAAATTTATTCATATAGTTGTAAATTTTATTTATTTATTAATTTATCATATTAAATTAAATATTAAAATTACTTTACAATTTTTAAATAAAAAATCATAATAGAAAAAAAAAAATTAGGTTTTTTAGTGAATAGAAATACATTTTAGGACAATATAGGAATGAAAAAAATCTTTTAGGGGGTAAAAAAGTCCAGTCAAGACATCAGTGGTCCATTGGACCTTTAACCCCCAATCTAAAACTAACTTTTCAATGCGATCAAAAGATTTAAATATAACAAATGTGATGTTAGTAAAACAATGTTTACAGTGTGATTGTACTAAAAAGTTTAGCCATTCACATCTCACTTAGGTCCAATGACATCCAAATTAACCTTAATTTGTTGATTTTTTTAAAAATAAATTAAAATCAAGTCAAGTTAGTTCATTTTTATAATTATATGTATTGTATTATTTTTAATTAAATTAAACTTTAAAATAAGTAAAAAATTATATACTCAATTTGAGCTTTGAATTGTTTCAAGTTTAAGTTGATTAATCCATGTGATTTTAGCTATACTTTTATGACATTAGTAATAAATTTCAAAATAGAATGAGAACACAACACAATGAAAATTTAACTGTAAAAGTAATAGAGATACTAATAATAATTCTAGAAAAAAATTATTTTGTCCAAGTCTTATAAAGGTTAAATAATATATATTCTTTTGAGGATTTTAAAATTCATATTGCAGAAATTTTACTTTAAATCAACAAGTTTATAATCATTCATTTGTTAATCAAGTTGTTGCTATATGGGTTGAGAGAAGCAATTCAAACATTTTATTGGAAAGAGATATCATAATTCATACTTATTCAAGAAGACAGCATAGAGTTAAACATTATTTGGGTTATTATAACCTCTTACAATATTCTTTACTCATTCCAAATGAAGAAGTTGATTGGCATCATAATATCAAAAAGGTAATTTTGAATGATAGCATTAAGAATGAAGCAATAATTAAAAATATATCATTTTTTTATTTAGTAGAAAACAATTTTTTTGAAGAATACGAAAGTAATTATTGTGAATTTAGTATTTTTTTAAAAAATTATTCTCTATTTAGTATTTATAAATTTTATTTGGTAAATTTGTTCTCATTACTTTTATCCATATATATATATATATATATAAAACAAAATTTTAACTCAAAGTTATATACCTAAAGATAGAAACATATGGTAAAGTTTATTATTTCCATTGATGACAAAATACTTCAAAATTTTCAATATTTTATATTCAGTTATATTTCGCTAACAAATATGAATACACATATACTAATAATTCAATCAAATCATCAATAAAGCTTATCCTATTATGTACCATTTTACTATAAACTAAAAAATTTGAAGAATGTTTTAAAGATGTTGATTGAATATATTTTATATATTTATTTAATTTAGTTTTAATACTTGCATTAGTATAAAAAGTTGTGTTTTTAACTTATTATTATGTGTTAAACTAATGATAGTAAATTAAGAGTATTTACTCATATTATTCAAGTCATTTACTCTTGAACTTTTTCTTTGTTCTTTCTTTAGATCATGTAGCATATATTGTAGTTATTTTCTTTTTAAATATATACAAATTAATGATAACATAGTAGTAGATAATTAATAACTTAGTAATTAATCATTGAAAATTTAAATGTAATTAGTATAACTTAATAATAATCATTGGTAACTTAGTAGAAAATTAGTGATAACTTAATAATAAATTAATAATAATTTAGTAGTCAATAATTGATAACTTTTTAATATGTTAGTAATAATACAATAATAAATGCATAATACCTTAATGCTAAACCAATTATAATATAGTTGTAAATGCATAAAATATAGTACTAAATCAAGGATAACTTAATAAAAAATAAGTGATAACTTAGTAATTAATTATTAATAACTTAGTAATAAATCAATTATAACTTAATAATAAATTAATGATAATTTAATAATAAATCATTCATAAATTAGTAGTAAATCATTGAGAAATTAATAATAAATCATTGATAGTTTAGTAGTAAATAACTGATAATTTAATTATCAATAATTGATACCTTTTTTTATACTTGAAGTTGCTAGGGATTAAACCCTAGTTACTTGTAGTAATGAAGTCAAAACTTTCATTTTGGGGCTAGGATAAACATACTATGAACCTATTCAATAAAAAAATTAGTGAAAAAATTCCGAATTTAAATAAAAAAATAATGTTATTACATAAAAAGAAAATTATCTAATATATTATTAGTGAACTTTTAAATTTCATGTTTCATAGTTATAAATGCATAACAACCTATTAGTAAATTAATGATAGGTTAATAAAAATAAGTGATAACTTAGTAGTTAATAATTGATAACTAATAATAAATTAATGATAACTTAATAGTAAATTAGTGATAATAATAAATTAGTAATAACTTAATAATAAATCAATTTCAGTTTAATAGTAATTAATTTATAAACTTAGTAGTAAATCATAAATAACTTAGTAGTAAATTAATGATAATTTAGTAATTAATCATTGAAAACTTAAAAGTAAATCAATATAACTTAATAATAGTTAACCAATGATAACTTATTAGTAAATCATGAATAATTTAATATAAATCAATGATAAGTTGATAATGAATCATGGTTAACTTAGTAATAAATTTGTCATGATTGTGTAGTAAATAATCAAAAACCAAGTAGTAAATTAATAATAACATAGTAGTAAATGCATAATAACATAATAATAAATCATTGATAATTTAGATGTAAATTATTGGTAACTTAGTAGTAAATCACTAATAATTTAGTTGTAAATCAATAATAATTTAATAATAAATGGTTAATCATTGATAACTTTGTAGTAAATCATTGATAAATTAATAGTAAATCAGTTATAACTTTATAACAAATTATCAGTAACTTAATAGTAAATCATCAATAATTTAATAGTAAATCAGTCAAAACTTAGTAGTAAATTATTAATAAATTAATAGTAAATCAATGCTAATTTAGTAGTAAATCATTAATAATTTAGTGGTATAACATTGATAGCTTAATAGTAAATCGTTGATAACATTATAGTAAATCAATGATAACTTAATTATTAATCATTGATAAATTTTTTATGCTTGAAGTTTTTGGGAATTGGATTTTTGTTACTAGCAGAGATGGAACTAGAAATTTAATTTTGGGAGGTTAGGATAAACCTAATATAAACCTATTCAATAAAAAAATTAGTGAAAAAAATTCTAAACTTGAATGAAACAATAATGTTATTATATAAAAATACAATTATCTTATACTAAAACTGAACCCACACTTTCCTATAAGTATCGATTATTAAATATATAATAGCACAAATTTTATCAATAATTAGCAAAAGTTTATTATAAGTTACCCAAAGATTTCTAAAATTACATTAAGAGGTTACCAAAATTTTATCAAAAGTTACAAAATTATATAAATGGTAATCAAAACTATATCATAAGTTAACCAAAATTGCATCTAATGTTACTAAAATTGTATTGAAGGTTGCTAAAAATTTATCAAAGATTATCAAAATCAAAATTATATAAAAAGTTATCAAATTTTACTTATATTATACCAAAATTAACATTAAATTAGTAGTATTTATCATTATTATCATAATATCAAAAAATTATTTATTGACATAAATTTTGAAAATAAAAATTATACGTGTGTCATACATGTATCAAAAACTAGTATATATATGTTACACTTTTAATACAAGATATAACAGCCGACTAATTTTCCAAAGTTGATAAGATATGCTTTTGGGCTAGCCAAAGAAAATTCTTTTTGCTAAAACTAGTGAGATTTAAAAAAGATAGAACTTGAAGCCCTTATTTCTATAGCTAACACCCCAAACAAATCAAGATAATATTGTAGGCATTTATGGCTTAGACATGACCTTTCTTGACTACTTTATTCAAGTGATCCAACCTTGACCCTGCTTTTTTTTTACTAAAAACAATGACCATTCTTTTCCTATATAATGCTTCTGAATCTTTGGCATCTTTGTTTCTTGTTAGAAAAGAGGTTTTAAATACACCACAAAAAATTCTTTATGCACCCCATAAATTTTCTTCTAAAAATACCCACATCAATTATCAATTTTGGATTTAGAAAAAAGACAAAAATACCTTCAATATCTTATACACCCATTCCTTTTCCTTTTTCTTTTTCCTTATTTCTTCCTTCTTCCTCTTTAATCCCCTTTTCTCATGCACTAAATCTTAAATCTTTAAAACTAAAACCCAATTTTTGAAACCTTAGTCAAACTTTACAAACCATGTCTAAATGGATTCAAAAATGAGAAACAACAATGGGGGAGAAAAGCTTGATGAATTATGGAGTCGATTCTGAAATTTTTTAATTTTTAGAAATTTGTTTCCGAGAATTATAATATATTCTTGAAAACATATGTTTGAGAATTACAATGTGTTTTCAGAAATGGATTTCCAAGAATACAATGTAATTCTTAGATATGGATTTCTAAGAATACAACGTAATTCTTAAAAATATATTTTTGAGAATACATTATAATTCCTAGAAACAATTCCTGATAATACAATGTAATTGCCAGATATCCATTTTCGAGAATTATTTTGTATTCTCAGAATTCTATTTCTAAAAATACATCATAATTCTTGAAAATATATTTCTAAGAATACAAAATAATTCTCGAAAATCCCTATATTCCTTTTAATAATATTTTTAATATATTATGTGATATATAGATTAATTTGAAAAATGCATTGATAGAGTGGGAACAATCACCACATAATTTAAATACTAGATATGATTGCAACAATTTATTTACTACAAAAGAGGTAAGATTATATTTTTGAGATTTAATTTTTTTGGAAGGCATAGAAGCATGTATACATAATAAGTTGAAAATATTTTATAGGTGTTTTGTAGTAAAGAAACTTTGATTTCATGGGCTAGATGTGTTGGAAAAGATAAAGGTTTCGTGATAATGATTAAATACTCTGAGGTAGGAGGCTTGAAGAAACCTAAAATAAATTGGTATGTGAACGAAGTGAAAAATACAGACAATTTAAGAATAAGGGCAATGTAGAAGAAATGAAACATAAGAGAACATGAGCAAAAAATGTAGTTGCCTATTTGAGTTACATTAGATTAAGTTGGTAATGGATGATGAATGTAGAATTCACAATCATCTATCAGTACAACAATTAGAGAAACATTCATATACAGGTCGATTAACTAAAAAAAAAAAGATTAGTTGTTGATATATCAAACAGTATGGTCAAACCAAAAAACATATTGTTCACTATAAAACAACATGATGAGAAGAATGTCATCACTATAAAGATAATATACAATGAATGTAAAAAACACAAATATGTTAATAAAGCTGATAGATCACAAATGCAACAACTAGTGAAGAAGTTGATAGATTATAAATACCTAGAATGGCATAAGTATAATGGGTCAAACGACTATGTGAAAACCATGTTCTTGGCTCAGCTTATTGGTGTAAAGTTATTGTAAGCATTCCCATTAGTCTTGATTGTGGATTGCACTTATAAAATGAATAGGTATCATATGCCATTACTTGAAATTATTGGTGTGACTTTCACTGAGATAATATTTTCTGTTACATTTGTGTACATAGAAGCTGAGTGTTCTAAGAAATACATTCGAGCATTGGATAAGATAAAAGTTTTGATACCTGCTGGCAAATTTTATATTGTCATCGTTATTAATAAGGAGTTGGCATTGATGAATGCCATAAAGGTAGTGTTTTCGAACATGATTAATCTTTCTTTATAAATTGCATGTCAATAGAAATATACTTATAGATGTTAAGAAGTTTTTTGAGTGAAAGGAAAACTAAGACGCATTCATGTACGGTTGGAGTACAGAAGGCATTTGAGCTCATTACAAATTGATTACCAAACTTATCCAAGTGCATTGAAGTATGTGAGAGAGTAGTGGTTGGCAAAGTATAAGGACAAATTTATTGTCGCTTGGACAGATAAAATAATACACTTTGGCAATATTACGACAAATAGGTATGATTTATGTTTATAATATTATTTATGATTTTTAGTGTTTCATAGCAAATCATTAATATACCTTTATTATTTCTTTTAGGGCCAAGAGTGCATATTCAAAATTAAAGAGACACCTTGGACCATAGTAAGAGGATTTTAAATCATCATGAAAGATAGTTAATGCACTTATTGAGCTCTAACATAAAGAGATTAAAGCTTCATTTAAGTAAAGTGTTACCATTATAGAGCATAATTTCAAGCCTTCATTGTTCAAAGAGTTACGAAGTTTAGTATATAAGAGTGCACTTAATATGATATTGATGGAGGTCAAGTTAACTAATCATGTTGGGATTGATGCACATGGTTGTGGTTATGTAATTTGAAGCATGTATGGATTACCTTGTGCTTATGAAGTTGGAGAGCATATAAAAATGAAAAGTCCAATTTCTTAATCAGAAGTGCATTCATATTAGAAAAAATTAGATTTAATGAAAAGTGAAGATAATTCAATATCTGATGAGTTAACCATCCAGTCTGAGGTTGATCAAATCATCAAACATTTCAATGAATATGATGAGTTGGGTAAGTTGGCCATAAAAAAAAGTTACAAGAATTTGGTGATCCATCCACAACTGTCTTGATGCCACTATTAATGATAGTTAAGCCAAAAGGTTGCAGAGCCTTTAAAGTATATATCTATACGATGTGACTCATCACATTGAAAAATTATGTCATTAACTCAGGATAGTGCATCACCACCAAGAATGGCAAACTCAAAGAAACCAACATAATAGATTGCTAAAATTCCTATTCATTGGCCCCATTATAAACAAAAAATGTGATATTTAGATAATTTGCTAGTGGAGTTATATTCGTATAAACAGAGCATTGTTGATGTTGAGGCGGATTGGTATTCTAGGTTTCGTGCTATTATTGGGTTGGTTGGATTAGGATTAGATGGTTAGGTATAGATGCAATGAGGTTTAATTAAAGAGTTTAATCAGTATCGAGGCAATTATCTGACTGCATAGATCTATAGAGTATGTTGAGGGATTGTTACAAAATTTATCTTATTTTAAAAGTTTTGCATCATATGATAAGTGAATAACCTTACCTGATATGGGTCATTTAATTACCTCTCAATATAATGTTATGTTAGTTCACATTAGTCTAAGACAATGCCTGGCATATCTCCCTATTAGATCTATATTACCTACACCATTGGAGTACATAATAATTACGATTGGATTTTTTAATGATTGTCATTTTGTACAGGTACTGTTAATTAATATTGTTAATTATTGTTTATATTTATCTTTTTTATTTTTTGTAGGTGTTAATGACATTATATAAATAATGTTCATATATTATGTAGGTGTTTCTAAAGCCATTCGATATAATTGTGCTTAAGGGTGGAAGATTACATATGTACCTCACATTGAGTATTTCAAGTTATTGTTTAGTTCAAAATCTAATATGGCCACTCAAGAAACAATAAATATTGATTGATTTTTTTTTTTTAGTAATGATACTAAACATTTTGTATTAATGTTTATTATTTATATTTGTTTATGCTTTATATTATGTTATGAGCATGTTATTCAATGAACGTTATTAAATTTAGGGGTTTAAGGTTATGAACATGTTATCCAATTGACATTGAATAGATAATAAGCTAATGAATATTTTATAAATATAAACTAAATATAAACATAACAACATATAAAATTAGTATGTCAACATAAAATTAGTATCAATATAAAATTAATTCCTATATTTAAACATCAATCCATCTCCATCGATCTTTTGCCTTAGTGATATACATGTGGCACAAGAGAAGTGTGCTTTGTATCATCTTAACAGGTGGTGAATCAGGTAAGGATAATGAAGTGGCTAACACTGTTGGTGGTAGGGATGGTATGGATGTGAGTGGGACAAGAGGTGCTGATGGACCATGTATGAATGGCCTAGGAATGGGCTCTACTATAATCTTCGGATGTGCCGGTGTAAATGGGACTATGGATAGAGCAGGCACAAGTGGCCTCAATGGTTTAAGTGGTTTGAATGCATGAATTGATGGTGTAAGAATCAATACCGATATAGACTAATTGCTGCAGCCGGCAATAGTATAGTCAACCCATATAATATGGCTCATACTCGAATAAAGCCATCTCTCTAATAGTCAATGTTTTGACCAAATCTATCAACCAATATATGATTAACAAAAGATAAAGCCATCGAGCTCCACTACAAAAATATTAATAATGTTATTAGTATTGATATCATATAATTTAAATTAACCAATTAATAAAAAAACCTTTAAATGATAAATTTTATAACTTACTGAATCACTCATATATGTAGTATAAACCTGCTGAGGCTAGAATCCTAATCGATGCTCTGGATTTTGAATTTAAGGTTGTGAAATAATTGTGAACTAGACATCATAGTCTAATGAACACTTTTCAGGCCTTTGATATCTTCAGCCTCAATGCTCAACCGACACAACGTGCATATCCCATTGTTCTCATTACTGGTCCAAGAAGTTATATATAACATCGTATTGGTTGAACGATGGTCCTCGTCAAGCATGAGAAAAGGCCAACGGTCTCCATGAAATAGTTTGTACAATGCTAGTTTGGTGTAGAACTTTCTCTGGGTGATACGGCTCTATGAATATCCCACATTTGATAAATCGAGTGAAAAAAATAATCTCATCCAATGGGTGTGTCTCCCATGTATCGACATATGGGGCTTAACACATGTTTGATACTATTAACCTATCTAAACTCTCACATAAAGCTGGTAGCATATGAACATAAGTATGAGCCTTTGTCAAATTAACGATTGGGCCAAAAGATGGAAAGTGCTCGTAATCCACCCTTACGTGAAATGCATAAGTAATATTTAGTTAGATAATCATAAATATGACCAATAAAAAATAAATCAAATTATTATAATATGTTTTAAATAATTATAAATACATACCTAAATAAATTTCAGATATCCAATGATCTGATGCATATGTTCCCTACTCCCAATCCCAAGTTGTCTATACAAGTAAGTGAGTTAAGTTGTCCCCTAAGCATACCTTCTAGTAATAGTAAAGTCCTTTAATAGGGGTAAGTACGCTAGTGAGACTCTCGTCATGGTTTTGTCAAAAATAAAGTACTTCCTACCGAATATAGTAGAAAAACACAGGATGCACATACAATCGCTTCATCATTTAATGCATTAGTGACATTCCTAAAGGTTTCACGTAGCCAAGATAATCGAATAGTAGATCTCTTACCCAATTCGATCTCCCTTCTAGCATCATCATGGGAAACTCTAAGCAACCTCAACAATAACGTGTTTGCCTCATGTATCATTGACAAATTAGGAACTATAACCAGGACACCCCTAATCAATATGTGGAGAAAGATGAATACATTGTCCAGCATGATAGTCATCTCATCGAACAGTATATGAAATGTATTAGTCTCTGGTTACCACCTCTAGACAAAAATGAAAACTATTATTGCGTTGATAGTATGATAGATGCAGTTGATGAATGAGCACAACCTTGACTGGATTACATGGGCTCGGATCCTACAGCGTGCATCATCTAGATGCCATTATTGTAACTTTGGCCCATGCCTAATTGACT
This sequence comes from Durio zibethinus, assembly GCF_002303985.1. The sequence continues at coordinate 559,927 of NW_019167871.1, forward strand.
TCAACGAACCTCACTCCTATAACAACAACAATAACAATAATAAAAATATTAATACAGCATTTCCAATATCAATATCATACACAATATCATCAACAACTACAACCAACCATTAAACTCTAAATACATAAACTAACATGATTCGTATTTTATAATTCAAGTGATTATGTGGTCATTCCAAATTTGAAATGCAACATGAGAAACGAAACTCGATATAATTGAGGTATCAATCGAACCCCTTGGGAATGACTCCACATGATGCTCATCATGGTGAAAGTTGAATGCTCAACCTGAGGAATGTCATCAATCGTATGTTTCTCAAGCTCATTATCCCCCTTATTTGTTGTCTCCTCTAAGAGGTAGTCGAATGCCTCCAACTTGAACTGACATTAGTTTTGGTACCTTTACTTTGGGTACGAGTTATACTTGTAACAAAACACAACTTATTAAAATTGTCAATTCAAAGATAAATTTATAAAATATATTAATTTATGAAAAAATTGAATAAAATTTGTACAATCAAAAAATGAATCTTTAAGCTTATTAAAAATCAATTACCGAAAGGTCTTAAGTCTTCTCAGAAATTAATTATCGAAAAGCCTTTAATTTTCTTGAAATTTCATTTCCGAGAGATCTCAAGTTCTTGGATATGTATGTTTGAGAAGGCAATAGCCTTCTCGAAAATAGATGTCTGAGAATACTATAGTATTCTTGAAAATGGATGTCCAAGAGATCTCAAATATTCTCGAAAATATATTTATGAGAACTTAAGGCTTCTCGGACATTCATTCCCGAGAATACCATATGTTTCTCAAAAATTCATTTTTGAGATATCTCTAGTCTTCACAGAAATGCATTTTCAAAAAACTTGAATTCAACCTAATTTTACTGTAAACCATAAACCTTATTTCTACATGAATTTCAATTACATTTCAACCAAATTAATCGCAAAGAAACCTAGAAATGTTACCTTTAATTAGTGAAAAATTAAAAAATAAAGCTGATTTAGGATTAATTTGATTGATTTAAGGCTTTGATCGGAGAGAAAAATAGAAAATGAAAGTGAAAGGGTAAGAAGGGAAAATATAAAATGGGTTGTGAGGTGTATTTAATAGAATAAAAAATTTAAGTTTGAATTTGGAATGCATTTAATAGTGAGGTGTATAAAATAAAAATGAAAGTATAAATAGAATTCCTTTTTTAAAATTTTTTTACTTAATAAATTAACTAATATTTATCGAGTTTTAATTCTAAAATTTAGGAGTTACAAATTATTGGAAGGTATGTACAAAGTATACATGATGAGTAAATTATAATTTATAAATGAAGCTTTTTCCTATGGGTTCTAATTTTCTAAATGATACTTTTAATTAAATTATGTTTGACTAGGTCGAACATTTGGTTGAAAACTTTATAAAAAGTGTTGTTTGAATAGAGTTATTTGTTCATTTACAAAATTTATAAGATTTTATACCAAGTGCAAGTAGAATAACATTTCCTTCGAAGATATATAATATAATAAGTACACATAAGAATCAATTGCAAACTTTTTACCATAACAAAGTATAGAAGGATTCTCGTGAAAAGAAAGTGTACATCATACTAATTTTAAAAGGAGTAAATTTCAACTATTAGCAATTAAAAAATGATTTAATTTTGTCCAAATATCTTTGTCCGATGGAGTAAATGTTACGAAAGGAATTTTCTTTAAATTCTATTATAGCTACATATTTATCTCCAAGATTTTCTTTTTTTGTTATTTTTAAACGTAAAAATTTGCATTCCCTTACAAGTTTTATTAGTTATAAATTATAATAAAAATTATATATATAATTGTATACCCGCCGGGCTTGAAACTAAGAAACTAAATCCTGATATTTACAATCTGTTAGAGCAGATTGCGGAAGGATAAGAAAACACAATGGGTCAGGCCTATCTCATAAATTTGTTAGCCTTGTACCTATCTTTAGGGTAGGCTTTAATCAGTCAGGTTACTTGTCATCGAAATATGTATTTTTTTTTTTTTATATTCGAGATTTAAAATTAAATTTTGATTATTAAAATTAAAATTAAGAGTTAATTGCACCAGTAACAGATCACACGACTATTCAACATCATGTGAAGGAAACTGCAATAGCTTTGCGAGCAAAAGTGAAGGGCGTCTGAAGTTGGTTGCTTGGCTTTTGCCAGCGATATGGTTCAGAGCACCCATCTGTGCCATCAAATAGTACCGATTGGCTCAACTTCAATTATAAAGTAAACAAGTTGTGTTGAAAGGTTGAGCCAAATATACACCTAAAACATGCTAGGTAACATCCATCAAAAAGGAAAAGACAAAAAAAAAAAAAAAAAAAAAAGCTTAAGCATGTTACATGTTGCAATAGAACTGTATATGTCATTGATATTTCCTGACTTTCAGTTAATTTCTCTTGACATTTGTCACTTATAGTTTTTATTTTTTTTCTAAATAATAATTTGAAAGAAATAGGTTGTTCTAATCGTTTGAGTAAGACGCAAATGTGTAGGTTTTTTTCACTCCTTTTGTGGAGAGTTCACCTTATGGATGATGGTACCAACGAAGAGCTACAAATATCTTAGTCTAAAATCTCTTAATTACTGTTGGGATAAACGAAATTATTGTTGATATATAATTTTCAGGACCTACAATTTTTTTTATTTTAAAATTATAATTTTTTTTATAAAAAAACTTACACAACAAAATTTCTAATAATTTGTTCAAAAAATCTAAAATTTGATCTTTAATAAGCCAAAGTAATGTAATTGTTGCTAAATTTTAACACAATTTATTTTATTTTATTTTATTCCCAAACAAAAACTTCTTGCGAAAAAGACTAAAAAAGAAAATTGAAAAAAAAAAAAAAAAAAAAGAAAATCTTACTCTAATAAAGCTGAGAAATGTAACCGAACCCTCGAGTCTGATGTACAAAACATTTGAGCTTCAGCCTCGTTCGTAGACAACTCTCCAATGGCCACCGAAAACAAAGCAAAACCCAACACTGCCACAACCAAAGGAAAGAAGAGGAAGCAATATCTTCCCTATAATGTTAGCCCCCCAAACCCAAACTCAACTTCCTCTTTTACTGTGCTGTCTATATTTTTATTTATTTTTTGTATTTTTCTTTTTTCTTTTTCTATGCAAACAGAAAGCAGTTAAGAAGAGAGGCGCTTATCCATTAAGGCCTGGGGTTCAAGGTTTCTTTATCACTTGCGATGGTGGCAGAGAACGCCAAGCTGCTCATGAAGCTATCAATGTTATTGACTCTGTATGTTTTTCTTTCCTTTTTATAAATTCATAAAAGTTCTTCTTGAACCCTTTTTTTTCAATTAAACTTAACTGTCGGATCAGTAACTGATGATTTTCCATATGGGTATTTGTTTGTAATTCAGTTTCCTTGGTTAGATTTAACTTTTTTTAATTAATGGTTGCTGATTGTCATCTAGGTTTTTGATTAATGTTCAAAGTTGTTTTCTTTCTTCTATATTTATGTATTTTCTTGAAATGGTGCTCCATTTCTTGCTTTGTAGTTCTTTCTCTATATTCAAACCGTATATTGCTGAAATTGCTCTGTTGGAGGAGGCAAGATTTTTAGAAGGGGGTTTTTATGCAATATTAAATTGAATTAGAGTTTTGATTTTGAGCAATTAACTTGAAGTGTAATCTTAACATTAACTTCTATTAATCTATCAATGATAGACTTGATTTGTGATAACAGTTGTGGCATTGCACTTTAAGCCTGCATCTTTTCACATCTTAGCTGCTCATACTGTTATGGTTTAGTTCTTTTGATAATGTGTTAGTTTGTTTTGAAGTGCATGCTTTTTTTCTGAACCATTATTTAAGACTATGAGGCAGAGCTGATCTTGCTGTTGGTTTACAAATTATGCCTACTATTTTAGAAATGTATGTTAGGAATATGCAGTAGTAACTATTAGGGATTCAGGGTTTGCTTGTGTATACCTGATATATTGTTCTTGCAGCCCCTTTCAGTCAATTTATATACACAATAAGGATGTCAAAACAGCACATCAGTGATAGTGGATAGGAAAAACCATTTTATAGCATGTTTCATAATCTGCTTGCTTTAAAATGTCCAGTTAGTTTTGTAATTAAATGTCTGTTTTTTGTCTCTTGCTGCGTTTAGACCCCAATTCTTTCTCCACCAATTGTAACATATGAATTGCTTATCAAGAAACTTGGGCTCTAATCAAAGATGAAAAGTTGGATCAAGAAGAGAAAATGAAAAGAAAAGTTGGCTGATGTTGCTCACCAAATTGATTGGGAAGATAGCTGGTGACATTCTATTTGTTTGACAGGATACATCTTTCACAACCTTGTATATGGAGATATTTATGTATTCATTCTCTTGAGAGTAATGAGGTTTGTGAAGAAGAGAGATTATCTCATAGAAGAGTTTTTTAGATTATTGTTTTGGCCCTCTATTCTTGCAGCTGGAAGAGAACTGTTTATAGACACAAATTCGTAATTTAATTTCTTTGGAAGGGAGTGAAATATAAGGAGAAAAAAAGATAGGGAAGATTTTCTTGTTTCCTTTTGCTCATTTTCTTGTTTTTCTTTTTTGGAATTGTTTTTTTAGATATTGTGTTCTTGGTTCTCAATTTTTACATCTTCTATCTAATTTTGGATCTTGATTGTTCTTTTTGGGCTATCATCTTTTGTTTATTTGGCATCATTACAGACAATACCCTGCTCTTAGCATTCTTTCAAATTGAGGTTGTTTAGTGACAAATAGAAAAAGAACTTCTTTTGAGAGAAAAGGATTTTGTTTTACTCCATTTATCTTTGTTAGAAACTTACTTTGATATGAAAATGCTGTCTGTGGGTGTTTTGTAACAACTCATATAACCCACATCTTCCCATTCCCTAATGGAAAGAGGTTTATTGTCATGTATGGCAGCTGAAAGGAAGTTTCGAAGTTTAGATTGTTTATTTCTATTTTCAAGTTTAGGTAGTTTCCAATGCTCTCCTATGCTATTTGTTTGCGCATTTCCATTATTCTGATTATTTGATTTTCTCACAGTTCTTTGAAGAGCTAGTCCATGGAAAGGATTTCAGAGAGGAACCTGCTGGGTTACCAAATAAGCCTATAAATAAAAAGATTACTTTCTCATATAGTGATGATGAGGCAGATGATGATGAAGAAGAGGAGGGTGATGATGAGGGAGAGGAGGAAGGGCAACAGGAAATGATTAAATCAGATACTAGTAGAGAAAATGATGCTAGTCAAGAAAGTCTAACAAATAAAGATTTGGATCATCATAATTTAGATGATGTATGCCATGGAAAGGTAACGGAAGAGACTAATGATAGTAAAAAGGATGGAGGAAATATTGAAAATCAAGCAGATTCTGAGGAGCCACCAGTGAAGAAACAATGCCTCGAAATAGATACATCAAAGTCTGCAACCAATGAAAAAGAGAAATCCATTGATAAGCTTATTGAAGCTGAGCTCACAGAGCTTGGAGATAAGAGTAAGGTTGGTGAGCTATGGCTGCAAAAGTTTGTAATTAATTATGCAGATTAATTGGCTGCCAGAAAGAGGAAAAATACATTTTGAAAAAACATTTTATTAGGGTGCTAGCATACCTTTTTGACCAAAGTTATGTTGTTGGCATTTTGAATGAAATTGAAGCAATAAAGCAATTATTTGCTTATTGGAAACGAAAGTGAAAATAAACTAAAAAAATGCTGATGCTATATTTTCTTGTAAATTTATTTGAATTTAACATAGTATCAATAATGCAAATTACTTAATTGAAGATTTACACATATTTCTTTTGATGCAAGATGGAAGTAGTCCAAATAAGGATGTTCCTCCCATGTTACATTGAACTTCACTAATAAAAATTTAAGACATACTAACTTGTATTTAGTCTGTCAATCGGAAATATGGTTTATCTGATTCTTTTAATTGTCAACAAATGAGTTATTCATGATTTTTTGTTTGCTACTCTTTTTATTCAAATTCAATTCTCATTCTTAGCGTTGAGTTGCTCAAGCTTTCTTTAAGGAGCTTAGTTCTTGTTATCTCTTGTAAACAAACGGGGTGATGCATGCCATTATTGCATTTTCTTTTTCCTTTTCCAGTTTTTTACTTGATTCTTCTTTCTCTGCATCATGTTCAAATAGAGGCGGTTCCTCAACCTTGATTCTGGTTGTAATGGTGTTGTCTTTGTTCAAATGCGGAAGAGAGATGGGGATCCTGGCCCTAAAGATATTGTGCAGCATATGATGACATCTGCTGCATCAACAAGGAAGCACATGTCAAGGTTCATTATTGGCTTTCATGTTATGTTAAATATACAAAGCACATGCCCATAGGAAATGTCATCTTGATAGTAGCAAGCTAAAATCTTAATGTTTGTGTTATTTAGGTTCATTTTAAGAGTCTTACCAGTTGAAGTAGCATGCTATGCTTCAGAAGAGGAAATTACAATAGCAATGAAGCCTCTAATTGTGCAGTATTTTCCAGTGGAGACACAGAACCCTAAGAAGGTATGGAATAGATGAATCTCATCATTTTCTTTTTCTTTTATTTTGATTTTCAAGCGATAAAATGTTATATTTAGTGCTTCTAAGTGCAAGTTTTCTGTAAAAATAAAAGGACATGTATTCAGATAAGTTAGTTTGGAATGCATAGGATGGAAAAAAAGGTGCACTGAATTCGAACTTGCTTTCTGTAACACATTATTATATTTTAAAAGTTCTTTAGGCATCTCTATTGTTTATCTTTCATTGATCCCATTCAGACTGGCTTTAATCAAACTTAGATTTGACACAATCCAAATGCATGATTAATGCATGATCAACACCATTTAAAGGCACAAGTTCTAGTTCAGCTCAAGTTAGGTTGTTTTGCAAAATGAGAGATGTCACTTAATTTTTCTTTGTTGAGGGAAATGACAATTTGGACCTGTCAAACTTTTTGAATATATGTTGGCAAATCAGGCTGAAGGTGTCATATACCTGCCAAGTGGGTTTTCACTAGTTTGACTTGATAGGAAATTAAAATGTTCTTAGAAATTCTAAGATTGACAACCACGGCTTTAGATTGTGCTGCAGAAGTGTTCATCCAATATGATGTTGTGGACTTCGTGTCTTGTACCATTTGCTTGTTGGGAGATCTGTGCAAGATGGGCCTAAAGCTATACATAATAAAAGGAATCAAATTATTCATGACTTACCATTCAATTCATGTTTCACTTCGGTATATAAAACTAAACTGTCTAAAGTATTTTAAGGTCTTCATTTAGCATGCAAAACAGGTAATTTGAACCGATCTTTTGATGATTTATTCACAGGGTAAATGTCTTGGTTATTATTTGAGGGATCCTTTTATCCCCCTGTATCTCTCTATCTTTGAATAAATTATGTGTATAATTGTTAATTTCATTTTGGGTAGTCATATAATGTTTATATTAGATACAGTGCCACCCCCTCAAAAAAAAAAAAAAAAAAACCTTTTGCATCTTTTTTCCTCTATATATAATATATATTAAAAACATTTATAGTATGGAAGAAGGATAAATATCTTACTGTTATCATATATAGATCTGTTTTGTTGTGTCAAGGACCCTACATGAATAACTCTGACAGCATCCTTTTGATTTAATCAAATTGAAAAGTATTATATATGTGCTGGTTTTGTAACTTCTATTCTGTGCAGTTTGCTGTACTGTACGAGGCCCGTGCAAATTCTGGTATTGACAGGATGAAAATTATAAATTCAGTTGCTAAGTCTATACCTGCACCGCACAAAGTTGATCTTAGCAATCCTGATATGACAATTGTGGTTGAAATTGTTAAGGTGAGGACATTATCTTTTATTTCTAACGTTTGTTCAAATTTGCTTGTTTGCAAGATCACTTAACCCCCCTCGCTGAAAATTTAGTCCAGCCTTCCTTTTCTAAATTATTGGCCAAAAGGATATGCTTAAAGATTGATCATTCTGTGTTGGAGACGATTCAAATGTAATCACTTACTTTAAACTAGCCATGATAATGACACTTAAAATCAAGGCCAAAAAAATGGTATTTGCTTCTGAAAATTTTAAAGGTGGAGAATATTTCAAAGAGCTGGAGTATTTTAAAATGCCTGAATCTGATTTCTCTTCCACTCTCTAGAGAGTATTTTAAGCAATTCTTCATTTGTTTTCATGCTTCTGCATGTTTTAATTTTTAGGATTTGAATATAAATCGTCATATCTGACTAATCATTTTTCTATGGACTCTATACTCACTGACACAAGATTCACTTGGTTGAAAGGGAGAAAAAATGGTGCTATAGGAGAAAAAATGGTGCTAATGAATCTCACTTGTTGTCTTTGTTTATTGTTTTTATAAAAGCAAATCGCTTGTTGTCGTTTCCTTTTTTTTTTTCCTTTAAATGCAAATCCCTGTGCATGAAAAATATTTTTTCATTGATTGTTTCTAGATATGCTTTCTGATAGGCAGTTTCATTCTTCTCTAAACTGAATGATATTTTGTCAGACTGTCTGCTTGATCGGAGTTGTTGAGAAGTACAAGGAGTTGGCAAAATATAACCTGAGGCAACTTACATCGCCAAAGCAATAGATGCCGGTTACATTGGAGCTGCAGCGTTTAAAAGTCCTGTTAACACTTACATCAATGCCGGTAGTGATTAGGTTCAATCTCCATCAATTTCAAATATTGAGGATTTGGACTCATAAGGTGAAGTTTTAAGAGATCATTTCCGTTAGGAAGCTAGGTTTAATGGGAGAAAGAGGAGAGTTACCATACTATGTTGAATTTGGACAACTTTCTTCTATGTTTCATTGAAACGTGGAACGTAAAGCAAACCTTCTCCCATCTTTGGCAATGATAGTTACTTATTGAAAAGCTTCATTGAAACTTTGAAGCTTTTCATTCAATGATTGATATATCTATGATCAAGTTGCCGTTGGTCTCAAATTTAATTTTCAATATCATGAAGCATGTATTAGTTTTCCGTACGAAAAAAGTGCGTTAAATTCCCAAACTCAACAATTCTTGAACACATAAAACTCTACAGGAGATTTGGTACTTCCCAGAACTCTTTTCTTGAACACTGAGAATCAAGTAAAACAATTCAAGTGCTTTATCATTAATTATGAAAAGCATACACTACATAGAAAGACAATTTATGCTTTCCACCTCTTAATCTAGTTATTAAGAGGTTTTGAGTAAGGCATGAAATAGGGGTTTTAATCCCGTCATCCATCTTTTCCTTTCTAAGAGCTTTGCCTTCCGATGAACCAAAAAAAGGACAAATTTTATTCATTTTTTCATTTGTCCAAAGGAAAAAAACATTAAAGGGGTTCTATTAACTTTTTTCCAAAATCATGTTGTTGCCCTTTGATTTCTCAAATTATGCATTAGGAGGTTTGTACAATTTCTGAACCATCTTCCTATATTCTGCAAAAGACAAAAATATTCAAACAATTTTCATCACAAAAACAAAAAGATCTGCTGATAAAACACTAAGTGAAGCCATTCAATCTACAAGGTACCTTGTTGATTGCTCCAAAGTTGAGCTGCTTGGGTGTTCAAAGGTGAGCTAATGTTTGGTTCTGCAAATCAGATTACCAAAGGATTAAAACTATTAAAAAGGGCTTCTCATTGTAGCTCCAGTGTTTTTCAAAAAAAAAAAAAAAAAAGAAGAAACAGAAGAAAGAATACCTCCAAGCAGACTCTGGATAGATAGCAGAATGGTTCTTACATCATATGCAGATGACCATTTATCCTACAACAAATACAAATTATGTCCAAAGACAGGCAATTTTTTCTTTTTTTTTTCTTTCACAAAATTTTGGGAAGTAAAAGAAAAGATTTTACCTGAAGAATGTCCAAGCAAATGTTGCCATAGACATCAACATTAGGATGAAAGCAGGCAGTCTCAAACTTAACCTTTGGAGGCTTAAAAGGGTAATCATTGGGGAATGCAAGAGATAGCCTGTATTCCGTTCCTTCAAATACAGTGTCTTTGCTTCCTGTAATTGTTCCTTTCCAGCAAAATATGTTGTCCTCTTCAGGGAATGCTGATACTCCAGAATCTCCACTCATCTACTCATTAGTAATAAATTTAAACAATATATTTAGAAAACTTTAGGACAAAACCCTTAATCACTAAACAAACAATGCACTAATTTCGTTGTTTTTAAGAAGGAAAATATTAAAAACAGACAGTAGAGTTCTTACCATCAAAGCCATCAATTCAGATTGCAACCTGTTGACAAGAAAACATAAAAGAGAGATTCAGACACAGAAAAAAACGAGATAAAACACAAAAACTATGAAAGGGAAATTCCTATTTTTGTTTTAAAAAATAATCATTAACCCAAAAAATTGAAACAAACACTTGATCCAAGCTTGACCAAATGGTTGCTACTCTTGGACTTCCTCGAATATACCAAAACAATTTCAAAAGAAAAAAAAATCTAGCATTCCATTCCACCTAGTTAAGAAACAAAATCCAATGTAAACAAAATAACAAAAAAAAAAAAAAAGTAAGATGCAGAACCACAAGAAAAGAGAAAAAGAAAACCTTTTAAGAACTGATTGAGAATCAACAGTCTTAGCAGTGGGGGCAGGCTGTTTTGTTCCAGTGCTGGTGGCCACTGGTGTGTTTCCTTGGTACCCATTAACGGTTGCCATTTCCTTCTTTTTCTTATTATTGATTCATCCAAAAGAAAAAAAAAACCAACAAAAATCAGCAAACAAAATAAAAAGCGAAAATTTTGAAGCACCCAAATCAAAAGACTTAAAAAGAAAGGAGCAAATGGGTATAAGAAGAAGAGATGCAAAAATGGGTTTTTTCTTTTCTTCTTCGTAGACGGATGTTTTCGAGAGATAGAGATAAGAGAGAGAGCTTGAGGGGGGATTTGGTTTTAAGATGTTGCGAGGGAAGACGCAAACGACGTCGGTTTATTAAGGTTTGAGTGCTTTGAGAAGTGGGGGAATTCAAAATAGGGTTTATTCAGATTCCAAGTGTATTTTTCTCATCTCCAACGGCTAGTTCATATTTTTCATATTTTTTCATATTTTTATCCTTTTTCTGCCCCTTTTGTTTTTTTTTTTTTTTCTTTTACCTTATAGGTTCCTATCAAATAATGATGAAAATAAGTGAGTGTTTGATAAGGGAAAGTAAGATTATTTTTGAAAATTTAATTTTATTATCCTATACATTTTCGATGATATTAGATATATGTATTTGATTCAAATGAATAAAATCTAAAATTTTTATATTTGATTATATGAATGTAAAGTTATTTACAATGATATTTTTTACTAAATTATTTTTTAAAACAAATGGATAAAACATGAATGAATGAATGAATAAGTTATTTTTCTCTATACAATAGCATAATACTAAACAAATACATATACAGCTCTTTATATCATCAAACTATTCCAATATAAAATTTATACCAAAATAGTAGGATAATCATGTAGGATTTTAATATAGATCATGCAAATACGTAACTAAAAGAACTAGCCAATTACATCGACCAAGCAACTATTTATTGAACAAAAAGTTTAATCCTACATAAGAAGTTATTCAAATTTACAACTAAATTGTTTTTTAAAATATTAAAATAACTTTTTAATGTACAAAATAATCAAAGTTGCGCAAACTCCAATAAAAAATCTCAAAATTAAAACTTTATTATAAAAGTAATGAACTGCACATTTGTAGTTCTTAATGATATAATTTGAAATTTTTTGAGATATTTCTTTTTATTGCTCGATCTCATTTAGTATCCAATACTCTAAAAATGCAACCTCTAGAAGAATAGAGTTTTTTAGTAAAGGTTATGATTTTTACTAAAAATTTATATAATTCTCACTCATTTTTTTTAGCAAGAGTCAATATGACTCTTATAAACTCTTGCTATGAGGTTTTTTCGTTAATTATATATGATAAAGATAAATACAACTCTCATTAAATCTAACATTTAGCAAGGGTTAAAAAAACCCTCACTAAATATAAATAATTAGTGAAGGTTAATGTGTAGCATCACTAAATATGAAATTTATAGTGAAAGTTAATTTTGCCTTTCACTATATCTTTTGCATTTAATGAAAACTTTTATTGACCTTCACTTAAAATTTTTACTTTTAGTGAAGGCTTATTTTGATCATCATTAAGAATTGTAACCTTCACTATGATACTTTTCATCATTTAGTGAAAATATTTAAGACCTTTATGAAGAATACTTAATTATGTAATGGACATATATATTTCTTATATTTGTAATTCTTATTCTAAACAAAATATAAATAAATAATATTTGTCCAAAAAATTATTACATAAAACCAAATTAGCATTCACATATACCAATTCCAAACAATATACAAACATCTCTCGGATATATCAATTCTTTTTTAGTGCTTTATAGTTTTTATCTAAAAAACTTAGATAGGTTAGCAAGACAACTAAGCAATACATAGTCAAAATCATCTGATGTCGATAAATATTCTTTTTTGCGAGAAATGCCTTTTTTGTAGCAAAAACTCCAATGAGATTTTATAAAAGAAAAAACATGTATAACGAAATAAGAATGACTAGATACTAAACATTTATGAGTTTGTTGAAAATAGATAAAACAAATATATGAAGATAAAAGTAGCCTACAAAAATGAAAGTATATAGATAAAGCTTAAAATAGCCATATGAAAAAATTTTCAATTGCTTCAATAAACCATGTAAAACATGCAAGGATTTCTAAAAAATGGACATAATCAAGAAGACCATCAAGAAAATAATATATGTAAAAATTATATAATTACAGAAAGCCTTACTATCTGGATGAGCAACTAGGTAGGCATCCCAAGTGGTGATTTTTTCTACATAAAAAATCCATACAAATGTAAATATAAGAAATAACTAGAGAAATATTGATTATACATAAATTAGAAACCTTCAATATTACTAACAAGAAGATAATAAGATAAAAGCTAGACGTGGCATGATTGTAGGACAAAGATTAAAACCTAATCCTACTTCCAACTTTCACATTTAAATGCATTTTTCAGGCTACACATCAATGAGACTGGGTTACCCATAAAAACTAACAATAATTATAAATGACACAAAATGCCAATAAGAATCCCTTCCTCATATCATTTCCCTCTATCACCACTTCTCAACTACTACTCAACTCATTTTAAAGAAAAGAATCACTTTGTAGGTTGAAATTTTTAAGGCAAAAAATGAAATTCCATAAGATGAAGCCATTGTTAAGCATTAAGCAAGATTCTAGTAAGGTTCAACTGTTTGTAGTGTTTCCCTGTATGAAATCCTACATTTGAAATAACTAGCCAAGAATAAATTAACTTTTATTTACAAAATCTAACAAACTTTTATTTGGATCTTTAATATTGGTTCTATTTAATCTTTTTATTACATTATTCTGTTAACAATTGTTCAAATATTCAATAAAATATCATATAAATGAAATACTTTTGTAAAGGTCAACTTTGGATCCTCACGTAAAATACTAAATTAGTGAAGGTTATATGTGCCTCATACAAAAAATAACATTTAGAGAAGGTCAAAACATACTATTCACTAAAAATTTATTCCAATGAAAGTTCTTATTGGCTTTCACTACACAAGAGCTTTTAGGAGGGTCAATGTGCAACTCTCACTAAAATTTTTGCTAAAACAAGCTTTTCTTGTAGTGATCATTTTGGTCCTTATATATTTTGTAGTAGGCACCAAGATAATCTAAAGGCTAATTAAGCACTACTATTGTGGTTAGAAAAATTTTAAGTTAAAAAAAAAAGCATGTTTAATAAAGTATGATAAGAAAAGTATGGTTAGAAATTTTAAATGTTTAGTATTATAGGGAAAAAATTGTTGTGAATAATTGAAATGTCTTAAAAGACTTTTTGGTTTGGGTTGGAAAACCAAACTTTTAAACTGAAAAACCAAATTTTTTGTTGTTAAGCATTATGTTTGGATAAAAATAGCTTTTGAATGCAAAAGTTACTTTCAATAGCAATGCTAAACGAAGATTAAGACTTATAATTTAGCTTTTTCCCACATATTAAAAGTACTCTAGTTACATTTGTTGAACACAATGTAATATTATCCTACCATTTTCAAAAAAAAAAAAATCCATATATTGACTTGCTAATAAGGTATTGTCTTAATGGTAAGGAGTAGGCCTTAAAACATTGGAGTTTTACGTTCAAATTCATTGTGTATGGTAGGAACGGATCCAAAGCTTGTGCTAAAATGTTCATAATCACTCAAAAATTTTGAAAAACAAAAAAGAAAGAAAAAAAATTCCTTGGGCACCTCCAAAATTTTCTTTTAGATACTCTTTCTGTCAACACAATTGGTAAATCTATCAATAGTTCTTTGTTGAATAATTTTTTAATTACATATATTAAAACGGATATATTTAATATTATTAGCAATGATGCAATGGCTTTTTTTTTTAAAATATGAGAACTCATTGTGGACAATTGTAATAACATAATAATATATTATTTCAAAAAAATTTTTACAATTGTTTTATATACTATAAATGGATATCCTTGAAAAAAATTCTAGACCCACTAATAGTATGTGGATTTGGTTCAATTTTATTTGGGATTTATCTAGTTATATTTTAGTTTGTTATATCTTGTACTTGTAATTTCATAAAAAAAAACTTAAAAAAAACATAATAATCATATCAAGTAATATGTTTTGATCTCAAATTGGGATGTCAACAAATAGGATATGGGGTGGGTAAAGCATTCCCATTCTCATTGTCAAATTTTTATATTATACCCATCCCATTATACTTGATAATTTCAGACACGACATGATGATGCAATACAAAAATGACAAAAAAAATTGTATGTGTTTTAAAAAATCATGTTTCATATTTATTCATGTTGACACAAATTTTGATATTGCACAATTCATTTCTTATATATGTTGACACATTTAAACATATGTAAGATACGAAAAATACATTTAAATAAAACGTGTCACAAAGATACATGTTTAATTTAATCTTATCATACAAGTATATGTTTAACATGTTTAACACTTTTAACACATTTTTTATATTTATTTTAATTTAATATAACCATATAAAGATTATTTTAATTTTTAATCTTTTAATTATGATACTTAATTAGCTATTTAATATCATATAAAAATTATTTTAAACATTTAATTATGATACTTATTTAAAAATTATTATAAAATTATTTTTATATTAATAATATAAATACAACATAAATATTAATACTAGTCTTATACATCATTATTTTATTCTTTTATATTTAGTAATTCATCATTTTGAATTCGATACTAAAACCTAATCTAGTTATGTAATATATGTATTAAAATTTAAATATATATTAAATACATATTAAATGGTATCAATTTTTTTTAATATGCAAGTATTTTTTTATATTATTAATATGCCTAGTTTATCAAATTATAAATGATGGATAGTTTACAGTTATTTATTATTTTAGTCGTGTTTTTGTATATGTTTGCGTTAGTTATGTCTATTTATGTATATTCGTGTTAGTCATGTCTATTCGTATATATTTATGTTATTCATGTTTATTCATGTTGTGTTTAAATAGATTAATTGTATACGTGTTAATTGTATCGTGTCGTGTATAACACGTATAATAAACGTGTAATGTTCATATTTAAGATTTAAACACATTTTGTAATTCATGTCATGTTAGTACTTTAATAAATTGTGTCATTACACGTGTCAAACACGATAGAAACATGATACAAAAACATGAATTGCTAGGTCTACATCCCATACCCATAGCTAATGAGTATTTCAAATCTATCCACATTTTCATTATTATAACATATAAATTTGTAGACTTACTGCTAGACATAGACTAAAATAGTCCCCACCAATCTTTTTTGTTAAGGTGTAATTAGTCACTTGACAGAATCTGTCCCATTTGAAAAGGAGTCCTAAGATTAATTAAGATATCTTTAAATAGTAGATTCTTGTCCATAAAATCAAAATTTAGGTCTGAAAGTATAGTTATGCGTGAAAAATGTTATAACAGACTTGCAACATCCATTCAAAAGATATTACCATTCTGATTTCAAGTTATCTAAGCCTTAAAACATATTTAAATTTGACCAAATAATTTAATATTGGAATTTTTCTTTAAATTACTCCAATATGGTGGTAATAGTTTAAGAATATTTTCTCACTTTAAGAGTATTCGAAGAGACTATTTGTCACACTTTGAAGAGGCTCTGTCATCATATTCATTTAATTTTGCTTCTAGAAATAAATACCTATAAACCAAATTTATAGTCAGAAATATCTTCCAATCTGTTGGTAAGACTTTCTGTTGAAAATTATTCTCCAATCTATTTATAGGATTTTATGCAAAAAGATATAAAAAATATTATTTTATTATTATTTTTAAAAAAAAACTTGATTTTTTTAAAGAAATTATAAAACTTTCCAATATTTTGATAAAACCTTATTTTATATATAAAATATTGGCCCTCTAATATGTTAGTAAGGCTTTTTATTTTTTTAATAAAAATGGGTTATAAGGTTTTTCAATATATTAGTAAAACCCTATTTAAAAAAAAATAATTACCTTCCAATATGTTAGTAAGGCTTTTATTTGAAAATATGTTTATAAAAATATATTTAAAGAATAATAGATAATCAAATAAATAAACAAATAAAATAGTTAAATAAAATAAAATAAAATAAAATAAATACTTGAAGTTGGCTCCGCTAAGCAGCTGGGTTATGCAACTTACTAGAATAAATTCTTACAATTTCAAATTCCGTAAAAAATTTCAAAAAAAAAAAAACTGCTAGAAATCATATCTTTTTTTCTAAATGATTTTCCTCTCTTTTTTTTTATCAAGAGTTTTCGTATAATCTTTTTCTTCATCTTTATTCTTTCTTTGCCTTAGAACAATTTATAAGGACTTTTTAGTAAGAAATTTTAAGGTTCCATTGATTATCAAGGATTTTCAAAGATTTTTTAGATTCTTTTAATTTAGGTAAAATCAATTTAAGAGAAATCTCAACTTTGATGCTTTGTGATCTTTTTTTTTTATTTAATTTCCTATTTCATGCAGGTTAAGAAAAATTTTCAAAAATTCCTCTTTGTTCGATTCTTGTATAGGATTTCCAAAAAATTTTGTTTGATTTTCTTTTTTTTCCTTTTTATTCATTTAGTTTTTATTAAAGAATAAACAAACAAATAAAAATAAAAATAAAAATAAAATATTTGTTAGGGTAAAGCCCAAATCAAAGTAACATACATTGGGCGTAAAACCCAACAATCTTGACAAAATTGAAACTAAGAATTTAGATGCACACTCCGGATGAAATGGCATGTCTATAGTTACCTTGCTTTGCACAGTCCTATGAAACAAAAATAATGCAAAGACATAGACAACCATTGATTCTGATTCAACTCAAGCAATTTTAAAAGGATGTGATCTTTGAAAAGAGTTCCTCTAAACAAAGGCATAAAGCTTAGAAACTCTGATAGCCCCTCTAAACATAAGTTCAACAAATTAAACTCCTCTATACAGAGGTAAACAAATTTAAATTAAGAAATGGACTCCTTTATACAAAGGCTAAATAACTTTAAAATAAGAAATGGGCTGCTCTATATAAAGACTAAACAACTTTAAAATAAATAACTTTAAAATAAAAAATGGGCTCCTCTATATAAAAGCTAAATAATTTTAAAATATAAAATGGGTTCCTCTAAATAGAGGCTAAAACAACTTTAAATTAAGAAATGGGCTCCTTTATGCAAAATAAACAACTTTAAAATATGAAATGGGCTCATTTATGCACAGGCTAAATAACTTTAAAAACTTTAGATAGAAAATGTCAAAAGACATCCATTCATCTAGGTTCAGAAAAATTTTAGCTTGAAATCCAAAGATTCACAATTTGAAACTTCAAAGGTCACAAACTGCAAAAATTAGCAAGCTTTCATAATAAAAATTAAAAAATTCCAATACTCCAAGATTCGCAAAAAATTCGTAATGATTTCAAAATTCACCAAAAGTCAAGATTCGCTAAGGTTTGCAAGAATTTCAAGTTTCACAAAGATTCCAAAAGTTTGTAAATAATTCAAGATTCTCAAAGGTTCCAGATTCACAAAAATTCTAAGTGTCGCAGAGGTTCCAAATTCATAAAGATTTCAATTTTCCCAAAGGTTCTAGATTCGTAAAAATTTTAGATTTGCAAAATATTTTAGATTATCAGAGGTTTCAGATTCACAAAAGTTCCAAGTTTTACAAAGTTTCCAAGTTTCACAGAGGTTTCAGATTTGTAAGAATTTTAGTTTCACAAGAATCCAAAAATTTGAAAGAATTTTAAAATTCAAAAGAATTTTCAAATTCAAAAGAATTTAAATTCGTAAGACTTCAAAGATTCACAAGACTTTCATATTTGCAAGGATCTAAGTTTCGTAAGAACTTCACATTCGCAAGACTTTAGGCTCCCAAGAGCTTTAGGTTTTCAAGAATTTTAAGTTCACAAAAACTTCAGGTTCACAAAAATTTAAAGTTTACAAGAATTTAAGGTTCGCAGAAATCTAAGGTTCGTAAGAATTTTCAAATTCGCAAAAAATTCAACTTTGTCAATATAAAGATTCACAAACTGCAATGTAAGATTCAAATATTCACATTCAAATGATTTTTGTTAGTGATTCACATGCAAAATTCAAAATTTCACATTTGAAAATTTTATGAATTCACATCAAAGGTTTCAAAGTTCACCTTCAAAATTCAAATATTCTCATTTGAAAGATTTTAAGGTTTCACATACAAATTTCAAAGATTCACATTGGAAAAATTTTAAGAATTCCTATCCAAAATTTCAAAAATTCTCGTTCGAAAAAATTTTAAAAATTCACATATAAGGTTTCAAAGGTCATTTTTCAAAAACTTTATAGCTTTACATTTAAAGATTCTCATTTGAAAAAATTTTAGGGTTTTGCATCCAAAATTTCAAATATTCTCATTTGAAAAACTCCTTTAAACAAAGGCTTATAACTTTAAAAGTTTTGAAAGTTTTCCTTATCCAAATATCTCAACATAAAAGATCTTCTTCATTCAAGGAATTAAAAGTTAAACATTTTCTCCTAACAAAAACAAATGTCATGCTAATAATACAAATGCCTTCTAAATGATGCAAATGCAACAACCTATATTCTCATTGAATGATGCAAATGCAGATGTCATATAATGATTCCAATGTTCGCTATATGATGTAAATGCATGCCCCAATCATAATGCAAATACAATTATCAAGGATTTAAATACAATGTAAAGACAATGCATGCAATGCAGATATCACTAAATCAATGCCATGAAATTTCAATTGTGGTAACAAGGCTCTTAAGACTCCACCAATTTCTTTTTAGCTTCTCAGTACTAATCATTTCAGAAAAAATTTTATGAACTGATCCATATTATTTTTCTCATCTAATCCCAACTCACAAGTTTTATCGATCAATCTATTATTGTATTCATCATTAGGTCACCTCATTTGCCCTTTTCAAATCATTTTCTTAGCTTATTTTCACTTATATCATCTTAGGTTTCTTTCAAAAAAATGAAAAAAATCTTTTACGAACATTGTCATTCATTTATTTATCATCATTCTAATTCATGACAAATATGATACATTTTGCCATTTCATTCAAAGGATGCAAACTTGGTAAAGAACAAGAAAAAAGAGTTTTCATTAAAGGAAATCTAGTCAAGAAAAAATCAAGGATGAATAAAAGTGAAGTATTGTGGAAATGGTGTATTAACATCTATAATAATGATTGTTTAAACAATTCTGAACTCTAACTCTTAATTCTTTATCAAAATCACATTCCATCGATATTCTTAAATTTTGAGCCAATTATCATCCATATTCTTAGGATCCTCAAATGAAGTTATTTTCTCAAATCTTTATTTTTATTTAAACTATTTTTCGGGTGTTCAGCTTAAGTTTTCTTTTTTTTTTAATTTTTTTTCCACATATTTTTCTAATCTTTTCTTTTCATTTCTCTTTATTTTATCAATGACACTTTGATTAAAATCCCAAACAATCTAATGGCAAACCTGCCTTGGCTCAATTTATGATTTTCCAATTTGATTAAAATAAAATTTTAAAAGACGTAATGTAAGCTAAAGTGAATGGTTATGAAAAAAATGGATAAAATAATCTCAAAATGTATTTGAAGGGGTAATCAAACCAATGATTATTTCTTTCCATGTAAAGCATCTTGATATTTTACCCCATCAATTTTTTTTATTTTTTCATTTTTTATCATTTTTCAAGAAAGATTTAAGCTTAAAAGGGCTTTGTTCTGAAATCACTAAGGATCTCAACTTTTCAAGCTTCTCAAATTGTGCCCTCAGTATGGGGGTGATTATTGGTTAATGTTCTTTGAAAGAAAATTTTAACAAGCTCCAATGGGGTTATGAGGGATAAGTTTACTTTTTTTATGAAGGATAGAAGAAATATGTTCATTTCTCATCTTAAATATGAATACTCTAAATAAAGAACATTCATTGACCAAAAACAAAGATTGCATTTGGAATCAACTTCATCTTTTAGTAAGTGAAATTCTTTGCCAAATTTATGTTCTTTTATTCAACAATTTTAATGAATCAACAATCTCAATTTATCAACATGAGTGATGTTCTCAAAATGGAATCCTGAATTGTTGTCATGATTGTCTAAACCTTCATTATATGAAATTTAAGAATAGATATAGGAAAAGATGTAAAAAGGTAAAAACGTATGATGGTAATTCACATAAAAAAAAGTGTTATGAAAATGCATCATATTTGTCACTTTTATTAAAATAATAAAAACTAAAATGAGATTCAAGTACATAAAAAAAGTGCATTATTTCAAGAAAATCCTAAAATGACAAGCACTTCAAATCAACATTCCCACAATTATGCTTTTATGTGATCAAGCAAAAGGTCTTGGTTGACATTTAGCTCCCATAATTCATTTAAGCTTACCGAGCCTGCTTAAATCAAACTTTGCATCTTATGCTTGAAAGCAATGTAAGTTTCTATAAAGTGACCTACATTCTTAGTATGGTAATCCTATGTGGTATTAACATTGTACCATTTAGGACAGGAAGCTTCAATGGTTTAAAAAGAACTAGAGGTTCCAAGTCATTCTTAACCAAATTTGGTAATATCTCAATGTATGTTATAGGGATAAGATCAATGTGACCACTTGCTTGATGTTGGCCTTGAAACTAGTGTACCAATAAAACTAGGCCTATATGCAGGTGCTTGAAAAACTAATTAATAAGGGTTTAGGGAGATGTTATTCATGTTTGGGTAATGAGACTGGTAAGGGAGTTGTGCACTAATATTGATTATAAAATAGTAAGCAGGATGAACATATGGTGGATATGGAGTATAACCTCTAAATTGTTGCCTCTCAAAACTTACCGCTTGGGATTTAACTTCTTTTTTCTTAGGCATCCCATTTTTTTTGTCACTGCTAGCCTCTTCTTATTCAAGCTTGTAACTTTTAATGTCATTTTCAATAATCTCTCATGAGATCATCATATTAGTAAAATTTTTTGTTATATTCCCTATCATCTTTTCATAATAAGATACTTTCAAGGTGTTTGCAAATAAGATAGTTATTTTTTTTATCAAAAGAGGTTGAACTTGAACAGTCATATCCCTCTATCGTTGGGCATATTCTTAGAAGGACTCCATTGTTTACTTCTTCATACTTTTAAAAAAAAAAAATAATCAGGAGCTAATCTATAATATGTTGGTATTGGTTGATAAAAAAATAGATCAAATCTTTTTAAAATCAAGTATGGGTCATGTCTAATTGGATATACCACCTTATAGTAGAATCAGTTAAATTGTCTTGAAATATATGCATGAGTAACTTCTTATTACTAGTGTAAATCACCATTTTATGATAGTACACAGTAACATGCAGGATGAGACATTTTGTACTGTCATATTTTTCAAACTTTGATACCTTAAACTTTGAGGGTATCATTATATCTGATATCAAACAAAGCCTAACGACATCTATAGAACCGTAAAAATCGATACCTTTCATAGCTCATATCTCTCCTTGAGCATGTTCGTCATGTGATCAGTTTTAAAGTCTTTTAAACTTTCAACCACTTTCAATTTTAACCTTTTATTCTCCTTTAGGTCATTTAAGTTAGAGACCAAGATTGGCTCTACTATCTTTTCAATGAAGATAGGATTAGTAAAACTTTGAAATTATCCCTGAGTTGGTGTAAATGACATTTCTGTGTAAGTATATCTTGTAGGGAATGTGAATTATTGCAATGAAGTGCCTTAAGTGGACTAGGCTTGAAGTGGGCCATGACTAGAAAGATACAGAGGATCAACAATATCCTACAACAAATGGTTATTAGGTCTAACATCTTCTTCTACAGTTTTTTCTTTATTCAACTTTTCTAATGCTTCAAGAATTTTATTCAACTCTCCTTTAATTTCTTATGGAGCTTTTTCTAACTTCTCAATGCGGTTTGCATTTTCTTGCTCTATTTGTTTGACTCGAGCTCAGATGTTATACTTGCAGTGAGTTTGTCAAGCTATCCTTAAATCTTGATTTACCATAATTATGGTGCATATTTAGAGTGATGTTTATGGAATCGTCCAATTATGCATGAGATTGATGCAGAAATGCATGAATGCAATAAGAAGGATTTACTAATGTAAATACATGCATATACAATAAAAGAAAAGGGTTAGTAAACATGATATATCTAAAGAATAACATATACAAAAAACAACATAAAGGGTTAGTACGCAAATACAAAGAAAATATATAAATTTACAAGCAGAATAAATGTCTTACCATATGTTCTATTTAGGATTTTCTAACACAAAGGAAGGAATGGCTTTATTTTAAGTTCGAACCCTTAAGGTTTATTTACATACTGGGTTTAAAGATTTGATAGTCTAAGAGTTTTCAAATCGTTCCTTACATCATTGTCTATTATAAACTAGTAAGGCATCTTAATCCTCATCCATTATGAGCAACAAGCAAAAAGAGTTCAATTTGAGTGGGATTTTTTTGCTAGCCCATGCGAAGATATAAAATCTCATGAAGTCATAGGTACTTTACTCCCTCTTAAGGGACAGAATTCGGGTGTAGAGCTCAATTTATATATGTGCAAATGAATGACAGATATATAAATGAATAAATAAATAACCAAATAAAATACAACAAAGGAAAAAATCTTAAATTTATTAAGTTAGGTTTAGGTAACAAGAAATTATTTATTGGTCTAACTCTCGATATCCCCATGAGAGTCATCAAACTATCATAACGTATAGATCTATAGACCTACAACTAGACATAGCCTAAAAGAGTTGTCACCAATCTTTTTTGTTAAATTATGATTGGTCACCTAATAGAATCTATCTTATTTAAAAAGGAGTCCCAAGATTAACTATAGTATCTTTAAATAGTAAATTCTAATCTATGAAACTAAAATTTAAGTTTGAGAGTACGGTTATACGTAAGAAAGGTTATAGCACCCTCACAACACCTATTCAAAAGATAGTACTAGTCTGATTTTAAGTTATCCATGCCTTAAAACATATTTAAAATTTACCAAATAATTTAATATTAAAAATTTTTCTTAAATTACTCCAATATGTTGGTAATAATTTAAAAATATTTTTCTTATCTCAAAAGTATTTAAAGAGACTATTTGTCACGCTTTGAAGAAGCTCCATCAACGAATTCACTTAATTTTGCTTCTAAAAATAATTACCTATAAACTAGGTTTATAATCAAAAATATCCTCTAATCTGTTGGTAAGATTTTTTTGTTGAAAATTATCATCCAATATGTTGGTAGGATTTTATACAAAAAAATATATATTATTTTATTTTTTAAAATTTGATTTTTTTATGAAATTATAAGACTTTCAAATATGTTGGTAAAACTTTATTTTGGAAATAAAATAAACTAAAGTTGGCTCGACTAAGAGGCTGGGTTGCGTAGCTTACTAGAATAAATCTTTATAATTTTAAATTTTGCAAAGAATTCCAAAAAAAAAAAAAAAAACTACTACATGAAATCGTATCTTTTTTTTTGAATGATTTTTCCTTTCCTATTTTCTCAAGAGTTTTCGTATAATCTTTTTCTTCATCCCCGTTCTTTGTCTACCTTAGAACAATTTATAAGGATTTTCTAGTAAAAAATTTTAGGGTTCCATTGATTGTCAAGGATTTTTAAAGATTTTTTAAATCCTTTTAATTTAGGTAAAATCAATTTAACAGAAACCCTAGCTTTGATGCTCTGTGATTGTAGGCACCCCATTTTGTCTAGGAATATGTTTTTGAAATTAGGCTTCAACCATAATTGAGAGATTTTTTTGATTTAATTCCAAAATCAATTGTCGTTAAAAATGATGTGGAGAGATTATTCGGATTTAATTTTATAATCAATTCACATTAAAATGATAAAGAAAGATTTTTGGGATTTGATTTCAGAATCAATTCTAATTAAAACAGAAATCAAATAAAATCATAGATTCAAGGGGAATTGATTGAGTATGAATTCTTATATAAATCTGTGATCAAAGTAGGGGGAGATGAAAAAAGATCCCAAGTGCCCTCTAGCCAACCGAGACCACTCTCCAACACCACTACCACTCGTATCCTTTTTCTCTGTATTCCTTCCTCCAAGATGGTCCACTAGCCATGGTTTCGAATGAGAAAATGTTGAAGGTTAAACAAATGCTGGTTTTCCTGATTTTGGAAATTAGGATCATTTTCCATTCGGTGATAATAAGGGTGACAATGGGAGGTGCCATCCATGAAGCTGAATTCCACAGAACTGACGCCTTTATGCATCAAACACATAGTATAGTCTGTGATGTGGAACCCAGAATAGAAGATGCTGAAATTCAGGGTCAAACTGGTGAATTTACTCCATATCCTGGGTTGATGGATGAAGTTGTCCTTGATGAAATAAATAAGGAAAACCCTTATGGTGACAGCCAAAAAATGCTATCTCGTTCTCTAGGAGGGGTTGACAGTGGTTCGAAAGTTGATGGTTTTGCCAAGATAGAGTCTGTCGAAGGTGGTGAAAAGATAATCCAAAGCTTCAGACTAGTTCCAAATTACAGTGCTCGTCCTTCTCTTTCTTGCAATGCTTATTTGTACTTTGGTGATGAAACATTGAAGAAAGAGGGCTGCTAAAAGGAGAAAGCAATTATGAAGAGGCTATATAATTTGATCCAATTATTCATTACAACCAGTACTGCCCCTGGGTGAATGGAAATGTTGCTGCTGCTGGCTGTAGTAGCTCTGGCTCTGGCTCCAACACAAGTGCTGATGTTGTTGCATTTTGTGGATGGCAGCTGACCTTGGGTACCCTGGATGCCCTGCGATCACTGGATCATATTCTTGTGCAGACAGTGCATTCTGAGTTAGCGGCATCATTGTATAAGGATGATCACAAAACTTATGGTGAAAAGCTCCTTCGGCAATTCCGGTTGAAATGGGTATCAGCAGTACAAATTATGGATGAACTTTCCTGGTTGAAGTTTGAAGTTTTTTTGCTTGAATCCGTCAACCCACGTGAAAATTCGTGCTTCAAGTTTGACCTAATCGAAGTTTTTTTTTCATTTTATTTTTAATTTTAAGTTTTTATTTCATTTTTATTATTTATTTTATTTTGCTGATTTTTTACTAAGCAATTTATTATTTATTAAATATTTTATAAAAATTTCTTTTATTACTTTATTTTTGAATAACAATAAAAAAATATTTTCAAATAAATTTATGAATTCCACCAAACTATTAGAGAATTTTCATGGATTTAAAATTTATAAAATCTACCAAACTATTGAAAAATTTTATAAATCAATTTTTTTAAAAAATAAAAAATAATAATTTTTATCGTCTAAAATATTAGAGAATTATTTCAAATTAAGTCTTACCAAACTATCGGGATACTTAATAAAATTCTCAAAAATTTTTACAGATCTTTTTATAATAAAACCTCACCAAATTATTGGAAGATTTGCTTCAAAGTAAGTTTTACCAAATTATTGGGGAGACTTATTGATTTTCTTGAATAAGACACTTTAATAAATCTGATGACAAAGTCACTTTAGAGTGGGACCTTAGTCTCAATGAATACTTCTAAGGTGAGAGAATTATCTTAAATTGCTACCAAACTATTGGGACAATTTTAAGATTAATTTTTAATATTTAATATTTTGATAAAAGCATAAACATTTTTTAAGGCTTGAATAATTTGGAATCAAAATGGTATCATTCTTGGGATGGGCGCTGTAAGGGTGCTATAACTTTCTTCACGCTTAATTGCACTCCCAAATCTAAAATTTGATTTTGCAGATTAGATTTAATCAGGTGGCCAATGACACCTAAACAAAAAAAGACTGATGACAGCTCCTCTAATCCATGTCTAGCGATAGGTCTACGGATCTGTACATTATGACAGTGATCCTTTTTTATTTCATTTCCTATTTCATGTAGGTTAAGAAAAAAAATCTCAAAAATTCCTCATTGCCCAATTCTTGTATAAGATTTCCAAAAAATTCTATTTGATTTTCTTTTCTTTCTTTTATGTTTATTTAGTTTTTATTAAAGAATAAATAAATAAATAAATAAAATATTTGTTGGGGCAAAATCCACATCAAAGTAACATACATTGGGCTCACAACCCGACAATCTTGACAAAATGAAAACTGAGAATTTGGATGCACACTTCAAATGAAATAGGATATCTACACCCATTCCTACGGATATTTAATAGGTTTGGGTAATTCCCGTACTTATAACGTTTAAAAAATAAAAATAAAAGTTTATTTTTTTAGCTTTTGTTATTTTATTTTGCACATTTATATAATTTTTATAAATATATTAATATATATTTTTAAAATAAAAATATATTAGTTCTAATTAATCAAAATAATAATTTATATTATTTAATAAAAATTTATTTACTAATATATATATATATATGGGGTATAGGTATGGGTATGGGATCATTGTTACATTACTTGTCCCCGTATTAGATAAAAAAAATCTAAAATCATACCCATCTTCATCCCAATCCCATAGTATAATATACATCCCCTCCCCATTTAAATAAAATGTCGGATTCTCTATGGAATATGAGTAAGATTGACATAATTTCAAATAAAAATTGATTACAGGAACCTTAAGTTTGGTAGAAGTTATACTTAACCTCTTAACACTTAATTTGATAAGAAGGAAATAAAATGTTTAACTATTAACTTAAGCCAACAAGACTTTGATTTAGTGGCGAGGAGGAGTCCTTGAAACTCTAAGGTTCCAAGTTTAAGTTTCATTATATGTGGGCTTGTTTTAATTTTATGTTGAATTTATTTAGTTAAGTTCTAATTTATTGATTAATTTATTTGTTTGATTATTTAGTTAATAATTTTGTTTTAAAAAAATATAGTAGAAGTTGCAAAAATTTCACTCAAAAAAAAAAAAAAAACTGAAAGTATATATGATAGGAAATAAAAGAAGAAAGGAAAAAAAGAACATTGCATTGCATACGAAATTGATGTATTTTCTTAGCAATAATCATAACTTGTGTAAAACATATTTTTTTATTAATTGAAAATATAAATTTATAATTTAAGGAATTAAATATAGTCCGTAATAAATTATTGGATATCCATTAATCCATATGCTTTGTTTTTATGCCATTGGATCGAACACAGCAGAAGTATTATTAGTTGGGTTGATGGGAAGGAAAAAAAAAAAACTAAAAGGTTAGCCGTTTGCCACAAATAAGATAAACCGGCTGGGAATCTAAACAAAATTAGTCTCAAAATTAAAACCAGGAACCATGCACATGAACACTGCTAGCCAGCTGGAAGACAGTAGTATATATGTAATTCCTTTAGTGCTAAAAAGTACTAGGTGGTAAGAAATAATTACCGACAAGAAAGAAAATTATATATATAGGTGTACTAGGTGGTAACTAATCATAAACCCAGTTAGGGTTAGGGTTAGGGATTCAACATCGACTTAGAGAGCAATACCAATGTTGATCGTTTCTCCTGATCAGTTTCCATTACCCCTTGGCTACCGCTTTTATCCCACCAAAGAAGAGATTTTACAGTTCTACCTTCCCCCCGCCATTAATGGAGAGCCCTTGCCCTCTAATGCTTTGATTGAACGTGAGATTTACGGTGAGAATAGAGAGCCGTGGAATATTTTTGATAAAGATAAAAAATGCTCTTATTGGGTTTTCACCATGTTGAAGAAGAAGAGTAAATCTAGAATTGATAGGACTGCTGGTTCTGGAACCTGGCTTGGTCGAAGCATCAAAGAAGTGAAGGATAAACACGGTAATATTTTAGGGTTTGATAAGTACTTCAGTTTTACTTGCAAGAAAGATAGATCAAACCGAGGCAGCAATGGACGTTGGATTATGCATGAGTTTTCCTTAAGCGACGAGGGTTTGAGCGATTATGTTATCTGCAAAATCGAAAACAAAGATGCGGTGGGTTCAGATCATCAAGACGACTCCACAGCAGAAGTTGGTTCAGATCATCATGAAAGCTACTTCTCCACGGCAGACGTAGAATCCGCTGACAAGAAGCGCAAAGCCTTGGAGGTTAATGATGAACAGATGTGCAAGAAAACCTGTGTTGATGATCAGATCATCAGTAACATAAACCAAGACAATGCAGATGAAAGGAATCCTGGAAGCAGTAGTCTAGCAAATGCTAATAGAGAGATTTGGAAGGGATTTGAGGATGAAGAAAATCAAGACCCAAACAAACAGCTGATGATCGATTCCAACTCTGTTGAGGCATGTAAATGGAACAACATGGACATGGCTTCATTTTTTAATGAGCTTAATGACGAGAGACCTGCCTTAGGTGCATGGAGCACAGAGGTTGATTATTCCAGTTGTCCCTCACTTTAAAGTCTACTAGGCTAAGGCCTTCTAAACGTCTTCGGACAATTCCTTTTGTTGCTGCCGCAGGGTAATTGGAAACTTCTTTTTATTGTTAATATGTAGTAATTTTTAAATTTTGGTCATTAAATGGTTTGGTATTCGCAAAAACATTGTATAAAATACTGTGGAGTTTAATTAAACTCTCTTTTCTTACCCAATTTAGATGTTTGATATAACTTCTTGTTTGTTGTGACATGGATTAAGGGTATAATTTAGTTTCTTGAAATTATTGTTATTACTATACCATAAGGTTGCTCCACTATGATCTTGAATTTCATATTTTGTATTTAATCTATGATTTTTGTTTGCTATATTTGAATTTGGTTGATGTAAAAAAAAACATAATTTATTTTTTTTATAGAAAATGCACATTTTAATTGCTTGTATTTTCTTGTTGCTCAAGATGATAATGATTTTGATAGTTAGCATTAAAATTACATGCATGGAGTGGGTATTTTAGTTTATTTATGCTTAATTCCAACAAAATTAACATGTGTACCCCTTATTACATTTTTAGTTTATTTTTAGGATTAATTATATATTTAGATTATGTTCAAATTCTCAATGTAATACTTAAATTAAAGTTAAAAATCGGTAATTAAATAATCAAACTTTATGTTAGTCCAAATTCTATGAAAAAATAATACAATTAGTCTAATAAATAACATATTCAAAAACAACAGATGAAAAACATTTCACGTAATTAACAGTATTAATTTAGTGTACAAATTGATACATGAAAGAAAAAGTTTGAATACTTCAAATTGTTATACTTTAAGTATCAAATATCAAAAATAAAAAATTCATTATTCAAATATAAAACTTATTATAATTCAAGTACCAAATTGTATTTAATTCCCTTTTTATCCTTCGATTCAACCGTTCAATTATGCTTCTTCTAATTTTTATCCCTTTAACATTCACGTTCAAAATAAGTTTTGAGTTTTTTCTATTTAATATCATAAATTTATTTTTTTATACTATTAAAGTATAATACTTTTTATTATCAAAAGTAAAAAATGCAAATTTAATTTAAAATATAGAAGAAGTAAGAGTAAAGATTGTTAAAAATTATAAAAAAAATTTAGGACATCTGAAATTAAAATAATCAAAGAAAATAGAACGTTGAAAATATTTATTTTGCCACAAGTTGTTCTTTTTAAGAGTTCAGCTTCGATAGAGTACCTTTCTCCCTTTACTAAAACAATGCTTACATTCTGATTGCAAAACCATTTATTTTTTTTACTGGTTTTCAAAACCATTAGATTTTGATTTACAATGTTCCTCGTTAGCCAAAATATATGATAATTAGGGTAAATTATACATTAATTTTTATAAATTAATCGAGTTTGATTCGAATAAAACTCACATTCTGTTCAGTTATTATCAAGTCGAGCTTAAATTCGAGTAGTTTGACTTATTGATTGAGTCAAGTTAGAGCATCTTTATATTTGACTCGAGTTATTCACAAGCTTAATCAAGTTTTTATATTTTAATATATTTTAATTATTTTAACTGATAAAATATTTTTAACTTGAGCACAAATAATCAAGTTTTTATCGAATATAGAAATCGAACTTATTTTTACATGTTAATCGAGCTTAATCGAATGAATTCGATTTTTATCTTGAGTCGAGTTTGAGCTAAAAAAAATTCAATCGAGTTTGAATCGAGTTTCGAATCTCGAATTTAGAGTCGAGCTCGAGCTTGAACTTAGTACTGTATTAACTTGAACTCAATCGATTACACCACTAATGACAACATTCCTGCAATTTTGAATCGTAACTACAATCCCATACTAGGTACCATAAGACTAACCACATAGAAAAATCAATTTAGTTACTATTAAAATTTATAATTCATATATTTATATCATATTTATATTATGTGAAACATGTCTAAAATATAAAAATTTATTGTATCAAATTAGAGTCACACGCTAAACTCAACATATCTTTTATTTTATTTTTGCTAAACTCATAAAATTTTTTTTAAACTGTCTTTTTTTTATGATATCAGTTTAAAAATGGCAACTCTAATTACCACTTACCATTGTGTAGAAACTTGGAAATAGTTTATTCAGTAATGATTTGATAAGGACTTGATATCATTAAACATTATACAGATCTATTTCACATTTGCGCTCACAAAGAGAGACACTCAATTAACAAAATTAAAACTATCATTAATGGAAAATTTTCATTAGTAATTATTGATGGATTACAGACAGAATATTAACAGATTGTAGTAAAAAAAAATTAACATTTACCATCAAAATATTGATAAATTATCGATAAAATTATAATTTTTGTTTAATATTTTTGTTGAGTTTACTGTTTAATTTTTTGTTATAAATTTGTTGAGATTTGTTGGGTTTTTGGTTAAATATTTGCTTAGTTTTTGTTGGGTTAAATTTTTAGTTTATTTTTGTTGATTTTTTGTTGAGTATTAATGTTTAGTATTATTAATTTTTTTTGAATTTTTTTTAGTATTGTTGAGTTTTTTTTTTTTTTTTGATTTGTTGAGTAATTTTTTTATTTGTTGAGTATTGTTGAAATTTGTTAGTTTTTTTTTTTTTAATATAGATTTATTAAGTTTTAGATTTGTAAGATTTATATTAGTTAATTTGAGTTTGATGTGTATTAAGATTTATATATGTTTTGATGGATGTTTTATATTTAAAATTTTTTAAATTTTAATAATAATTATAGAAATTAAATAATTTATGTTTGTACAGGATACACACCTTTTATTCATTGGTTGAGTTGAGAAAATTCTTCGAATATTTGATTTGAATTGTCTAGATGCACCTCCAAGACAAGTGGATAATTCTCCTGGTTCAATTACAATTGTTGCATGGCTCCACAGCAACTAGACCATCTTTAAGTTCTTGTACTCATACTAATGATGTTAGGTATGACTATGTTCAACTGGTAGCACCTTTACTTTTTTTTTCTACAATTGGTTGCCATAAGATATTTCATTTGTCACAAGTATCATATATGTTTTGAATTAGTGTGCGTCACTCGAGGATTTTGAGATAAAATGTCTAATAGATAGACTATTATGTGCTTGTGTAATGGATGCATATTGTTTCTTAAGTTTAAAAGCCAAGCATGGAAGTTTTAGGACATTTTGCATGTTATGCATACTTGTTACAAAACATTTCTTGGGTTCATTTTACTCGGGTGAAGATAATGCTGGTGCCAACATTTGGTGGTTGACTTTATAAATTTTTTTAGTATCGTGCCGTGTGGGAATTTCTAAGTTTTCTTAGATACTTGATGGAATTTAGGAAAGTAAAAAAAAAAAAAATGGAACCATTCTCTAGTTTTTCTCAAGGCATAATAACGAAAATTTCCAGGAAGATCATTGAAGGAGTTTGCAGCTAAGTATGGCTACAAGGAAGGAAAAGGACTATTGCCTAATGGGCAAGGATGAGTAAAACAACTTAACAGGAATTTTTGCTCACCAGGCCTCTCAGGCAACTAATTATACAGCAGTATTGGTACACATCATGATCATGTCTTGACATAATATTTGTAGCTCTGGACACTCGGTTATCGAACTGTGCATTTAGTTCTAACCAAATAAATTAACTATCTAACTAATCATGAACTATGCAGCTAAACCGAATTTATTTCACTTCAGTCTTTACTTCACCTACACAAGAAATTGTTGGGGGAAAGAGGGGAAGAACTGATTGATGTTAAAAATGGATCAAGTTACAAGATATGATAAAGCAGATCACACCTCATTGCTCAGCGGCGTAGGCCAGAATATACAGCTTTCCAGAAAAGAGGATGAAAATCTCCAGTTAAGACCTCCACATCCAACTTCTCTACGTGAGGCCATATCTGCCAAAAATGCAGATTGGTAGGAATTATTAGAAACAACAAATCCAGTTTGCTGCACATTCAGTCATCATGTAGGCTTTTGTTCAAGGCAATGCAATTAGAGAGGACAAACATATGCAAAGCAAGTACATGTGAGGAAACAAGCACTAAGCTGGTACGCATAAGGCTACATATAATAAGGTACATCTGTCAAGTCTAATAATATAGACCTTAAACAGAGTTATAGATGCATTCCTCAAAAATTAGAAAGGATTGACTATGATGTGGAGTTCACTAACCCATGTCATAATTCCCATATCTGTGTTTTAGTCTAAAGCAAATTTGTCAAACATGGTAAATTATTATTTCAAGCTAATTCTTGCATTCAGGAATGCTTCAGAACATTGCTAACCAACTTTAGAAAGTCCTAGAATCAAAATATAGCAGAAGTAGAGAGAGATAATATTGGAGGTGTGTACCACTGTCTGAGCTGATCATGGAATTTTTTTCATTTCACTGTTTAGGAATTTTAGTTTCTTGATTGACAGTTGTGAGCCAATTCAGTCATATTTTTTCATAATGTTCTAACTATATCATTTCTTGCTTTCCATTGCCTTGCAAAGCACCTACCACCACAGCCTAGGTCCATTCAGAACATTCCAGAAAAAAGATTTATAAACTCTTCCGCATCACACCATCACACTAGTTG
Organism: Durio zibethinus; assembly: GCF_002303985.1. The sequence continues at coordinate 593,517 of NW_019167871.1, forward strand.
AAGCCCATGACTGCAGTTGAAGCCCATGACTGCATCCATCGAGTAAGAATATGCCCAACAGCAGCCAAAAAGAAGGCTGTGCGGAGTTTAGACTACAATAGAAAGTCAGACCGATTGTGATCTCCTCTTAAATTTGGGAAGAGTTAAGAAATGTTGATTGAATATTTGGCATAACTTCCTAGTCAGAAAGTTTCAAATTGACAAAAAAAGGTGCACTTGTAGATTAAAAGCGATTTTACATCAGTTAATTTTCAGAAAAGTACTGCAGCAGCTATAGGAGACCAAAATTGGTGAAGAATAGTCATAGAGAAACATCGCAAAGTCATCAAGACATCCCAAAGAGAACAGGAGCTCAATGGTACTTCAGATGCATATTGCCTTGAGAAAGCCTTGACATAGCCCAGAGTCGATAAACACCACTGTTCTTTTTCCCTTACATTGTAAACATTTGTTGCCCTATCCCCGTTGGACTGACTGCAATATAGAATAAAAAATAATTAATTCACTGTTATCTTGATATTATGACAATGTGCACAAAAAGATGAATAAAGACAAGGGGAGAGTAAAGGTAGGGGGAGTTGGGAACTTTTCCTAGGTCCACTCTCATCATCCACCTCCATGGCTGATGATTCTTCAAGGACAACAGCCATTGAATCTCGATGGATAGACTTTAACGCTCGCAATATTCCAGCTCTAGATGCATCGGGCAGGCATTCCATCAATACATTATTAAAGTTCTTGTATAGAGCAAGTAACAAAACCTACACATTTCAATCACATAAAAAATAGAATAAGGTAATTGGAACAGAATTTTGATGAAAAAAAGGATAATCTGGTAGTTTCTGCTAGTAGCAGACGAAGAAACACTAGTAAACTTATAAAGGAGATGGGAAAAAAAGAAAAAGAGAAAACATGTTTAAATAAGTAAATATATATTCCATTTTAACAACACCAAACTTCTCAAACTAAATCTGCCATTACCACTTCATTAAAGCAAAGAGTATACTTAGGTGCATTATCCAAGTATAACTAAAAAAGAAAATTAAAATAAAATTACAACCTATATATGTAGGATGTAAATTTGTCCATCTAATTTTGGACATTAGAATTTAAGTGTAATTGTGACATTCAAGGCAGATCAGAACATGCTGATTAAAAGGCATGGACATGAATACTGGTCTATGCATCAAGCATATAAATTGTGTATGTATACCCTCCCGAACATACTAGCGAAGAATTCAACCAAAAGGACAAAGTTTCCCCTCAAAATTGTAATGCTTTGGAAAAAAAAAAAAAGTTATGTTAATTGCATCTAATACCTCATTTTCATCAAGAGTTCGAGCAAGAAGAGCCTCCTCAGCCTCTAAAGAGTCACAAATAGATACTTCCTCTTCCTTAGCTTTTTCAGCCTGAGTTTTTAGAAGCTTTAACCTTGCAGGGTTTTCACCAAGAACAGGTTCACCTTCCACTAGTGTAAGCATTGACTCAGCAGCCTCTAAGTCTGCTTTTGCCTTAGATGCAGCTTCTTCCACTGATATAACACCCTTCTTCAGAGATGATAACTCTTTTCCTAAATCAGTGATACGATTGTATGTCTTACCAACTGCATTCCTGAGAATCTGTGGAATTAAAAGAGAAAAGTTTTTTAGATGGAACTAATTTTGAACAGATACAATGAACATTTTTGAACAGATACAATGAACATGATATAAAACCACAAACAGACATATGATTAATTTTCCGAAGAGAATACAAGATAAATGATTGCACAAGCAGTTACGGGGTACAAAATTAGAAATAGAAACAGGGGGAAGGGGTAATTATCAGTTTCTTTTCATGCAAAGCAAGGGAGTAATTATTTTAATTTTAGATCAAAGCTTCCCTTAAGTTCATTTTGGTGTTTTTTTTTTTTCATTTTTTTAAGAAAAAAACCTTAGGATCTCAAATGCTTGCATAAAAACTCCAGTATTTAGTAAATTTCAATGTCCAAAATAGTAACAACAGGGATTGGAAATGGCTTGAACTTTTTCTGTTCATTATGAAAGATTGGGGGACTTTGGCATGTCTATTAGCCTAATTGAATTTGCAGAATTCAATTCAACCACACATTAAGCAGGTCCGTAGCAAGGAAACCAGGAACTATACATTTGAAACTATGCTTTAGTTTGTGGGAAAAGCAGGGAGGGTGCTGGCAAATATAATCCCATGGATGGTCTGATATATGATATTGCTCAATGTTTCTGGAGAGAAGACCCATCTCACAATGGCCAAATTAGATATAAGACAATAACCCATCATCCTATCAATTGCAATGGCTGTCATCTGTGCATTGTTCTTCCACTATGAACTCACTTCAGCTAAGAGCATGACCTGCTTATCCTCATCAGGACAAATTTTTGCGATGACCTGCCTATATCTCTCCAAGACAGTGATTAAATGAGTGAAACTTTAAGATCCAATGTCAAGAAGGGTTTTTACAACCAAACTTAGGGTAAATTCCAGCCATGAGGAGGATATATATTTTCCTCAATCCAAGAAAGTATCTCACGTGCTGTCTGCCTTCCTTTCACCTTGTTGCTAAGTTCTGCAGAGAGTGCATGTTGTTCAGTTATTTCTCGACCATCCTCTACACTATACTTGAAGTTTGGACCACCCTTGGGTGGAAGCAACTCTTCTAGAGCAGGTGCATTCTCAATGCTCTACATTAACAAATGTCATCAAGATGTAGCAATTCTAGCATGTTTCCTTACCGGCTTTATTTTCTCCCAATATGACAAATGAAGTTCTCTTTCCAAGATCTCTTGAACAAATACATGCTGTGGAGCCCACTTTGGGAATTCTAGGACATAAGCCCATTCTTCCCAAGGCCAAATAAATTTGAAGTTCGATCTGTAGAGGAGGGAAATTATTGTTAAATGTACACAAATCAGCTGAAAAACTAATCTCAAATTAACATCCAGAAAGATGGACCAAGGGATCTAGTTAGTGCACTGAACATCTGGCTGAATCAACAGTCATTAATTGGATGTACGATCCAACGTGCTAAATATCATATTTGTCAAGCATAAAAAGTATATATATATATATCGTGATAAAAAAAAAAAAAGAATAACAGAACTTAATGTAGACTTACAGATGGTGTGAAAACCAAAGGATAAGTTGTGTCCAACATTCCATATCTAAGTCCGCAATCTTATAAAAAAGAGCACGAACTGCACCAGCTACAACTGCAGGAAAGGCCCCAGAGAGAGCCTAAGCAAAAAACCATGATGTCAGACACTTAAAATAAAGGCCAAAACAATTTCTTATGAAAAGGAAAAAAATAGAAAAATAAGCATAACAGCTTCTATATTACCTTACAGAGGTCCATAATAACCAGAGTGTAATGTATTAGCTTGAATGGGGGCTTTGGTAACAAAAGCAGCTGCAACAACAGACATCATTTCCATATCAGAGGTTCTAATAGTAGGTAAGAGATAATAAATGCAAAAATACATTCTTTTTTAATTAGAAAAATACATAAACGGGCTTCAAACAACAAGTTAAGCCTTAAATGGTCATAACAGTAACCACACCTTTAAAATGACCTTTTGATAGTAACATTGTAAAGCAGTTGTTAATTTGCTTTTTATTTGGTTTTGTAGTTAATGGTAATAAAAGAAAATAGAACCAGCTAGAGAGGGCCAATTTTACTTTGACCTGCACAATTTGAGGGAGGAGCATGAAAGAAACAGATAATAGAAGTAATGATACAAGTTGTTAGCAGCCAATGGCACAATGGTGACAAGAAAGACACTTGATCTTGTATTCTAGGAGCCATTTTGCTTCAATGGCCATTTCAATATTTCTTTCACTTTTTTATAAAAGAAATAATTAAAGGATTATTTGCTAAGTCAAATACACTCCTGGTCACAACTATCCATTGGCAACAACGTATTAGCTATATGATATAACAGGGCATTTCATGATGCATGCAGCTAGTGAAAAAACCATACATGACAAAATTAAAGAAGATGGTCTTCAATCACCTTATCTATTTAAACATGTAACAATTAAATTTTCTCCTAAATTCTCCAAGAAACATCATCACGTACTTTAAATTTGACAATTACAAATAAATTCAGAAGAGGTATTATTTTGGTTTCATGGATTATACTAAGTAATGGCCTAATTTGGTGGATTCCTCTTAGAGGTAGGTAATGTATACTTAAAAGACATTACATATACATAATAGGTTTCTAACTCTTCCATTATAAGCAAATGACAAAATGGCAAAATGCCAGATAACAAGCAAGTTCAAGCCATTTAAACGTAACAGGAAGCATGAAATTATTTAGTGTTGTTGTCCACTAGCTACAGGTGCAAAAGAATTAATATTCCTGTTTATATTTTATGTAACAACACATGAAAGGAAATCAATCCTTGCTATTGACAAATAGCAATCAGAACATATAACATAACTTTTCCCTGAGATAATTAAAATTATGACAAAAGGCCTTAACATACTTTTATAAACTAAATGATAAGGAATAATTCATTTTAAAATATAAAGAAACAAGATCATGCTGATGATTGAATCAAAGAAAATCATGAATAGCAGCAGCAAACATGCAGACACAGGTAGCAGCTGATTTATCAGAACAATGCTAGAAAATCAATAAAAGTCCAGTTTTTAACTCTTTCAAAATGCAACTAAGTGGTTAAAGGAAAATGCATTAAAAAAAAAAAAATCTTTCACTGCTTCTGATTGTTGCTGACTATCAAGTAAAAGATCAGTGAGTTTTCAATGTCTACACAGCAGACTGATATTTTCACTATTGTTTTTGTAATTAAAAACCTACTAAATTCTAGCATCTCTTCAGTTCACAAGAGTTAAACCATAAAATGTGGGTAAATATGAATAAATATTACAAAAAAAATAGAATAAGGACTTGTAAAATACAGTTTGCCCATTGTGATACTATCAAACACAAGATGTTTGACAAAGGAATAGCTTCAGTTTAATAGTCTAATAATTCAGATTATACCAATCTTCTTGGGTAGAAAATAAACATTGTTATTGATAAATCCATGCCCTCTTGACTTGCATCTATCCTCAGATAATTTTCAAGCTCGTATAGTTCATAATGAGAAAAAAGTAGAATCATTAAGGAAAATTATGAAAGCCATTAAAGTAAATAAAAGAAAATAATGAAAGGTCAGCATTGTGTACAAACCATCCATTGAAGAACAAAAGCACATCCAGCAAATACTCTTCAACAACAAAGTGATCAATAGGCTGCAGATCCTGTCAAACAAACAAGAAATGAAATATAGAGATAGAGCTACAAAGAAAATCCACATTGGGGAGAGGGATGGATAAACATAAGCTGTTATAGGCAACTAAGCTTTACACGACAAACCCTTGTACCATCTTTGTTGAAGAAGGAAAATGGTGGTGGCACGTGAGAAATGCAAGAATGACATCTTAAATAATTTTACCTCTGTTTTACTAGCAGGAAAAATATTAAGTCTACGTGCCCTTTGCGGATACTTCAACTCTGCATCACGCTTTTGTTTTCCATAAGTTACATCAGAAATTATGGAAGGCAGATCAGGTTGCTCAGGACAGCTAATGGGCCCAAACTCATAAGACTTTCCAGCAACTTGCTGGGCTTCAAATGATAGGTGAGGTCTTGGAACTAGCACATCAAAACAAATCATAAAATTAAAACTTTCATGCAGAAGATAGAAGGGTGGTGGAGGATGGGAATTAAAGTGGAGAAGAACAAAAGTTACTCCAATGCAGATAGATGGCAGAGAGAGACCATAGAAAATAAATTTGTATCAGAAAATATACTAAATAACTTCTTGTCCATATTACCAAGGTAATAAACATTCACATTTATGGCAAGAGTGAAGGGTTCAAAGTTATAAAATAAACAAAGACTAGATATGTTACCACTTTTAACTTTCCACCCATTGCTAGATAGAACTTGTATCCGTTGCCATAAATCTTCAAGGAAATCCTGAAGGAACATTATGGGAAATATCGATGAAGAAAGGTGAATCCTGGCTATATCAATAATTAAGAATTGTTGTGTAAAATTGGAGAAGAAAAAAAGAAAAAGGAGCATAAAATAATGAGGAATTAACAATGATGGAAAGACATAACCTAGTTCTGTTAATCATTATCACAACTATCAGAGCTAACTGCTAAAGCCTAGAGTCTTTCTAAGTCAATTAATCCATAGCACAAATATCCTCAATGCCAAAAGATGTGTCTATACTATACTTTGTAAAATTCCTAACATATTGGTCACTTTTGAAAATGATTTTACTGAGCTGCAAAGTAATGGATATGATCTAAATAGAATTCAGACAAATAATGAACATATGCAGCATTCAATATAGTTCAAATGATGTAGGACATGTAGGGAGAAGAGATAGAATATAGAAATCAAGGGGGAAACTCATAAATAGATTGAAGCCACTAGAGAGAAACAGAGGAAATCAAGGAAGAAACAGAACTTAGGGAGAAAACCAGACAGAATCAATCGAGGGGAAAATCTCAATATCACAAAAACTCAAATATTCAATATTCGAAACCTAATTGAAACTAAAGTAACCTAGGTATTTATAACTAAACCAAAAACCCTAATAAAATACAAAATACTAATAATAACCCAAAAGCCCTAATATTTGAAAAATAACTCAAAATACTAAAATCTAAAATATCCTAAATATATGCAAGATTACTATCAAACATGTAAAATATAAAATAAAGTCCTAGATATTATAATCCCTCAACTAATATGTTTGCATTCTCCATCATAAATTTGACCAGTCAAGTATAATATATAAAACTAAGCATTTCATTTATGCCAGGCACACACACAAGTCTAAGAAATTTCCACAATTGACACAGAATATTCAAGATTTAATCTTAGAGCACACAGACTAACATCAATAGTTCCCAATCAATCCTAGTTGCCCAACAATAATAATGCACCAGAAAATGGTTGCAGGAATCCATTTATATAACCAGCATAACCAAGATCATCAGTTGCAACACTTCATGAGTAAACTGCCACAGCAGTATGGACAACCATCATAAAAACACTACTTTTGACAACCAAAACTAGTCCTAGCAGTTTTACCCCTCCTTAAGAGGGATAAAATCCAAGGTTCAAATCCTCCCATGGAACTCTTCATGCATACCCAAAAAAAAAACCAGTTCCACCATTCCAATTTGCATGAGTGCATGCTTACAGAGCTCATTTCTTATTGACAGTTAACAATAGGACCAAAGGAATAGAATCACATTGAACAACATATAGAGACCAAAATATTGGATATCCAACGATAAGATTTCAATTCAGAACAGGTAAAGGATAGGTGAATTGCAGAAGGAGAACATCCCTTCTCAACAAGTTCACCTCCAGAGTCATCATCCTCAAAAAAAGATAATCCAGAATCAGAAGTAAGCCTACGAATGCTCAAATAGGCTTGTATACCAAGCAAGACTCTTTCTATCTCCTCAGGAACTTGCTGAATGCATACACATTTGTTTCTTTCAGAATACAAAATAAGAATCACAGCTAAAATTGAGTGAATTTGATCTATCACCGTAACAGGCATAAATAAAATAAACAGAAATGACAAAATACATTCACCAAGATGCCCAAGCAAACAATCCTGGCAACCTAAAGGATTATGCAACCTAGGCAGTATGCCAAGTGAATTACACACTGATCCTCAAGATTTTCCTGTCATTTGAAATTTACACTGCTTTTTTTGGATAAAGAAAATATTGTTATCCTATAATTCTAAACAACCAATTAATTTTTTCTAATTAGCAACCTAAAATTTGTGGTTGAGTAAATTTGATGAACTTTTACTTGTCTAAATGGAACGCAGAATGCAGGTGATTAAAACACTTATTGAAAAAAAAAAAAAAAAAACCTAATAAGTAACAATTAAAAAGAGATATTTCTTCAATACAAATATCTTTTAATCTAATGTACTTGAAGTTGAAAGTGAATGGAATAGGATGCTGCAGTTTTTTAACACTTTATAAGGGATGGAAAAAGAAAATAAATAGGAAGGGGTGATCAGACTGGAAAAAAGACCGATTCAACTAAAAAAGATTATACGAGAGACAGAGAACAAGCTGGATAAAAGACTGAATCAACTTATCCAAGAGCTTAACATATTATTATATATGATTGCGATTGAAAAATATGATATGATGGGACAAGCATATTTGTCAACTACAGACATGGAATAAGCTATGGTGGTGATGATTATGCGTTTTTAACACTTTTTATTATTATTCTAACACATTTTTTATACAGGTTTTATGTATTTTCAAAGATCAGACTATATTGTTTGTAATAAAAAATGCTTTTATTTCTATATACCACCATTTCTGTATTATAATTCTTTAAAAAGTCCCATGATGCAATGTCAGACCAAGATATAAATAATACCAGCAGACTGAAAACATAAGTAATAATATGAACATATGCATACCAACTATTGACAACCAACTTAACTGACAATGATCCCAACCTAACAAAACATCACTTATTAAGAGCTACGGAAGGCCTCACCTCCATGAGTTCTGCTCCTTCCCATGGAAGACAGGATAAAATGCAAGTCACATAAAAGTCAGCACGTGCTTGCCAGGAAGGATTCCCTTTCTCTTCATCCAATGTTGTGGCAGCTGATGATAATAGAGTTTCAAAGACAACTACAAGGGAAGCAGGTTGGAGAACTTTACTGCACATCTGTAGAACACAAACAAATAAAAAGGATAAAGCTTCTTATCATCTTGAAAACAACAATAAATATACTTTCATACAGGATCTGATCTAACAAATTAGTTATAAAACAACCACCAATCGGCTAAAGTTTAGAAATGCCTCCTGCTTGTATAATGCCCTAATATCCATATTTATGTCCATAAAGCAACTTAGGAAAGCAAGCTTCAAAACGTGTAAGTATCTGTTATAAGCTAAAGCTGTAGATGCTGCCCATACGGTCTCAAAGAACATTTACAGAATATGCACCAGAAAGAAGTTCATAAATAGTTAAGCAATATCTACTATGAGTTTGTCTTCCCTCTTGGTTTTGTACTTCCTGGGTTTTTGTTTGCAGTTGCAATACCAACAAGATTTTGTTAGTAGAATTTCATTCATAAAAAGAAATTTAAATAGTAAGAGTTGCATAGTCTTCCAAAATTAACTTTCATTAATGATGAAATAAATAGCATAGAGGCTCATTCTTGCACTAGTTTTCTTTAGTGTTTTCACTTCAATCATATGGACAAGGTGAAGTTAAATGCTACTATTACATTTCCAGTCATTGAAGTCTATTCCCAAAACAATCACTACAGCACTATTATAGCCAAATAGCTATAATAACACCAAACATACCAAAACAGTCAGAAACCATATTAAAATTTGAATTCTGTCACAATTTCCAGAATCTAGAGCATCCTGAAAAATCCAGCATGGAGAGAATGTGAGAAAAAAAAGTATAATGTAGAGAAAAAAGACAAAAACCCCTAAAACAACCAGAGGAATAAAATCTTGAAAACCAGCCAAATTAGAAACTTCTTACCTGAAAACTAATTTGAGTATTCTTAACTATTTTTTCGACAAGTCCTCATCTTCCAGGTTTAGCAAATCAACCTGAGAGAGAGGTATTAGAACCTGTAGGAGATGTCATTAAATATGCAAGGGGGAAAAGGGAACATCCATGAATATAAGTCAATTGATAATAAGGGGTAAAAATCACTTACAAAAAGCAAACATAAAAAACTATAAGGTTGTAATATTTCTCCCTTTTACTTTCTTTTTTTCTGCAGCAGTTGAGTAACAAACACGTAAAAGATGGGGAGTTCTGTACAACAAGAAATCTTGTACAGGCATCTTAAATCTCTTTATTGTGTTCTTAAACAACTTTTTGTTTGCAAAATTAGAATCTTTTCAACAGGATCACTAATGAAAGCCCTACACGGATTCTTAGACATGTAAAAATATTCCCTCCTTTATTTTTCTTTTGTCTCTTCATTAAGATGGGAAAAAGAGAGCATAAGAAACACTCTTTTACAATAGAAAACAAGCACAATACTTTTTCACAAGGTTATTCCAAAGTGGAAAATAAAAGATTTAACAAATTGTCCTTACCTCACTACTACATAAGCCTAAAAGGGCATCATGATAACAACTCATGAAATTTCTCTTCATATGAATAAGAGCTATTACGAAACGCAATTGACATAATGATAAAAAAAAAAAAATTTAATTGAATTGATGGATCAACCAGTTGAACCAATTGAACTGTGAAAGTCCAACTGAATGGCTCATGATTTGAGTTGGTTTTTAAAACATAGGTGTTCACTGTAGTCTGGCAAAAGTTGATCCACTGAATGTTATTATTTAAGTATTTAGCTACAACTGAAAATGCAAGGAAAACAAATTTTGGTCCTAGTAAAGGATTGTCAAGGCTTGTTCTGGCCTTTTGAGTTTTTTCTTATTTAGAAAAGCTCCCTGTTATCATCTTTTAGTATCACTACGATAATTTCACAAATTATGAAAAAGGGGGCATGCAGATCATCAGATCTTCCACCCAAGAAGTGATCTGTAAGACTAGTCAATTAGTGATCTTCAAAGGAGTAACATGACAAGCAATAGAAATCTGATCCCCAGTGCTCAGAGTTTTACTATAATAATCTCTGCTTACATGATAAAGTTTTTCATTGTTATTATTCATTTTTATAAAAAAAAGTTTACTTTGCATACAATAGGATTACACTAATTTTGACAAACTTAAAACTTCTTCTCCACACCTATTATGGGGAAAATGCCCAGAATGCATAGCCCCACATTGTCAAAAATAGATTCAGCATGCTTTTACACACACTCACAAATTCATCCAGATATTTACATATAATCTATGCCTGGAACAAATACATTAAAAAAATTATTGTAAAAATACACTGTGAGCGATGTGTCAATATAAACGAATGAGTACTTTTGTTTACAGCTGACATTGTCAAATGAATGGAAAAGCATCAAAGTACAACAGAAAATGAGAGTTAAAAAGGCTTAGAAGAGCCTTACCACTGTTCCATACAGAGGAATCTTGTGAGGCAATTGTTCAGCACATTGGAGAAGGAAGTGCCATGATAAAGAGAGAAAAAAAAAAAAAGATAAATGCTTTGGCAATTATCAGCAACAGAATCTTCGCACAAGGTGGAGGGGGACAAGGGGGTGGGGAATAAACTACCAATTACCATATCTTAATATGAGCTAATAAATTGATCTGCATACAAGCAAAACTCAACAAACTTCCACCTTTTGGCTTGAACTCAAAACACCATTAAAACAAACCATCTTTTCTTCTTGAAGGGTTTCTAAAAATATGTATAGACAGAAATCAAAATAAGCATTCAATACTCAGTATAAACCTCAAGCAGGGAACTATATCAAATTATCTGAAGAAAACATCCTCCAACTCATCAACCGACAGTTTCCTCCATCATTAAAGTGGACTATTCTATTAAAAGCAATCTTAGAGCTCCGATTGAGGTTATTCAAAGAATATAATAAATTACCAAAGAATGCATGGCTGTGTTTTCCCTCTATTCTATTTTTATTACATCCTATCCAGATTTTCTTGATGTATGATAGATGTTGTGCATATTTATGAGGTGTTGTCTTTATGTGTACATCTTGCAGTATCTTCTACTTATCCATATAAAAAAGGAGACAAATTTTTAAATTCCACAATTAAGATTTTTAACCACTTTATGAAACCCCTCCCCTCCCATAGCAACCAACAAGAGAATAAACAAAACATCTCTTTTTCATAAATGCTTGAAGCGCTTGTGATCAAACTTTACCACTAATTTTCAAAATAGCATAATAGCAGCTTATATCTAGAGAACAACTAAACTAATGAAATGTAAACGGAAAACACCTCCCTAAATATGAAAAATGTTTCTAATTCACTTATAGGTTGCTGAAAAAAAATTAATTCCAAATGAAAATCTAAAAGCTCCACTCTGAAGCCTACACAACTATTTCAGAATTTCCCATTAAGTACTTGAAATTTTCTCCCATTTTCAACCAAGCCAGAACTACAATGTGCACTAACAAAAATAAACTGTAAGGGAAAAGTTTTTTTAAAAGCAAAACAAGAAATGAAGGTTACAAGCAAAATATCGGAAGAAGAATGCTCCAGCTCTCTCCACAAAGCTCCATAGCAAGTTTCCTGTAATTTCAACAAGAAAACCACAAAAATAGAAAATAATAAATAAATAAAATAAAATAAAATCCACTGTGAACTAGGGCTTAATTGTGGGGAAAGAAATTAGAGGAAAAATGTACGGACAATGTAGTCTTTGAATTCGAAAGAGGAACTGTACTCCGAGCATACGTCGCCGATTCGAAGAAGAAGGCTTCTCCAGCTGCTCATATGTTTTTCCTGTTTTCTTTTTCTGAGGGAAACAAACAGGCTTGGCTGGAGAGCAAATCATACTAAACGAAGAGTTTCTTGGAAAATACTAAGACTAATGATTGGATAAATATTAATAAAGAAAAAAGAACGAAAGGAGAAGAATGAAAAAAAAGAGTTTTTTTAAAGAAAAAAAAAAGATATATGAAAATTTTGTTTAAATAATTAAAATTAATAAAAAAAATTTAATAATCATTATTTAAATAAAAAATGAAAAATAATTTTTTATTGTTTATGATTTAAAAATATATTTAAATCATGATATATTTATTATTTTATCAAATCTTATAATTATTATTATATCAATTATTTTTAATTAAATAAAATAAAAAATTATTTTATAAATATGTATTAATAAATTTTAAATTAATTAATTATTTTATAAATATAAAAAATATATTTATTTATATTTAACTATTCATTAAAATCAAATCACACGAAAAAAGAAGATTTTACAAGAGTTTTTGATTTGTTACGCTCTTTGGACGTTAACCCTAAAGAGGAACAGTTGAGGCCCAAGATTTTTTTGCCGTCCTCAACTTCGGCCTTAAACTATGAGTTCAGGCCCATGGACTACATTTTGCTTTTAGATTATTTCAAAAAATTAAGTAATATTTGGTTTCAAAAAATAGAATTATTTTTATTTTTATTTTTTTAAAATAAAAAAAATAAAAACGTGATTGATAATTAAAAATAAAAATAAATTTTTAAAAAATAAAAATGAAAATAGATTGAGATATGAAAGCAAAAAAAAAGTTTTTAATTGTGAAAATAAAGGATTCACATTATTTTTTTTATGTTTTACAAGTTATCATATTTGAATTTTTTTAATATTATTAATTAATAAATATATATTATATTTATAATTAGATGTTATTAATGGTAATATCATTGAATATTTTATTTATTTTTTTATTTTTTGCATTTGTAGAAAATAATTATTATTTTTATTTAGTATATACATTTTTAAAAAACAAAAAATAATAATTATTTTCTAAAAAGTGAAAACAAAAAATAAAAACAAAAAAGCATTTTCTTAAACTAAACAAAATCTTAATTTTCAAATTTTAAAATTTAACTTAATTAAATTATGGAGTCATTTTTAAAAGGTATTATGTAATAATTTTAAAATTTAAATTATTCGTACGTATAATCTTTTTTCTAGTACCAAATTACAAACTCTTTTATAAAATCAAAATTAATTTTTGAACCGTTAACATAGTGAAAATTTTAATATATGTTTATTAGTTTGATTGATAATAATAATAATAATAATAATATAATAATAATAATAATAATTGAAGTGGTGAGTTTCCACAAAATTTTATATTTTCTTCGTGATATAGAATGGCACATATTAAGAAAAATTCTTGGCTCAACATAGTAAGCCTAACTTGAGTTGAGAATTTTCTTAACCAAACAACCATATTTTCTCGCGTAACTACCAAAATTTTTGTCAATTTCTAGTTAGTTTCTCTTATTGCCCAATGTTCGAGTGGTGAAATGGCTTGCCAATCTTTCTTGTCAAGTGTAGCTAATTTTGTAAAGTATAAACAGAAGAGTGAGGCAAATTGGAGAAATCTACTTTCCACCCCAAATGATCAATCTTTACAATTATTTCCCCTTAATTAGTAGATGGAAAGATCTTTGTCAAGCCATTCGATGAACTGTACGATGAGGGAGTGCATCAATGGCAAAACTCTTTAGTGGCTCAATTCATTGGTAAGGTTCCTAATTTCAGTCAATTCCAATGATTGGTTAGTTTGTTGTGGGGTAAAGAAAGCCTAGTCATGATTAAGCCTGCTAGTATCAACCTATTCATACTACAATTCTCTTCTGAGCAAGATAGAGATAGAGTACTAGAGTCAGGGCCATGGCATATACAAAACAAAACTATCATTGTACGTAAATGGTGTTGGGAATATTGACTCAAATCCCATAAGAGATTTGTTTGAGATTTGTCAGATATTGCTTGATGGATAAAAAGACTTGCAAAAGAAAAATTCCAAGAGAAAGAGAATTCTTAATAGGTAAATTTGACTTGCAAGAGAAGAATTCTAAAAGGAAAGAGATTCTTAATAGGCAAGTTTGACTTACAGGAGAAGAGATCTAAAAGGAGAGAGATTTTTAATGGGCAAGTTTGTATGGTTATAAATAGGTGAAGTCTCTACAGGGTTAGGTATGAGAAAAAGATGTAAGAGAGTTGTAGGGTTTTGTGGGATAGACACCCCATAAGAGTATTAAGGTTTTACGTCTTATGGGTGTGTATGTTTGTTTGTGAGTGGCCTAGAGGAGATTGAGAGGGTCTACATAGGTATGATATATAGGAGCATATGGGTATGTGTTTGGTTATATTGAAAGGGTGCATAAGGGTTTGGGTTTGTGTTTGTTTGGGTTGAGAATACTCCATAGGACTAGAGGAGATTGAGAGTGTCTTATGAGTATTGATTGTTGAGTGAGGTTTATGATTTGATGTAAGTTTGTAATTCTCTACAACTAGTAAATCTTTTTTTTCATCCGTGGATGTAGGTCAGTTGGATCGAACCACGTTAAATTATTGTTTCTTATGTGTTTGATTTATTGTTTGATTTCACTTCCGTTGGTGTGATTGGATTAGAGGCTTTTAACCCAACAAATGGTATCAGAGCTGTGGTGTTCCCCAACAAATGGGAGCTAGGGATGAGAATATTAGATTTCTAGATGAATAAATTACCTGTATGGGTACATCTATGAAATGTGCCTTTGGAGTTATATACTAAAAAAGGATTGAGTTACATTACTAGTGCACTGGGCAATCCAATGTACATGGATAAGATTACAGGTAATTTTAAAAGATTAGTTTATGAAAAGATTTATGTTAAGGTTGGGGCAAATGTTGAGGTGCCTTAATTTATTGATGTAATGCTAAGGGATGGCAAATTGGTCTCCATTAAAGTAGAGGTACCATAGATGCCTCCAAAGTGTTAATATTGCAAAATCTTAAAGCACGTGGATAAAACTTGTATGAGTAAGCTAGTGGTTGCTGAGATAAAAGTATGGTAGCCAAACAAGTAAGATGGTAAACCTGATGAAGTACAGGCTATGGAGGTAATGGAGAGAGCAAGATGGTTGCTGAGAGGTTAGGCAGCCCAAGTGTTATACAGGAAACAACTGAGGATGGTAATAATGAGGGTAATGGGGTGCACAATGTGATTGACGCACAGAAGATAAATGAAGCTATGCTTGGTAATAGCAGGCTGAGAACAGGTCACCAACAAATAGTAAAGTTTGGATTAGCAAATAGATTTGCTATCATTGGTAGTTGAGGATGGTGATATAGAGAGTGAGGGGGTACTTGGCTTGTAAGAGATGGAAGTAGCAAAAACTGGTATCAGCTTGCTAAAGAAAGTACGGCCAACTTCAACTAGTGTTGTAGACTTGATGAAGCAACTAAAACATCCCATTGATAAAGGCTAATAAAAGCAAGTAAAGATGGACATCTCTGCATTGGGAGGAAATACTTTTTTCTCTCACTCTACATAAATTTGCTTAGTTAGAATGTCAGAGGACTCAATGCTTCTCTAAAGAAAATAAGGGTTAGAGGTAGGATTAGAAAGTTAAAAGTAAGTATAGCCTATTTGTTAGAAATAAGAGTAAAACAACAAAATGTGCAGCAAATATTGAATAACTATTTTGTTGGCTGGTCTATACATCATAATTACTTTGCTGCCTTGAATGGAAGAATTTGTTTAATGTAAAAACTTACGGTGAATGTGAATTTAGAGGCATTCACTAATCAAAGCATCACTTATAGCATTCTTAATGGTGCTCAATAGTTTTATCTTACTATCATATATGGGAGTAATGCTGAAAAAGAAAAGAGGATGTTATGGGAACATTTGAGTACCCTTCAAAATACTATAAAAACTGGTCAAAGATCCTGATTGGTGACCTTAATGTTGTAGCTCATCCCACAAAAAGGTTTGACCATAATGGCTCCCTAGTTCCTAGCTTGGGCACAAAGGATTTTCAGAATTACATACAAAAATTGGCTATGCTTAACCACCAATATATTAGGTCACTTTTCATATAAAGTAATAACACTCTTTTCAAAAAGTTGGATAAAGTCTTGATAAATGGTGCTTGGCTCACTCAACTACCAGAATCTATTATTGAGTTTCTATCTCCTGAGGTCTCTGATTATAGTCTTACCTTAATCAAGTTAGAAGTGGCTAGGCGGATTCCACCTAAGCCATTCAAATTCTTTAACTTCTGAGCTAAACATCTTGAGCTAAACAGATGTTCTTAAGCTAGTGGAAGAGTCTTGGAGGAAGCCAGTAAAAAGATGATCTATGGCTGTGCTATATAAGAAGCTTAAGAGACTAAAATTGGTATTGAAACAATTCAATTTGAGACAATATTTTGACATAAAAGAAAAAGTAAAGGTTACAAAGGGAACAGCTGGTTGCTATGCAAATTGTTGTATTGGTTGAACTTATTATTACTAATAAAGAAGAGGAATAAAAGCTTTCATTGGAGCTTCATGAGTTGCAAAAAGTTGAAGAGAGTGTATGAAAGTAGAAATTAAAGGTAAGATGGATACAAGAAGGGGACCAAATTATAGGTTTTTTTCAAAGGATGGTGATGGCTAAACAAATGAGAAATACTACAAGAGTGTTGTATGATAGAGAGGGGCATAGGCTGGAGGAATTTGCACAAATCTCAAGAGAACTATCCTATTTTAAACAGTTTGTTGGGAATAATTGATGGTAATGTCACAAGCTAGTCAAAAAAGCTTTTCGCTTAAATTTTATTAGTTTCCTTAACTGAAACCCAACAAGCTATACTATCTCAAGAAGTTACAAGAGAAGAAATAAATAAAGCTATATTTTCTCAACATGGGGATAAAACACCTGGTCTCGATGGCTACAATGCTCAGTTCTTCAAGATGGCTTGGGACATAATGGGAGATGATGCCACTGAGGCTATTTTATACTTCTTTTAAACAGCAAACTTGTTTACTACTTTTAATTCCACTATAATTACCTTCGTGCCAAAGTCTTAATCACCTGGTAGCATCTTAGAGTATAGGCCAATATCATGTTGCTTTGTTATCTACAAAAGCATTACTAGAATTTTAATAGCCAAGATGCAGCAATTCTTGCCATTGCTAATCAATAACAACCAAAATGTTTTTGTCAGGGTAACAAGCATCACTGACAATGTGCTTATGGCATAAGAGTTGGTAAGAGGTTATAGCAGAATAACTCTCTTTCATCGGTGTACGTTAAAAATTGATTTAAAAAAGGCCTTTGACTCTTTAAATTGGGAGTTTTTACTCACAGTATTTGAAGCAATGGGATTTCCAAGAGTTGCCTAACATCTCCAATGTTTTCTTTATCAATCAATAGAGGCTTGGTAGGGTATTTAAGGAAGCCGAAGGAGTGACGCAAGGTAATCCTATGGTGCCCTATTTGTTTGATATTACAATGATATTCAATCCAAGTTATTAAATATTGCTGGCCTGCATGGTATCTTTTCTTATCATCCAAAATGCAAGCAAGTACAATTGACACACCATATGCTGCTTTATTGGTGATCTACTGATATTTTCCAAAGGGAAGCTGGATTTTTATTGTTAGCATTCACAGCATATTACAGATGTTCTATATGTTTTTTGGTTTTCAACTTAATAATGCAAAAAATGAGTTGTATTGTATAGGAATTCCAAGGGAAGAGCTAGCAAAAATTCTACAAACAATAAGCTTTAAGTTAGGCACCCTCTTTGTTAGAGACTTAGAAGTTCCACTGATTACATATGAGGTCACCATGATTGATTACACACATATGGTTGAAGAGATTATGGCATGAATTAATAGTTAGGTAGCAAGACAACTTTCTTATGTAGGTAGACTGCAACTAATACAGTCAGTGATTTATAGCATGTATAACTACTAGTGCAAACAGTTCATACTTTCAAAGAAAGTCATCAAAAGGAGCAACCAACTTTGTACAAGGTTCTTTTGGAATGGACAAACGAGTGCAACCAAAGGGGTTTATGTTAGCTGGCAGGTCATATGTGGACCTAAGTGGGAAGGAAGGCTGGGCTTGAAAGACTTTAGTTTCTGGAATCAAGCCTATATACTTGGGCTCTTATGGTCTATTTTCACTCAAGTAGGGTCTTTGTGAGTTGCATGGGTGAATAGGTATGTGCTAAAAGGTAGAAGCTAAGATTCAAATAACGGCACAATAGTGGTATAGCGATCGTTATTTAATGGAATCGGCACCCACTGTCATCGCTATTTAATCGATATTAGGTGTGAAGAAAATTCACATCTTTAGCTGTTTATTACGATCGAAAAAAATGTCGTAGCAGCTAATAGTGGCAATAACGGGACACAATTGACGCTAATTTCATTTTTTTTTTCATGAAGATTTTTGTTTTTCATCATCAAGCATTAAAATTTCAAACTTTAACAAAGCAAAGCCCCAAACACAAGAAAAAAAATTCCTAGATTTATAATGACTTAGTAAAAAAAAAGCTCAATCAAAAATCAAGAAAATTTTGTTGAAATCAAATAATAATAAAACACTTAAATTTACCTTTTTTTCCCTGTTTGTTTGTACATTTGTGTTGTATAGGGCTTAGAAAAACTTAGACTTTAGAAAGATTTTGCTTGAAATTTTAAATTTTCAAAAATTCATCTATGAGCACTCTGTGGGCGTGGGTTTCGGATTGTGCTGGTTGGATCCAAAAAGGAATCAGATGAATCAGTTGGTGGAAAGTTGGATGAAGGTAAAAGCTTGGAGGTTGGTTGGCTCCATGGTTGGTGGATGATTTGCGAAAAGCAAAGATTGGGAAAAAATGAAAGAAGTGTGAATGGAAAGATTTGGAATATGCAGGGGAATTTTGAAAGAAATATTTTAGTGAAGTGGAGAGTTTGGTAGGCACCAATTAATGCTTGACCAAACAAAAATATATATTTTTTTATAAATTTAGGGGCAAAATTTGAGGAGAAATAATTGGATGAAATTGAAAAATTTGAGATAAAAAAGTTTAATATAAATTTGAAAGGTATATTATATCGTACTTTAGATGAAAAAAATAAAATATTAAATGATTAATATGTTAATTTGATTTTTGATTTCTATTTTTATTGGGATTTTATTAATGATTTTATTGTTTTAATATTTGTATGTTGTTAATTTTCTAAATGTGAATATTTTACTATAATATTAAAAAATTGTAATTTTTTTTATATAAATAAAATAATATAAGGTGTCATTAATTACTTTAAAAATCATGAAAAAAAAATTTTATGATTATAATTATAATTACTATGTTTTATAACAAGTTGTGCAAATTTAAAAAAATTCACGATCACGATAACTGTAGTGACCGTGATGATATCCATTACATTCACAATCATGATAAATGCAACAGACCGAAAACGTGTTTCGACCGCAATTTGAATCCTTAGATAGAAGTACATAGGAGATACCGGTAGCTCTAAGCCACATTTGGTGCATTAAAAAGCTACTTCAAATGAGAGGATTAGCTTCTAAATTTTTTATACAAACAGAAAATAGAATGGTCTAGCACAATAAGGAATCAAGCTACTCTATTGCAAATGTCTATGATGAATTAACAGTAAGACAAATTAAGGTAAGTTGGCACAAGCTTGTTTGGTGCAAGATGCTTATTCCAAAGTTTGCTATTATAACTTGGATAGCCAATCTCAATAGGCTTCCCGCCAAGGATAAGGTGGTTGAATTGGGGCATTGTCGTAGATGGTGACTGTATACTATAGATACCAATTTTGACTAATTAATTTTTTTATATAGTTTAATATTAATTAATTTAACAAAAAAAGAAAAAAAGTCAAAAAAAGGTCTTGGATTTCAACTCTGGCAGCTGAAATCAAGTTGCCAGAGTGACATATTTTTCTCTCTTACACTACCTAATTTGACTGCCTGAAATCAAGTAAAATGTCACCAGACAGGATCTAAATTTTTCACAAAAAAAGATCCTAAGAAATCTGAGATTTGAATCCCATAGGCTTTGTAAATAGAGCCAAATTTTGCAAATCGAAGGGGAAAGATAGAAGGGAAATGAAAGGAATACTATCAACAAAAAAAAGATCACAATCCTTTTTGAGGAACCAGTAACAAATAAAAAAAATTTTTCAAAAAATAAAATTGTAGATCTATGAGGTTTGAGATTTTTTTTTTGAAAAATCTGAGTTTGAGGGAGTATTTAGAAAACAAAAAGAATCATTGGGGAAATTTTTAAGAATTTTTAAAAAAAATTTTGGGTTGCCAGAAACTGAAAGAATTTGAATTTTTCGACTACCGTTGAATTTTTCGATACCAGAATCTAAAAAAGTTTGAATTTTTTTATGACGTTTGAATTTTCCTACCACCGAAATCTGGGATCTTTATATTTTTTGACACTATTGAAGTTTTCGATCATCGGTGCATGATGGCGATCGGGCGAAAACTGGGTTATCATAAGGCCGGCGAGAAGTTTTGGGATTTTAGAGAGGGGGCCCCTGAGGTAGAAAAAGAGAAGGGAAAGAAAAAATTAAAAAAACTAAAACAGGCCTTTTATAGGCCCTCCAAAACGACGTCGTTTTGAGCATCCGAACCAAATCCGACCTGTTAAGATCTATGCGCCAACCCAACGCATTTTGCAGGTTTTTCCTTTTCTTTTTTCTTTCGTTTTTATTTTTATTTTTATTTTTATTTTTATATTGATTTTTATGTTTTTTTAATGATATTGTTATTATTATTGTTATTTTATATTATTGCTAGTAATAATTTTTTTAGAAACAAATAAATAAATAGAATAAAATAAAACTGAAATAAAATAAAAACCTAAAAAAATATAAATAAAAAATTTAATAATAACAACTACTTAAAGGAAATAAAATTTTACCAAAGTGTTGGGATAATTTAAAAATATTGGTTTTGCTAAGTAAATAATAATAAAATAAAAATAAATTGTTTAAATGAATATTTTAAATGCAATTTTTAGAGAAAGTTAAAAGAGTTTAATTTTCTTTAATTATTGCAAGTAAAAATAATTTTTTTGATTTCACCATGGAGTTGAAATAATCCAAAATTATTTTCACTAAAATAAAGATTGATTTAAACAATGTAAAATAATAATAAAAAATGAAATTAATAATATTTGAGTTTTTGAGTTTTTAAAAAATATATAGAAAATCAAAAGAGTTTGATTTTTTTAAACAAGAAATTAATATTTAGATTTCACCAGTGAGTCAGGATAATCTAAATTTTTTTTATAAAAAAATATAATTAAAGAATAAATAATAAAATTTTTAAAATAATCATAATAAAGATTAATTAATTAATTCTTTTAACTATAAAAATGATTTTATTTAGGATCTTGCCAAAATTGAGATAATCTTAAAATTTGTTCAAAATTTTTAGGATTTCGTCGAAGAGTCGGGATAATCTTAAAACTTGTTTAATAAATTTTGAGAACTCATCAAAGAGTCAAGATGTTCCTAAATCCTTTTTAAAATAAATAATTAAAATCTCATGACGAAGTTTTGAGAATTTTGTGAATGGTCAATTTTCTTGAAATATTTTCTAAATAATGATTTTCTATAAATTTCACCAAAGCGTCGGAGAATTTATAGAATACGGAATAATAATAATAATGTTAATTTCGTAATAGAGAAAAATGTTTTAAAATATATTTTAGGACATTAAACTTAAATATAAAAAAGGACCATGTTATCAAAATTATAGGATTACATATGTTTAATTGGTACCGTTCTTCGAACGGGCGACTTAAAGGTGCTAATACATTTCTTACTCATAACCGTACTCTTGGACCTAACCCTAATTTCACATACCTTAACTTCTTTTAGTAATTCTTAATTAATTTTAAGATTTTTACTAAAAGATGATATTTTGGGTGGCCAATCACATCCTATAAAAGATTGGTGGCGACTCCAAAAATTTTCACCAAGTCTAGTGATCGAGTCCCCCGGGACGAAAAATCGTTATGACAACTTAGCGACTCCACTAGAGACAACTGAGAGTCAAGCTAAAAAATTAAACATGTGTCATCCGAATTTTAATTGTATGGTCTTTTTTATATTTAATTTTAATTTCTTATCTCATCTTAGAATTTTTTTTTCATTTTTGATATGTTATTATTTTATATTATTGCTAATTATATTGTTAATTTTATTAATAATTGATTACATTCCCTCACACACATTCACATTGGCATTAATGCATGAGTTCTATACTCGGGCTCCTAAATATATCCCCTTTTAGGAGAAAGTAGAGTACCTACACTTTTGTGAGTTTATAATGCCTCCACTTGGGCT
The DNA here is from genome assembly GCF_002303985.1 of Durio zibethinus. The sequence goes on from NW_019167871.1 coordinate 616,373, forward strand.
AACGAAATACTTCTACTCAAGTTGAACCCTTTCTGTCGGCAGCTCGTAATGGGTGAGAATCGGGGGCCTTGCTAGTCCAGAGTGGATGACAGTGAGGATCAATTTGGGAACTTTTTTAGCTTATGTTAATTACCAAACCATGCATATAGTGAAACTTAGGAAACCAACCTTAGATAGGGCCAATCCATTTTTGTAGATTATACCCTGAATTAGGACACATAAGGGAATATTTGTTTTAATATGATCACTAACCCTATTTTGTTTTGTTTTCATTTTGTTTCATGATCATGCATCATCATAAACACTTGCATATGGGATGTGCTTATCAATATGCCAATATCAGTAAGAAGATTTTCAGTCTTGTTTTGAAAACACCATCATGATGTTCTCAGCTTGAACGCCCACCATGTGTGAAGAGACCAATGTGGTGATAACTTTATCATTAGAAGCCCAAAGTAGAATGGGAGATTGTTTGAAAGAATCTATCTAAATAAGAAATTCTGCCCGAAGAAATCAAATTGAAACTTTAACAAAATGACATCTCCGAGTTGGTCGAGATCTAGTGTCGTGTATCAACTTCTAGAAAGATGGCTTTCGAGGAAAAATATGGTCATATTGCTTCACTAATTGAGGTGTCTATGGAAAATCAGTTGATAAGAGCTTTAATTCAGTTATGGGACCCTGCATATAAATGTTTCATATTCAATGAAATAGATATGACCCCGACGATCGAAGAGTATACTATATTATTATGGTTGTATCTCCCTAATCTAGATAAAATCTATTGGTGAGGTCAAAAACTTGGATCTCGAAAGAAATTTACCTGTATGATGAAAGTCCCCACTTAGAATGTGAACTCATATATCCAAAAAAAAGCTAAAAGTGATTGCATCCCTTGAAAAATCTTACGTGCTTACCTTATCAAATACTTAGAGGATGAATGAGGCATGAGAATGATAGCTTTGGCAATTTATGGCTTGATCATCTTTTCGAAGGTCTTGGGGCATATTAAAGTATCAGTGATTAACTTTCTTGAGTAGGTGGATAAAAAAATCAATCATGTTTCTTCTATACTGGCAAAGACCTTTAGATCATTGAATCATTATCGAAAAAGAGGAGGACGCTTCATAAGGTGTGTACAGTTACTCTACATTTGAGCAAAAAGTCATCTTTAACATCTTATGGGTAAATTTTATCCTACTTATGTAATAAAAGTAGGCCAATTGAAGAATGCTGTAATGTTGAATGGCCAAAAGCAACGACCAAGAAAGAGTGGGTTTTGATTTTGTAAGATCTTACTAGTGTTCAAGTTATATGAAAAGCTCTATGGATGCCATGAGAAGCCATGTTATACAGGTGTGGTGACAAGCCATGGGTTCCACTCTTAGGATCGGGGGGAGGTATAAAGCTATGCTTCGACACTGGTTCGTCGACAATTAGGGTTAGAGTAATTTATCCCAATGACTCATGGGCTTCAAGAATTGAAATTCTCTTTTGAGGAATTAGGATTTCTAGGAAAGATAAAAGAGATTATCAAAGAGTGAAAGCAGACTCGAAGAGTAGATCGTAGGGGATATACAGACAAAGCCACACCTGAATATCTTATATAGAGAAGTTAATGGGTCATAAGCAAAGTTGGTCCTAAAGAAAATAGACCATGCCACCAAAAAGACACCTATTATGAAAAGATTCTTGAGGATATAAAGATTATGAAGCGTAAATTTGAAGAAGAAAAAAAAATATGAGAGCTTGAAAAAAAGACGCTTCAGCATGAGATTAATGAGTGAAAAGATAAGACTGATAAAAGTGAAGCAAAATCTCGAAAGCTTGAAAGAAAATAAGAAAATATCTCTGAAAGCTGGCATAAGTCCATCGCCACAATGACTACAGAGCTTTAAAATCTAGAAAAAAATGTAAAACAGCTTTAGTCCAATTTATTATCTAAGAAAGAAAAGCTTAGTCAATCTGTGAAAAAAAAGGAGGTACTGTAAGGTCTCATAGATGACTTAAAATGGCAAATGCATTATTGACGTGAAGCCATTCAAATTTTGAGAAAGGATCGAGATCAATTTACACATAGAGCACAATATTGGAAGGAAGAATATTAGTTGAAAGAATTTCAAGCCAGTTGTCTAGTAAAACAGATAAGAGAAGTTAGCTTCAAAGCAAGAGACATGGCCCAAGAAGCTAAACAAGTGAAAGAAGAGATTTATCCATGATAGCATAACCAACGCTTAACCAATTTTCTAGAGAATGCTTATAAGCAGTACAAGCATGTAGGGTGCTTCTTTTAAAAATTTTAATATTATAATGAAAGAAATATTTAGTAAAGATAATGTGAAGTTATGATATGGTGGTGCAAGTTTAAACTTAAAATCTTTTGTAAATATTGGATATATAATAAGCACATCCTTTGCATTCATGCATCATATGTGTATTTCATTTTTTTTAAAAAATACATCGTGACTAAAAGAAAGAGACCTCAAAATAACAAATCTTAAAAGAGTTTCCTTTAACTCAATCAGGTGCAAGGATAGTTAGGCCATCAAGAAAACATAGATCAGATCACTCATCATCGTTAGAACACTCACTCACAAGTCAGAATCATAGAAAGCGAGCAAACATCTAGAATAGAAAGGATAGAAAAAGCTCAATTTGATATGCATGAACAAATGATTAGGTCTCAACAAGAATTGATAGAACAAATGACTAGGATTCAAAAAGAGACTCGAAAAGAAATGGCTACAATGATGGACATGATGAGGAAAATGACCAAAAGAAAAGGGTAGCTAAAGAAGTAACTACTGAAAAAGAGCCTCAAGCCTAAGAAAATACCAGTGATAGGGAAGATCCATTGTATCAATCAGGGTTTACTCCACCCTATGCTTAAGCCTCTCATCAAATGCATCCATAAATGACACAGCCTAAAAGGTAGCCACATGCTCAATTTAATTTACCTCTTTTTACAGTTCAACCACATAGTCAAGAACATGTTGGTTTAAATATTGGGACAAGTCATGTTGGGCCCATTATGGTCTTAGATTTAGATGACCCAAGAGAATAGGAGAACCTAAAAAAAGATATGCCCGAACAATCTGAAAATATAAAGGCACAATAAAAATTATATTTCTAAGAAGAAAGGCTACGAACTATCGAAGGTATAAATATTTTTGGTACAATTGATACCAGTGAACTCAGTCTGGTTCCAGATTTGGTAATCCCACAAAAGTTCAAAGCATCTAAATTTGAAAAATATGATGGAACCAAATGTCCTCAAGTATATATCACTATGTTTGTCAAAAAATGACTGGGCATACAAATAATGACAAGTTACTTATCCATTATTTTCAAGATAGTCTTACTGGATCAGCTATCAGATGATATATTCAATTAGACAGGAGTCGTATTCATTCATGAAAAATCTGGCCAAAGAATTTATTACTTAATATAAGCATGTCATAGACATGGCTCTAGATAGACCATCTTTGTAAAACATGGAAAAAAAAGCTAATGAAAATTTTAAAAAATATGCTTAGAGATGGTGAGATGTTACCACTCAGATTCAACCTCTTCTTACTGAAAAGAAACAACCATTTTATTCATCAATACCCTTCGAGCACTATACTATGATAGGTTTATCAATCTTGCCACAAAAAATTTTACTGATATGGTGATTATAGGAGATATAATAGAAAATACCATTAAAAATGGAAAGATTGATGGAAGTGATGTTTTTGGATCAAAGAAAAGAGGATCATCCCAGAAGAAAAAATAAGAAGTGCAAGTTGTCACCACTGAAAAACTAAAATCGAGACCTTTTATCCCATACCACTCATTTCTTGTATACCAACCTTCTTATCCAACCATTTCTAACTTTTCCCAAAACCCATACCATTACCAACCAATGTAAACCCAAACACCTACTTTTCAAGCCAATGTTCATCCCCGAGCATCTTTACCATGACCTTCCATTCAATTAAATACAACAGACTTTAATAGAAAAAAACCTTAAAATAATCGAGAGCAGCAATGATTTGATCCAATTCCTATGACATACACGAAATTGTTCTTTTAGTTATTTTAGAAACAATTGGTGGCTCGATAACCCATAGAGCCTTTGAAACCTCCATATCCAAAGTGGTATGATCCTGAAGCTTCTTGTGACTATCATTATGGAATTCAAAGCCATTATCTGGAAAATTGTATAGCTTTCAAACGTAAGGTCCAAAGCCTGATTGATAACGAACTTTTAAATTTTACAACCAAGGTCGGACTAAGTGTGGAGGCTAATCTGTTACCTAATCATGGTAAAAGATTAATAAATGCTTTAAATAGTGAAACAACTTAGAATATTAAAAGAGAAGTAAGCGAGATCAGAACCCTTATGAATGAAATATTTGCTACCTTTGTGAAAGCAAATATGATTCATCTAATACCTAAAAATTCAGATAATAGAAATTTCACATATAATTCAGATCACACTTGTGAATTTCATATGGGGATGGTTGGTCATTCACTTTAAGACTGTAAAGCATTTCAACAACAGTTGCAGAGAATGATGGATTCTTTCTTGGTTGAATTTTATGAAGAATATGAAAAAAGTTCAATTAATGTTGTGATGGGAAACTCGTCCAAAAGTAAGCCTTACCAAATGAATTTTGAGCCTGTTACCATCTTCTATGAAGACAAACTGAGTGTTAAGGTTAACAAGCTAGTTCATATAAATTTTGAGCCTGTCACGATCTTTTATGATGAAAAATTGAGTGCTAAAATTAGTGAACCAATTTGTACAACTATGCCAAAGGTGACAATTGAGGTCCCTAGCCCATTCCTATACAAATCGAATAAGACAGTTCCTTGAAAATATGATTGTAATATCATATCACAAGGTTTGGATAATGGATCTCTTCAATATGGCTCATATGATACAAGCACAGCAAACATAACTGGCGTAGTAAGCATAACTCAAAGTGGGCGGTGCTATACTCCAAAAGCACTTGAGAGAGCACGAAAAAAAAAATTAAAGAAAAGGGAAATGAGCTTAAAAAAAGAAGATAAATCATCCAACAATTAAGACACTCACCCAGTCTCAGTCTTAGATCGAGAATGTAAAAATTCGATTACAAAAAAAGAGGCTTGTGAGTTTTTAAAGTTTATTAAGCACAGTAAATATAGTGTGGTAGAGTAATTAAATCGTTTACCAGCTCAAATTTTTATACTCTCGTTATTGTTAAATTCTGAGCCTCATAGAAATACCTTGCTTAAAGTACTCAATGAGGCTTATGTAGCTCATAATATATCTGTAGAGAAACTTGATCGCATAGTGAAAAATATCATAGTGGGAAATTATATATCATTTAGTGATGATGAAATTCCACCTGGTGGTAGAGGTAATGCTAAAACCTTACATATCTCCACAAGATACAAGGATCATACATTGGCAAAAGTGCTCATTAATAATGGATCTTTTTTTAATGTTATGCCTATGACTACACTATCTAAATTACCAGTTGACATGTCTTACATGAAGATGAGTCATATGATAGTGAGGGCTTTTGATGTGACTTGTCATGAAGTAATAGGTAATATCAAGCTACCAATCTAAATTACACCATGTACTTTTGATATAGTCTTTCAAGTCATGGATATCGATCATTCTTATAGCTATCTTTTAGAACGACCATGAATTCACATGACAAGAGATTTTTCTTCCATTCTGCATTAAAAAGTGAAATTTATAATCGATGAAAAAGTGGTCATTGTTACTAGTGAAGAAGATCTATTAGTGACTAAACCCTCGACTATATTATTTATTAGAGTAGCTGAGGAAGCCCTAGAATGTTCTTTTAGATCTTTTGAATTTGTTAATGCAACCTATGTGAGTGAAAGATCAAAACTGCTTATTCCATGTCTATCCAAGGCTTTCAATATGGCCCTTAAAGAAGTGGTAGGGAAAGGACAACAGGTGTGGGTTAACTTGCAGGGAATACAACGACCATAGAAAAAAAAAAAAAGTTGGCTCATTTTCTAGGGCAAGAAGTAGAGATTGAAAACCTATCTTGTTCTCCATTTTATGATATTTTCATCTCAGCTAGCTATATCTATCCAGATGTAGAGAAAGAGTTCATACCATCATTGAAAGATATCTTTACTGAATTTTTGATACAAATGATGGGTGAAGAAAAGAAGAACAAAGATCCAGGTTGTCCATGGGTTTATCTTATTTTTCTTGGTGCAGAACTAAAAAATTGGCATGTTAAAAAGCTACATGTTATTGTTAAATTTTCTCCAAAGTAATGTGTTGAACCTAATTTAAATGCTTTTGTTAAAAGCATTAAATGTCTTATGTGTGTTTGTTTCCTCATTTTCAATTGAATAAATGACAAGCGTAGCACATTTGTCTATTTCTTTTGCCTCTTTCATTTTAATTCTTTGTATTACTATACATCCTTCTACATTTCATCCATTTCACTTATTTTCAGGTATCTGAATAATGAATATGAAGATCATCATGACAATATTTCAGGATTTGATTTTGAAAATTCTGTTTATATTGGTGAACTCGATGATGAAAAAAATATGAAAAACCATGCCATATCCCCAAAATTATTAAGATTAGTGGAATAAGAAAAGAAGCAAATTATGCCTTATCAAGAAGCCACTGAAGTTGTTAATTTGGGGATGAAGAAACTAAAAAAGAAGTTAAGATTGGTACTTTGATGTCATCACCAATAAAGCAAGAGTTGATAAAGTTACTACATGAATATATAGATGTATTTGCTTGGTCATATCAAGATATGTCGGGGCTAGATACTAAAATTGTAATGTATAAGTTACCTTTGAAACCTGAGTGCAAACCAATTAAACAGAAGCTGAAAAGAATGAAACCTAAAATGTTGTTGAAAATAAAAGAAGAAATGAAAAAATAATTTGATGTGAAATTTTTAGAAGCGACCAAATATCCCAAATGGGTGGCAAATATAGTTCTAGTACCTAAGAAAGATGGCAAAGTGAGAATGTGTGTTGATTATCGAGATTTGAATAAAGCAAGTCCAAAAGATAATTTTTCATTACCTCACATTGACACTCTAGTGGACAATATCGCTAGGCATTTTTTGTTTTCATTTATGGATAAATTTTTAGGCTACAATCAAATTAAAATGACACAAGAAGATATGGAAAAGACTACTTTTATGACATTATAGGGAACATTTTACTATAAAGTCATGCCTTTCAGTTTGAAAAATGCCAGGGTAACTTATCAAAAAGCCATGGTAACTTTATTTCATGATATGATGCACAAAGAAATAAAGGTGTATGTGGATGACATGATTGCCAAATCCCCGTGAAGAAGAAAATCATATGACTAATCTCATAAAGCTATTTAAGTGATTAAGAAAGTTTTAGCTCAAGCTCAATCCAACTAAATGCATTTTTGGTACAACCTTAGAAAAATTAATGGGATTTATTGTCAATAAAAGAGGAATAGAGATGGATCCAAATAAAATACGTGCCATCCAAAAGTTACCACCTTCGCACATACAAAAAGAAGTAAGGGGATTTTTAAGGAGATTGAATTATATTTCTCGTTTCATTTCTCAACTTACAGCTAAATGTGATCCTATATTTAAGATTCTTCGAAAACATAGCTCAAGAGAATGGGATGAAGATTATCAAATGGTGTTTGAAAAGGTTAAAGAATACTTATCAAACCCATCAGTATTAATGTCATCTGTCCTTATCTTGTATTTGACAGTGCATGAAAAGTCAATAGGATGTATTTTAGGGCAACATGATAAAACAGGAAGGAAAGAATAGGCCATTTATTATTTAAGTAAAAAGTTTACTGATTATGAGTCAAAGTATTCACCATTAAAAAAGATGTGTTGTGCATTAGCTTGGACAGCTCGTCGGCTCAGACAATACATGTTGTATTATACCACTTGGCTCATTACAAAATTAGATCCAATCAAGTATATCTTTAAAAAGTCTTTATTGTCAAGAAGAATAGTAAGATGGCAAGTGTTACTTTCTGAATATGACATTGTATATGTGTCCTAAAAAGCAATCAAAGAAAGTGTTATTGTTGAATTTCTTACAAAACGCACCCATGAAGAATATGTGCCTATGACATTTGATTTTTTAGATGAAGACTTAACGTCTGTAATGCACATAGATAAATAAGAGCATGATGAAGGTATATGGAAGATGTATTTTGATGGTGCATCAAATGCTTTGGGGCATGATATTGGAGTAATTTTGATATCTCCAGAAAAGGATTACTACCCAATCACTACAAAACTAAATTTTGATTGCACCAATAATGTAACAGAATATGAAGCATGTGTTTTGGGTTTTCAAGTTGCTTTTGAAAGGAAGGCTCATGCTTTAAAAGTTTATGGAGACTCTACCTTAGTCATATACCAATTGCGAGGAGAATGGAAAACTAGATACTCAAAGTTGATTTTACACCAAAGTACATATCAAAATTGATCAAAAAATTTGAGAATATTTGGTTTCATTATTTACCCTGAGAAGAGAATTAGATGGCTAATGCTTTAGCTACATTGGCAGCAATGTTCAAATTAAATGAAAATGCTAAAATCCAACCCATCAAATTGAGTTTGTGAGAGAAACCAACTCACTGTTCAAATGTTGAGGAAGAAGTTGATGGAAAACCATGGTATTTTGACATATTACAATATGTTAAATATCAACAGTACCCAGAGCACATATTAGGGAATGATAACAGAACTTTAAGAAGGTTGGCAATAAGTTTCTTTCTAGATGAAAAAATTTTATATAAGAGAAGTTAAGATCAAACACTATTAAGATGTGTGAATGCTGCTGAAGCTAAAAAGCTACTAGAAGGAATTCATGGAGGTGTTTGTGAAACTCATGCAAACGGTCACATAATGACTAAGAAAATAATGAGAGTAGGATACTATTAGCTGACAATGGAAAAAGATTACATTAACTATGCTAGAAAATGCCATAAATGTCAAATTTATGCAAACAAGATTCAAGTTCCTCCAACGTCCTTGCATGTTATGTTAACATTTTGGCCTTTCTTTGTGTGGGGAATGGATGTGATAGGGCCCATTACACTAAATATACATACTTATAAGATGCCAATCACTAGTAATTCTATAGAAAATCTATCCCATAAAACTCTATAACTTTCTTGTATCTTTTTTATATTTAATTTTATAAAGACTCAATTTATTTATAAGCATACAAAATTTTCTATCAATAATTTATTTTTTCTTAGAATTTTACTCCTGTAAGTTTTCTTGTCATCAATTAATATCTAATCAATCTCAAATAAATCTGTCAAGATTTGAGTTATTATTTTTAATAAATTCAATATTTTATCAAGAAACCACTATTGATCATTTGTCACTAGTAATAGATAGTTTCAAGACAAAAGAAAAAAATATCTTTGAAATATAATCCAAATATTTAAAACAAACTAGTTGGAGGTAAAAGATCTCTCAATGCTTTTGGCGTTGGAGTATTTGAGAACACACAAAGACTTTCAATAATCCTTTTTAAGTAGAGCATCATGACTTAAACTACAGCAAGTTGCCAAAGTTTTAAGGAATTTCCATTAGCTTCGCTTATTATAGATTTAGTGAAGTAAATATAAGGACCAAAAAAGATTAAGCAAATGTAATAACAGACACTAAATATTGCTCAGTTGAGCATTGAAGCCTCAAATTAAGTAAAGCAAAAGAGAAGGTAATGAAATGCCATTGAAGCAGAGAAATGTTGTGACAAGCTTGGATATGAAAAGATGACCGTTGGTGGATGCATTTATAAATACATGTAATTAATATTTTTCAGGTTTTATTTTATATATGGATATAGCCATGAAATTTCCAAGTGATGTAATCTAAACTATTAAAACTGTTAGATGCAGAATAAATAATAAATAAGAGATATAACTGAGGCTTGTTTGGAAAATATTTGTCATAATGGTTTTATGTCCGCCCGATGAATTTGAAAACAAAAATAAAAGAACAAAAAATGGAGTCTCCACCAATCTTTTTTTGGCTAGGTGTGATTAGCCACTTATGAAAACATATCATTTTAATGAAATCTTAAAATTTATTAAAAAGATAATTTTAGGGTCTGCGTAACAATCTAGGTTCGAGAGTCGGTTACGCGTCGAGAAGGATTAGCATCCCTACAGTGCCCGTTTAAAAATGGTACCAATTAACTACTTATTATCCTTTGATTTTGATAAAAACAGTCTCATTTTGTGTTTGAAAAAAAATTTCTTGATTTTTTATTTATTAGAATTTATTTATTAATTGTTGTTTCATTTTTATTCGAGAAAAATAAATTAGAACCTTTTTATCGAAATGATTCTTAAAATGTTTCAGTACATTGGTAACATTAGAAGAACTTTTTCTTACCTAGAAATTTCTTAGGCATCACTTCTCGAAATACTTTAAAATCCCATTCTTGGAGGCTCAAATTTACTTGTCGTAAAAATTATGACATGCATGCAATGCAAATGATAATAAGTTAATGCACACATTTTATTTTTGTTTGGAAATTTTATTAATTAATTTATTTGATTTTTTTATTTTTAATTGAAATTTTGAAGAAAAATGAATTTTATTATATTAAAGATTTTATATAAATATTCTAATACACTGGTAACATTTTAAAGAAAATTTTCTTACTTAGGGATTTTGTAAAGCATCACTACTCGGAATACTTTTAGAATCCCATTATTGGATAAAATTTTCTTTTTCCTTATTTATTATTATTATTTTATTATATTGATTAATTTTTGTTAATTATTTTATAAGAAAAAAAGAAAAATTTTATTGTATTGAAAATTTTTTTATAAATACTCCAATACACTGGTAGTATTTAAAAAAAAATCTTATCACCTAAAAATTTTATAGGTATTACTACTCGGAGTACCTCTGAATCTCATCGTCGAATAAAATTTTTTTTTCTTATTTTTATTTATTTATTATTATTATTAAGTCTTATTTTAAAAAAAATAAAATTATCACAAATTTTTACTATATATTTCATTATTTATTTTCATTTGTTAATATTATAAAACAACAAAAATTTATTCTAGCAAATTTAAACATTTTTACATGCATAAATATTAAGAATAATAATTAAAATAACAAAAATAATATTTTTAAAAAATCTAAAAAAATTTCAAAAAATAAAAATAAAAATAAAATTTTTTACCTGAATCGGATCGGTCAACGGTCCGATCAACGCGCGGTTCGGATCGACGGTTTGGTCTAGCGTCAACGGTTCGGTCTGGGTTGGTTTACCAATTCGGGACAATCCAGTTCGATCTGGCTTGGTTTAGATAGACTGGTCAGAGGTTGAAGGACAAACGAGTTGCTGGGTCAAGTGTACAGACCTCAGGTTGGGTCATGAGTTGATGTGCGGATTCTCAAGGTTCAAAATGACGTCGTTTTAGTCTTTATTGAAACAGTGTCGTTTGGGTTTTCACCGTTTATCGTTTTAGTCTTTATTGAAATAGTATCGTTTTGGTTTTCACCGTTTATATAAAAGGTCCAAAATTTTTTTCAGTCATTCTCTTCTCTTCTTAAAAAAAAAAAACCCTATTTTTTTTTTTTTAGCCAAACGCAGATGGCTGACCGATCGCCTTCACCAGTCGTCGACCGATGTCACCTTTGATCGAAAAAAACTAAAATCACCTAAAATGTTCTCCTTAACCCCTTGAACACAGATCCAGCCTCCATTTCACTTGAAAGTACCCTAAACGGTGTAGATCTGGCTTGAAAGTTTCGATCAAACCCCTCATTTTTTTATTCTCTTTTTTTTTTTAAACTGATTTTATTTTTTTCTTTGTGTAGGAACTCTAGACGCTGGGTTCCTCATTCCAAGGAATTGAGTTATTTTTTTGTGTTTTTTTTGTTATTTTTCTAGCAGAAAGCTATTTTTATTTTTTACAGGGTTTTTTTTCCTCCTCTTTTTTTTGGTTTGACCAAGAGCTCTATTTATAGAGTTTCGACCATGCCCTGTGCCTGAGTAGGTGGCACATGGCTCGGCATGAGGGTGAGCACGAGCTCCTCACCCCTATTTATTTCTTCTGTTTTATTCAGTGGTAGGGTAGGATAGCTTAGGATAAAATTTACAGGGTATAAGAGAGGGATAGGGTATGGTGGGTAGGGCATGGTGGTAGTGGTGCCGGGGAATGGTGGTAGCATATGGTGGCCAGCAGTGTCGTGCCAGGCACCACTACCACTAGTATTCTTTTCTTTTATTTTTATTTTTTGTTATTATATTTTTTTATATTTTTTGTTTAATTTCTATTATTGTATTTAATAATATTCTTATTTTATTTATTAGTTAATAAAAAATAGCAAATTTGATCAAGCTCGGATAATTTTGATGTATACAGTTGCTTCTCTTTACACATTGCTGAGAATCAAGAATAGGTCAAAGACAAAGACAATAATTTTGTCCAAAATCTAAAGGGATTTTTTGTTTTTTTTAACATAAACTACTCAAAAAGTTTTTCACGTCAAATCGAAAATGCTCCTCTCACTTGAGGCTCGATAACTTTTGAAAATTTAAAATCTGAAAAAGGCTCTTCTTAGTAGAGGCTCAACAACTTTAAAATTTTATCTTGAAAAGGTTCATCTCAGCAGAGGTTTAATAATTTTAAAACTTTATTTGGAAAAGCTACTCTTAGCAGAGGTTCAACGACTTTAAAATCTCATCTTCAAAAAGCTCCTATCATTAGAGGCTCAACAATTTTAAAATTTTATCTTAAAAAGGTTTCTCTCAGCAGAAGCTTAACAAATTTAAAAATATCATTTTGAAAAGGTCTCCTCTCAGTAGAGGCTCAACAACTTTAAAAATCTCATTTTGAAAAAGGGTCATCTCAGCAGAGGCTCAACAACTTTAAAAATTTTTATTTGTTTTTCAAATCGAGTTCTCATCTTTGAACAAGTAAATTTCTCTCTTTTAAATTTTTTTTTTTGATCTTATTTTTCATTAGGAAATGGAAAGTCTCTATCCTCATTATTCATAGATGCATGTACTTAGTGCTCTAAATGTAATGTGTGTAATGCAATCAAAATTATTCATTGTGATAAAAAAGTTCTCGAAATCTCTTGCTTTTTGGTTTCTTTTATTAGAATTGCCACATGACCAATCTATTCTTAACATCTGACCATTGTATTCATTCTCAATAATATTTTTCTTCTTCAAAAGTCTGTAACATCAATGTCTTGTCATGCTTTTTCATCATTTTTTATCTGTCTTTGTCAACTTTTAAAAGTAATGCTGAGATCTTTCATGTTCATTTTTTTTTATCATTTTAAGTTTAAGACAAACAAAATACAATCACACATTTCTCCTATTTGTATGGTGAACGAAAATATCAAATGAGAATAAAGGAATGGATAGGCATTATTTCCAAGGGAAAGATAGCATATTTCATTATATTGATAATAAGTGCATGGCAACAAAAGTGTTTAAGTTGAAACAAAGGTGCCCAAGTAATGATCATAAGATAATCACGAGCAAAATATTCTCAGATTCTTTTTCTAAAACTAAATAAGATGATTTCTTTGATTCTTCAGAGTTCATCAAACTATACTTGCCCCGGTGTTATGGGATCTTCTTTTGATGATGCTTCTCCTTCATATCCAAGTTGTCCTTTTTAGGTTTTCAGCTTAGATAAGTCATTATTTTTTTCTTCTTTTTTTTAAGTAAAATATTTCTTTACAGCATCTGAATTTATTAGAGTAGGCAAATCACCTCCGTCCATCTTTGCCAAAATCAATGCCTCATCAGAAAAGGTTTTTTTCACCACATACGGGCCTTTTCAATTTGGTGTCTATTTTTTTCGATTATCATGTTGATTTGAAAAGATCTTTTTCAGCACTAAATCATCTTTCCTAAAGCAACGGGGATGAATTTTCTTGTCATGTGCTCTCATCATCCTCTTTTAATATAATTGACCATGACAAAGTGCTATAAGTCTTTTCTCTTCAATGAGGTTTAATTGCTCCTAATAATTTCGAACCCATTCTACTTCCTCTAACTCTACCTTCATCAGGACTCTCAGCGAGGAAATTTCTACTTTGATCGGTAACACAACTTCCATTTCATATACCAAAGAGAATAGAATGGCCCCATAGATGTTTGGACTGATGTTCTATAAACATACAAAGTAAAAGGCAACTTCGCTTGCCAATCTTTATAAATGTCAATCATTTTTTTCAAGATTTTTTTTATATTCTTGTTTGCAACCTCTACTACCCCATTCATCTTTGGATGATATGGTGTTGAATTACGATGATGGATCTTGAATTGAGTGCACACTTCATTCATTATTTTATTATTTAAGTTTTTGGTGTTATCAGAAATAATTATCTCTGAAAGCCCATATCTACATATTATCTCTTTTGTTATGAACTTGCATACCACAGATCGAGTTACGCTAGCATATGATGCAACTTCTACCCACTTGGTGAAGTAATTAATCATCACAAAGATGAATCTATGCCCATTCGAAGCTTTTGGAATGATGTGATCGATGACATCCATACCCCGCATAGAGAATGGCCATGGAAGAGCCAAAACGTGTAATGCTATTGGAGGAGTGTGGATCTTATCAGCATAGATCTGACATTTATGATATTTTCTAGCATAATTAATACAGTCACTCTCCATTGTCAATCAATAATAGTCAACCCTCATAATTTGTCTAGCCATCATAGGACCATTTGCATGTGCCCTCATAAACTCCATCATGCACTTATTCAATAATCAGCTTCACTTCAGCTACATTCACACATCTTAAGAGCACTTGATCTCGACCTTTTTTATAGAGAAAACCTTCATTAAGGAAAAAACTCGTAGCCAACCTTCTAATAGTTCTCTTATCATTTTTTGTTGCATGTTTTAGGTATTGCTTGGTTTTAATGTATTGCATAATGTCATGATACCATGGCTTCCTATCCACTTCTTCTTCAACACCTGAACCATATGTTGGTTTATCCTTCACAACTAGCTTGATGGGTTGGATTTCAGTATTTGTATCTATTTTAATCATTATAGCTAGAGTAACTAATGCATCAGCAATTTGGTTCTCCATTCTAGGTAAATGCTCAAACTAAACTTTTTTGAATTGCTTAGCCAATTTGGAGATGTACTTATGATACCGTATTAACTTGGAATCTCTCGTTTCTCATTTTCCTCATAACTGATAGATGACTAGAGCTGAATCTCCAAACATATCCAACACTTTGATCTTTTTTCAATCACTGTTTATAGACCCATAACATAGGCCTCGTATTCAACCACATTGTTTGTGCAATTGAAATTTAACCTAGCTGTGATGGGATAATAATGTTCATCAAGAGATATTAAAATTACCCCAATACCATGGCCTAAAGCACTTATGGCTCCATCAAAATACATCATCCAAAACTTTTCAACAGGTTTATTTTTTTCAATGGCTAGCACATCTTCATCAAAAAAATCCTGTTTCATTAGCTTATAATCTTCGGTTGCACGATCGATAAGAAACTCAGATATTGCACTTCCTTTAATAGCCTTTTAAGTCACATAAATAATATTATATTCTGAAAGCATAACTTACCATTATGCTATCCTTCCTGTCAATGAAGGCTTCTCGAAGATGTACTTAATAGGATTTAACTTTGCTATGAGCCAAATAGTGTGACAAAGCATGTATTATCGAGTCTTCTAGCTATCCAGGCCAATGCATAACACATCTTCTCTAATGGTGAATACTTGGACTCATAATCAATAAATTTCTTGCTCAAGTAGTAAATCGCTTATTTTTGCCTATCAGTTTCATCTTTTTACCCAGCACACATCCCATTGAATTTTTATACATTGTTAAGTACAAAATCAAAGGTATTCTCGAGATTGACGGCATCAACACAGATGGATTTGACAAGTATTCTTTGATCTTATCAAAAGCCTTTTGACATTCATCATTCTATTCTCTTTGATCATGTTTTTTAAAAAGCTTAAAAATAGGATCACATTTATAGGTGAGTTGAGAGATGAAACGAGCAATGTAATTCAATTTCCCTAAGAAACCTCGTACTTCTTTTGGGGTATGAGGGGGAGATAAGTTCTAGATGGTTTGTATCTTATCCAGGTCTACCTCGATTCCTCTTTCACTGACCACAAAGCCTAATAGTTTTTCAGATTTGGCATCAAATGTACATTTAACAGGATTCAACTTTAGTTGAAATCTTTTCAATCTATTAAACAACTTTTTGAGGTTAACTATATGATCTTCTCCCTCATGAGATTTTGTAGTCATATCATCCATATATACCTCTATTTTTTTATGTATCATGTCATGAAAAAGAGTCACCATTACTCTTTGATAAATAGCACCAGCATTTTTCAACCCAAAAAGCATGATTTTGTAACAGAATGTCCCTCACATGGTCATAAATATAGTTTTCTCCTTATTATCTCAAGCCATCTTGATCTAATTATAGCCTGATAAGCCATCCATAAAAGAAAATATGGAATGCCTAGCAGTATTATCCACTAGAGTATCGATGTGAGGTAGAGAAAAGTTATCCTTAGGGCTTACCTTATTCAGATCTTGATAATCAACACACATTCTCATTTTTTCATTTTTATTACGAACTGACATTATGTTGGCTACCCATTCAGGATATTTTGCTACATCTAAAAATTCAGCATCAAATTACTTCTTCACTTCATTTTTAATTTTCAACAGCATCTCGGACTTCATGCATTTTAGCTTTTGTTGTATCGACGTACATTCTGATTTTAAAGGCAACTTATGCTCTACAGTATCAGTGTTAAGTCTTGGCATATCCTGGTAAGTCCATATGAACACATCCACATATTTTCGAAGCAGTTTTTCTAGTTTTTACCTTTCAACTAGTAAAAGAGATGTACCAACTTTGATCTCTCTTTTATTTTCACCGTCTCCCAAATTCACTAATTCGATAATTTTTTAGTAGGGTTCAATTGACTTATTTTCATGTTCTATTAATTCTAACAAATCAGAAGGTAATGTGTAGTTATCTGAATCTTCTTCATTATGAAGTTCATCAACATGAATTAAGTTTTCAAAATCAAATCCAAGATTATTGCTATGATTATCTTCGTGTTCTTTATTTGAGACCCTGTAAAAGGGTAAGAGAAATAGAATATTGGCACACAAAAATGGGATGGCAGAAAAATGATGGAAAAAGGGAATGGAAAGCAAAATGCAGATGAAAGTAATAGAAGAAATACATATGCATCTTTTAAGTCTTTTATTAAAACGACAAACATAAAGATACCATCAAATATCACCCAATGCTTATAAAAGTAATTAAGGATTTAAAGTTTCACAATACATTACTTTTTAGAAGTTTTAAAGATAACAGGCAGCTCTACGACTTTTCAATTGTCTAGCTCAAAATTTGAAGGATAAGGGTGCACGAAATAGCTCTTTATTTTGACTCTTTTTTCTTTGTCATCCATCATTTGAACGGTCAGCTCTAAAAATGCTTCTGTAAATCCTGTACTTAGGGCTTCAGGTAAATCTTGGTAAATATATCCTCTTGAATGAAAAGAATCATAGAGGTATGAAATGACCATAGGCTCTGACTCTGGTTCATATGCTCCTAGATTAGCCATCTTTTTATTTTTCTTTTCATTCACCATTTTCATTCTATCCCCTCTTGTTAGTTTATATCCTAAGTCGAATCTATCTTTCTTATCATATACTATCGATGGCTTTATAATTCCTTGTAAGTTCTTCCCCCTAGTCCAATTTTAAGTTACCATCACATCCTGGTAAGCTACTTAATGACCATTTTAGTAGTCGTAAGAAGGTATGGTGAATATAGTTTAGATCTTTCAACTACATATGT
The DNA here is from genome assembly GCF_002303985.1 of Durio zibethinus. Next base: position 634,285 of record NW_019167871.1, read on the forward strand.
TACATTAGCTATTTCAAAAGATCTGTAAAAATATTCTAGTGCTTCATCTATTGATTCCACATAAGGAGTATTTATTGGTTGAGTTACCAATAAATCTTCTTCTTCTGCCACATATGTTAACCTTTTTTCAACAATGAATTTAACTTTCTAATGTAATAAAGATGGCACAGCACCTACCATATGGATTCATGATCTACCCAATAAATAACTGTAGGAAAGAGATATATCAATAACTTAAAATTTTACGTTGAAAGTGCACGGGTCAATCTATAATGGTATTTCTATATCTCTTAGCACCTATCTTTGGATCCCATTAAAGGCTTAAACTATCATATGACTAGGCTTCATATAAGATCTATCAACAGAGAGTTTTGTCAGAGTAGTCATAGCATAACATTGATGGATAAGCCATTATTGATCAAAACATTAACCATTATATAACTTTTACACTTTACAGTAATGTGAAGAGCCTTGGTACTTTCTTAACCTTCAAGAAGAATCTCTTCATCACTGAAAGAGATATAGTTTGAAATTATCAAATTACTAATATGCTATTCTACGTACTCAATAGATACATTATGAAACATATATGCTTGATTGAGCACTTTTAGTAGAGTATTATGGTGTGACTCTGACCTTAACAATAATGATAATAGCAAAATTCTAGCTAGCATCTTGTTAAGCTGTTCTACCACGTTATATCCATTATGTTTTATTAACTTTAGAAATTTGAAAGCTTCGTTCTCAAAGATCGGCTTCTGACATTCTTTTTCTAGGGCTATGATAGGATTATTTTGACTTTTTACTTTTTTTCCTACCTTTACTTTTTCTTTCTTGGCTTTCTCTAAAGCTTCAAAATATAACATCTTTCACTTAGAGTTATACCTTTTACGCCCGTTATGTTCGTAGTATCTTGATTGACTACGACATCACAATCATACTTCTACGATACTGTTTTATCATTCTGGTATAAAAAAGGGTCAAAAACTTTAATTGTCACCACTGATCAGGAGATGAGCTTTTCTAGCTTTAATGTCTACTTCTCATCATAATAAATAGTTACTGATCTATGCATAAACTTATTCTTTGAATTAATGGTAGACACTTTAGCTTTTACCAACTCTTTATTTTTTTTGTAAAACTCTATCCGACCCATATCCATCAATTTATGTACCTTTTGATGGAATTCATAATAATTCTCGATAGAATACCTCAAAGCACCTCTGTGATAATTACAGCTCTTAGTTGAGCTAATCGCTTTAGAGTAATTTTGAAGTTTTATTGACTTCAACATGTCAACTTTAACCAAGACTTCAAACACCTTAACCATCGGAGTCTTAACTTCATCTATTCTTTCTTTTACGTGGCTTCTTTGCCCATCAATTAAGGTATTTATTGATGGTTTGGTATGGTTTGGTAGAGGGTTTTCATTTACATTTGGAGTCCCTTGTTGGTTGGTATCAAAGTTTAATACCCTTTTATTGATTAACCCCTACACTTTATACTTCAAAGAAGTATAGTTCTTAGTGGAATGACCTGAATTCCTATAGTGATATTCACAATGTGCATTGGGGTCATACCATTTGAAAAATAGAGGTTTCAAAGGTTCAACAATAACAGGAGCAAGTAAATGTTTCTTAACAAGTCGGGGATACAAATCTATATATATCATAGGAATGGGGTCAAAGATGGGTTTTTCTTGGGTATTTCTTGAAGCTCTCAAACCAATATTAGGACTAGGTCTTCATTCTGGTTTTGTAGGTACAATAGAATGATTATAGGTAGGTGTCTAAAAGAATGACTGAAAATAAGATGGATAAGCTGGTTGTGGTAATGACTGATATGGTTGATATGGATGAGGAATGGATGTAACATGGTTTACGAAAGGGTAATGGGTCTAGTAGACTAGTGCAAAATAAGGTGTGAAACCTTTGAAATGTTACCCCACATAGTTCACTGCTTGAGCTTCATTATCTTTTTTTTTAAGAGCTTCATCTTTTTTTGCTCTACTTATTTTTCCTGTATCAAGCTTATCATTTTTATGGCATTTTTAATAATCTCAACTGATATCACCATATCTGTAAAGTTTTTAGTTGTATTGCCCATCAATCTCTCACAGTATAGTATTTTCAGAGTGTTCATAAATAAGACAGTTATTTTTTTCTTAGTGAGAGGAGGTTAAACTTGTGCAACCATGTCTCTCCATCTTTGTGTATATTCTTTGAAGCTATTAGTTACTTTCTTTTTCATACCTTATAAAGATAAATGATCTAGAGCTAAATCCCTTACATGCTAATGTTGTGTAATAAATGCCCTTGTGAGCTCTTGCCAAGAATGAATATGAGTCCTATCTAGTTGGACATACCATCTAGCTGTAGATCTCATAAGGTTATCTTGAAATATGTGTATCAACAACTTCTCGTCATGAGTATGTGCTGTCATCTTACAATAATACATGGTGATATGAGTCATTGGACATTTCGTGCCATCATATTTTTTAAATTTAGGGACCTTAAATTTCAGTGGAATGACCACATCTGGGACTAAACAAAGGTCAGCCGCATTAATAGAGCCATAAAAATTCATTCCCTCTACAGCACTAAGCTTTTCTTCCAATAACTTCATCTTCTCCCAGGCACTGGTATCTTACACTTTTTCATGTGTCTGTATCCCTAACTTTTCTCTTTTCTTAGGATTATCCAAATCAGGAACTAAGATTGGCTCAGGTGGTTTTTCCATCATAATGGGATTAACAAAATTTTAAAATTATCCTGGAGTAAGTGTGGATGTTATTCCTGGATAAAAATTAGGATATCCACTGGGAATAGGAATTGGCACTCTAGTTCTTTAAAAGGGTTGGGTTGATCGTGGCTTAAACCCTGAAGGGTAGATAAGATCTACCATATCTAGCGATTGCTCTCGAAAGCTGAGATTTTCTTCCATTACTTTTCTCTTATCAAGTTTTCTGAGCATATCCATTATTGTACTGAGATCTCCTCTTAGTTCTTCTTAAACTTTTTTGATTCTTTTAAATCGATTGACCTGTTCTTGCTCTATAATTCTTGTTTGACTCCTAGTATTGTATGAATGAAGAGTAGGTTGGGTCAAAATTTTTTATGGATGAGCTATTCTTAAACCTTTATTACCACAAAGTTTTTTTTTTTTTGAAAAAGAAAAAAAATCAGAATACTATATGTTAAAAATTTTATTTTTCACTTATTTTATGAAATATGATGTACATGATGCATGAATGTAAGTGGGAGATATTTGTTTTTGGATGAATTTCAACACTAAAAATTTTTATTGATTCCATATAACCTTTATTAGATGGGATTTACCATCCTAGAATTATATTCATAAAAGTGTTTGACTTGTTTATAATGGTCTTTCGCCTCATCTAAAAAGTTCACTAGGCGCTGTCCATATTCTTCTATGGTATTGACTTTTCTTCTTAATGTTTTTACCTTTTCAACCATCTCTCATGCTTTCTTCACTGCCTTGTATACTTGATTAGTCAGGTGCTCTATATATTGTTGCCTTCCTAAGCTTTTAACTTTCCATCTCATGCGAGCATCCCTTTCTAAATCCTATGTGAAGATCCAATCTTTTTCTTTTCTATGCCACCCATCTATTATTATCGAAATATAGCTCTTGTGGTCTTGCAGTTGCATGTCTAATCCTTGGATCACTTGATGAAGTGATTCTTTTTCATTCAATATTTCAAAGTTCTTTCTTCTCTTTTTTGCAAGCATGACTTTCAATCTTTCTTTTTCTTTTTGGCATTCCATCAATCTTGCTGAGGTTGTAGAGTATAACCCCTTCCAATTATGACATTCTTGAGAAATTCTGATGGTTTCCTCTTGCTTTTCTTGAGTTTTACCCTTCCATTGGTTCATTTCTTCTCGGAACTCATCCATTTCATGTTGTCAACTAAGGTAAGACTTAGTAACTTTTTCAGTTTTAATTAAACTCGTAACCTCTTATTTTTCTAGTGTAGATCTTTCAAATTACTATTGGCCACATCCTGTTCTTTTATGACTTTTTCTAATCTGCTCTTTTGTATCTCTATTTCATATTTCAATTGTCTTACTTTCTCACGAAGTTTCAAATTTTCTCTTCTTATTTCTTCTTTTTTAGCTCCTAATTCTTTCTTGACAAGCTCAACTTTTGATAATTGCACCTCTTTCAAAAGATTAACCAATTGATATAAATTATCATCAGGAGGGAGTATTACATCTCTAAGCTACTTTGCCTTTCAAATTTGATAATCAGGGGTGACTTGTCAATGAAAGGTCGTAACCTCATTCTTCGTGTTCTTTTTCATGCTTGGATCAGCTGTTTCAAAGTTCTTGATGGATTTGGTTTCCCATAAATGAATTCTACTGGGACCAGGCCATGAATGATAGGAACAAACTATGTTGCACCAAATTACCTAAGCACTATTAATTGAGCATAACTTGTAATGCCCCATAGCCTTAATAACGGTATCCATGACTTGTTTCCTCCATGATACAATAAGGGCACCCAAGGCATCCAAGGCATCCAAGGCACCATCCATTCAATTTCATCCTCGGTAAGCCTTCAAAAGAAAAGGACCCACTCTTCCTTAGTCTTCAATGTTGGCCATTAACTTCTACAAAACTCTTCAATTGGTGCTTTATTTTGTAGATACAGCTTCGAGAAAGCACTATTCTCGCACTTGAAATGACTTCTAATCCACACATATAATAGCAATGCATATCCTATAAACCATCTTTTTCTATTTCATCGATAGAAATTCAATGACATGATGGTTTCATCTAGAACTGCTGGAGAGAGATTAATTGCTTGGGTTTCAATTTGCTTGAAAAAGTCTATCACGTTATTTTAATGTAACCCAAAGTCTTCGGATAGATTATCATGTCATACAATGCTAGAGCAAACACAACCATACCTTGATCATCATTTAAATGCTCCTGAATAAAGTTTCAGAGAAAGTCTCAACGAATGTCGAGATGTTCACCTTTAGACTTCGTGAAGGAATCAATGGTTTCCACTTTAACCCCTATAAGCTTAGCCAACTTTTTACGATAACTTGATTTTGGCTTTCGGGTCAATATTTTATTTGGACACTGTAGTTCTATCCCGAGTAAAATCGAATACTTTTTGATAGTTGGCATTAAATCCTCTTGATAGTGAAGTATCTATAGAATGGATCCCAAAATTGTATAGCTGCTTTGATCAACTGTTCATCAATCACTATCGAAATTAGGGATGCAATATGCCCGTACTTTTTGCAAAAGCTTTCTTTTCTTTCTTCATTTAACTGACCCCAGCTGGTGGCTAAGTCTTTTAAATCATTTTGTGTGAGATCTAAATGTACTTTTTCAGGTAATTCAAACACATAACCGGTAGGCAAACAATCTCCACTCTTTTGTTAGGCTTTTTTTTTTACCAAACATGTACTTCATTACACGGCTCACATAAGACACTAACTGAGGATGAACAAATCTGTAGTTCTATGGGATCCATGAAAACTTATTGGGAGAACTATGTCATAGAGCAAATATCTCGATGCATAACTGTACGATATGATTAATGCAAAAAAAAATGAAAATGAAACAAAATTGAGTTAGTGTGAGGATGTGGTTTGAGAAAAAATATTTTTTGTTTTTTAGTTTTGAGATTTTTTAGTTTTATTTTATTTTGTATTATACACAACTTTTATTCTTAGGTATTTCTTACAAGAAGGTGGACGAGGCTCTACCTAAGGCTAGTTTCTTAAGCTTATTACATGCTAAGTTTGGATTGACACGATCTTAAGGTTCTCAAATTGCTTCTCATTATAGTTTATGTTAGACTAGTAAGGTACCCCGATCCTCACCCATTATAGGTTACGAAACGAAAATGATTCAATTTGAGTGGAAGTATTTTATTTGTCATTACGGAAGTTATCACCTCACGAGGGCTTAGGTACTTTACTTCCTCTTATAAAGGACAGAGCCCGGGTATAGAGCTCATGCATGAGATGCATCGTGTCATTGTGTGTGCAAATATATCCTAATTTTTTTAGAGTAATATATACAAAAATAAAACATAAGAGGCATAGTAAAAAGGAAAACGTGAGGGAAATTTTTTTCTTTTTGTTTTTGATTTTTTTTACCTTTTTTGTTAAAAGTGAAAAATAAAAATTTAAGAAACTGATTAAGACTATTTAAATCAAAATTTAAGGATAACACGTAGTTAATTTTGGTCTGACTCTCGAAAACAAAAGGACATCCTCAATGGAGTCACCAAGCTGTCATAACAATTGTGTCCACCCGATGAATTTGAAAACAAAAATAAAAGAATGAAAAATGGAGTCGCCACCAATTTTTTTTTGGCTAAGTGTGATTGGCCACCTATTAAAACATATCTTTTTAATAAAATCTTAAAATTAATTAAAATTTATTAAAAGGATAATTTTAGGGTCGACATAACAGTCTGGGTTCGATAGTTGGTTATGCGTGAGAAAGGATTAACACTCTCACAGCGCCTATTTAAAAATGGTACCAATTAACTACGTACTATCTTTTGATTTTGATAAAAACAGTCCCATTTTTTTATGTTTGAAAAAAAATTTTCTTGATTTTTTATTTATTAAAAATTATTGATTTATTTATTAATTATTGTTTCATTTTTATTCGAAAAAAATAAATTAGAACCTTTTTATCAAAATGATTCTTAAAATGTTCTAGTACGTTGATAACATTAGAAGAACTTTTTCTCACATAGAGATTTCTTATGCATCGCTTCTCAGAATACTTTAAAATCCCATCCTTGGAGGCTCAAATTTATTTTTTGTAAAAATTATGCCATACATGCAATGCAAATGATAATAAGTTAATGCACACATTTTATTTTTGTTTAAAAATTTTATTAATTAATTTATTTGATTTTTTATTTTTAATTGAAATTTTGAAGAAAAAGAAATTTTATTATATTGAAGATTTTCTATAAATATTTCAATATACTGAAAATATTTTAAAGAAAATAAATAGTTTTTAAATTAATTTTTTAAAATTTAAAATGGATATAATAAGTGATAAAGATAATATTAAATTTTTTGTATCTCTTCGAAATATAAATTTGATAATTGAAGTTCAAATGGATATAATTATTTTGATGATCTTATTATTTAAAATTTAAGATGAAAATTTTTTGAATTTTGAAAATCTTACATAAAGTTATTTGAAAATTTAATGTTTTAAGTAAATTTTTTAAAAAGATAATTTTTTAAATCAAGATAAAAAATATTGTTGAAAGATTCGAATAAATTTAATTTTTATAATTTTTAAATATGTTTGAAAGATTTTAATAATTAAATAATTTTTTAAAAAAGGTCATTTGGTAAACAACTAAAATTATTTATTAAAAAAATAAAATTCATATTTTATAGTTTTAATTTTAAAAAATATATCTCTAAATTGATTTGATTTTCAATTATAATTTGAATAATTTTGATATTTGAATAAATTTAAAATTATTTAATTTGTAAGTAAAAAATATTATCTTATTTTTTAAAAAAAATTATCTTATGAATCATTTAATAGAGTTGTGCACATTGGTGTTCACCTGATAAATTTGTTTATGAATGTTGTTATATAATATATATATATATATATATATATATTAAATTTATCTATACTACTGGGTTTTAGGAATTAACAGCTGTTTAATTTGTAAAATAATTCTTTTACGCTTGATCAATATCCATGTTGCCATGACCACAAAGATCAAAGTTGAACACAAAGATCAAAGCTTCATCTGTCCTTCCATAGAATCCAGCCCATCAATCATTGAAGTCCATGAAATCACACTCCTAGATGCCATCTCTCGAAACAAACTCCTCATCAACTCTCCCAAGCTTCAAATACCCATAAATCATTGAGTTCCAAGCCGGGACATCTTTCACAGGCATCTCAAAAAACAACCTTTCAGACACCTAGATTTTAAATTTAAACAAAATAAAAACAAAATGTAATAAAATTTGAAAACAAAATAAAAGTTATCTAAGAAATTTCTGATTATAAGTTTTTTTTTTTTTAATTTGATAAAAATGATTATAATATTTAAATAAAATTTCAATAATAATAATTGACATTTATTTTCAAATAAAAATAAAATTAAAGTGAGAAATTTAGAAAAATAATAAAATAAAATTTGAAATTAAAATTTAGATCTTTAATGAAAAATCTAATAATGAAATTCTTAAAAAATTATGAATTGTTAATTTTTTTAAAAATTTTTAGGTGAAAAATATTTTCAACTGTGACTCAAATGATGAAAATTTTCATTAAATAAAATGTTTGAGTGTATATTTCATTTTTTATCTTGCATTTTACTTTATTAAAATAAACTAGTTTTTTTTTTGCCTATACCATACATAGAATTTTTTATTATATTTTTTATAATTTAAAATTTTAATTTATATTAATTTTTATATTATATATATAGATAAATAAAAATATTCGTAATCATCTATAATTTATAGTTTAAAATTACAAAAATTGTCTATATATAAATTATTATGAAAGAATCCAAATAAGCATTATAAAAATTTTGAATTATAAAAGCAAAATTACATACAAATCTCAAAGAGAAAATCAATCTTTTGTTCAAAATTATATACACTCTTAAAAGTATATATTACTTTAGTATAAAAACTAAGATTTATACATGTGATATATCATGAAAGACTTTTTCATGTTTGATTTTGAAACTTTATTATGTCAAACTTTTGTGATCAAAATCTTATTGCTTTATATTTTATAAAGAAAAAAAATATTGATTGTGAAAAAATTATAAATATATATTTGATAATTATTTAATTTTAAAAATTTTAAATTTTTAAAAATGTAGTTTGTCTAAGTTTAAATTTAGATATGTATGTAATTTTAAATTGAGATAAAATATTTTTCTCTTTTATTTTAAATCATAGAAAAATAAAGGCAAAAAAATTTGGTAAATAACAATGAATATGAATATTGATTTAGACAATGTACGATTTTTTATGATTTCTAAAATTTAGGATTTAACCTTTAAAAATTATTTGAATTTTGTATTTCATATAAATGAGTAAAATTGAGGTAGAGATATGTTTTTTCAAATTTAAATCAGGATTAAACTTATATATTTTGAAAAACTTGTATAACTGTAAATTTTGAAACTTTAAAATTTTTAAAAATTAAATAATTAATTGAATAAAGTTATTTAGAACTATTCTACGTATCAATAATGTAGATTGTCCACTTAAACATCTACGTAAGTAAAATTTATCATATTTTTATGTATGTTGTAATATAATATTTTATATGATTTTTAAGAACTTCAATTAATCATATCAACAAAAGTATGCAAAAATATAAGTATTTTAAAAATTAAAAACACTTAAATAATTTTTTATAGTGAAGCATGGGTAATATTTTTAGTTTGAAATGAAAAATATATTTTTTTCTAATTTTTTAATCTAATTTACTCTTTTAGAATAAATTAGCGTGTTACCTTGTACAACACATGGATTATTTTTATTTATTTAAATATGTTTAGATATATAAATTAATATAATTTAATCACTTAGATATTCAATATATATGTAAACTACAAATAACATAATTAACATATCAAAACATAATAAAATTAAAAATTTAAATTAAAGAATTAAAAAAATTCAAAACATAATAATATTTGAGGAAAAATTAAATATACAAAAAATTTGTATATAAATTTTATTATTGAGTACACCAACAAAATATTAAACAAAGTTTCATCAGTACTTCAATTAACTTTCTTCAATTTGTGCCATTTTTATCTTATGCAATTATTTTTATACACCTACAAGTTTATATAATTTTAAAATAAGTTTTATTTATTTGAAAAAGTGATGATTTTAATTGTTTAAATAATATGTGTGATAATTTACTTATATGTATAGTTTTTGCTTGAATTTTAGTAATATCTTGATCTTTAACATCTATAAGATTTATCAAATTAATTTTTGTACTTGTTTTAAGCTTTACATTTGATATAAAATTGTGTTAATATTGTTGTAACGGTTTTGTGTCTGCCCGATGAATTTGAAAATGAAAAAAAAATAACTGAGTTGCCACCAATCTTTTTTGGCTAGATGTGATTGGCCACTTATTAAAACATATCTTTTTAATGAAATCTTAAAATTAATTAAAATTTATTAAAAAGATAATTTTAAGGTCTGCACAACAGTCTGGGTTCGGGAGTCGGTTACGTGTGGGGAAAGATTAGCACCCCCACAGTGCCTGTTAAAAATGGTACCAATTAACAACATGTTATCCTTTGATTTTGATAAAAATAGTCTAATTTTCGGTATTTGAAAAATAATTTCCTTGATTTTTTTATTTATTAAAAAAAATTTATTCTCGAGAAAAATAAATTAAAACCTTTTTATTAAAATAATCTTAAAATGTTTCAGTACGTTGGTAACATTAAAAGAACTCTTTCTCACCTAGAAATTTCTTAAAGCATTTTTACACGGAATACTTTTAGAATCTCATCTTTGCAGGCTCGAATTTATTTTTCGTAAGAAAATACCATGCATGCAATGCAAAATGTTGCCATGTTTATGCACACATTTTATTCTCTTTTGTTAGAAATTTTATTAATATTTTATTAATATTCTTATTTAAAATTAAAATTTTGAAGAAAAAGGAATTTAATTATATTGAAGATTTTCTATAAATATTCAAATACGCTGGTAATATTTTACAAAAAATCTTCTCACCTAGAGATTTCTTAAAGCATCTCTACTCGGAATACTTTTAAAATCTCATCATTGGATTAAATTTCTTTCATTCCTATTTTTATTACTTATTTTTTAATTTATTAATCAATTTTTATTTATTACTAAAAAAAAGAAAATCCTTACTGTATTGAAAATTTTTTATAAATACTCCAATACACTGGTAATATTTAAAAAAAAATCTTATTACCTAGAGATTTCGTAGGCATCACTACTCGGAATACCTTTGAATCTCATCGTCGGATAAAAATTTCTTTTTCCTACATTTTTTATTAGTTTAGTATTATTATTAATTATATTTTTATATATTTTTTAAAGTTTATTTTAAAAATTAACATAATTATATAAAAAAATTTAACCACAATTTCATCATTTAATCTAACAAATATAAATATTTTAATATGCATAAATATTAATAAAATAATATATAAAATAAAAGAAAAATAAAAAAAAATTTTTTTTACCTGAACTGGACCGATCAACGGTTCGATCAACGTGCGATTCAGTTCGACGGTTCGGTTCGACGGTTCGATCCAATCTGGGTGGATCAGCAGTTCAATACCGGTTTGGTTCGGTATGGGCGATTCGGTTTCGATCCAATCAGACCGGTCAGAGGCTGACGGAGAAGTGGGTCGTCGGGTCGGGTGCACGGACCCCGAGTCAGGTTACGGGTTGATGCGCGGATCCTCCTTGACCGAAACGATGTCGTTTTGGCCCTATGCTCGAAACGACGTCGTTTTACTTTTAATGATTTCTATAAATAATTGAAAATTTTTTTTTACTCATTCTTTGGTTTTTCCAAAAAAAAAAAGGGAAGAGAGCTCTAGGGTGTGAGCTCACTGGCCGGTCGTCGGACCACTGCGTCGGCCGTCGTCTAGGTTACCACCGACAGTCATTGTCGGTGGTTTTTGATCATCGAAAAAGGTGAAAATACTTCTGAAAATTTTCTTCAAAGCAATCTTTCCAGATCTGGTATCCTTTTTACCGAAAACAACCCCGATCAACGTAGATCGGGGCTCAAAGTTTCGGTCTCCTTTCTCTCTTTTTTTTTTGATAAACAGAATCGACTGATCTCTTTTCTTTTGTGTAGGTGGCTTTTCTAGTGCTGGGTTCCCCTGCTTGGGGACTGTGATTTTACCTCTTTTTTTATGTTTCTATAGAAATTTTTTTTTCGACAGATTCTTCCCTTTTTTTTTTTACCATTTTTGCTTCTGTTTCCCCATTTTCGTTTGCAAATAACAAGCTTTATTTATAGAGCTTTTTGGGGTTCAAATCCCAGATCTTCTGGGATTCGAATCTTATTTTTTTTTCAACTGAGAAATCACGCCTGTCGTTCGTGACTGGCGGCTGGTCGGTCGACCGTTGGCAGCCAGCGACGGTGATTTTGACTTTAGGGATTGTGCATTTAATGCACTAGATTTGAATCGGATAAGGATGAAGAATAAGGGAAAAGGAAGAAAGAAAGAAAGAAGAAGAAAAGAGAAGAAAACAAACGTAAAAAATGAGAAAAAAATAATAATAATAAAATAAATAAAAAAATGGTGTTTACAGTTGCTTTTCTTTGCCTATTTCTGTGAATCAGGAATAAGACAAAGATAAACAAACAACCATTTTGTTTTAGAAAGATGAAACATTGAGAAAAAAAAAATTTTTTTTACAGAAAAGGGCTTCTCTCAACAGAGGTTCAATTAATATTTTTAAAAGTTTAAAAGGCTCATCTCAGCAGAGGCTCAATAACTTTAAAATATTGAAAAAGCTCCTCTCAACAGAGGCTCTACAACTTTAAAAAATTCTCTATATTGGAAAAAACTCCTCTCAGCAGAGGCTCAACAACTTTAAAATCTCATCTGAAAAAGCTCCTATCAGCAGAGGCTCAACAACTTTAAAAATCTTTATCTTTAAAAGCTCCTCTCAACAGAGGCACAACAACTTTAAAATCCATATGAAAAAGCTCCTCTCAGCAGAGGCTCAGCAACTTTAAAATTCTCTTTTTAAAAAAGCTCCTCTTAGCAGAGGCTCCACAACTTTAAAATTCTTATCTTGAAAAGGGCTCCTCTCAGCAGAGACTCAACAACTTTAAAATTCTCATATTGGAAAAGCTCCTCTCAGCAGAGGTTCAACAACTTAAAAATTTTTTTTTTGAAAAAGCTCTTCTCAGCAGAAGATCCACAACTTTAAAATTCTTATCTTGAAAAGGGCTCCTCTCAGCAGAGGCTTAACAACTTTAAAATTCTCATTTTGGAAAAGCTCCTCTCAGCAAAGGCTCAATAACTTTAAAATTCATCTGAAAAAGCTCCTCTCAGCAGAGGCTTAACAACTTAAAAATTTTTTTTTTGAAAAAGCTCTTCTCAACAAAGGCTCCACAACTTTAAAATTCTTATCTTGAAAAGGGCTCCTCTCAGCAGAGGCTCAACAACTTTAAAATTCTCATCTTGGAAAAGCTCCTCTCAGCAAAGGCTCAACGATTTTAAAATTCATCTAAAAAAGCTCCTCTCAGCAGAGGCTCAATAACTTTAAAATTCTCTTTTTGAAAAAGCTCTTCTCAGTAGAGGCTCCACAAAAGGGCTCCTCTCAGCAGAGGCTCAATAACTTTAAAATTCTTATCTTGAAAATGGCTTCTCTCAGCAGAGGCTCAATAACTTTAAAATTTTCATCTTGAAAAAGCTCATCTCAGCAAAGGTTCAACAACTTTAAAATTCTCTTTTTGAAAAAGCTCCTCTCAATAGAGGCTCCACAACTTTTTAAATTATTATCTTGAAAAGGGCTCCTCTCAGCAGAGGCTCAACAACTTTAAAATTCTCATATATTTTCAAATTTGAGTTCTCATCTTTGAACAAGTAAATTTTTCTCTTTTGAATTCTTTTGTTTGATCATTGTCTTTACCAAAATCTTGTTTTTCATTAAGAAATAGAAAATTTCTATCTTTGTTACAACTTCTCATGGATGCATGTACTGAGTGCTCTAAATGTAATGCATGTAATGCAATCAAAATTATTCATTGTAGTAAAAAGGTTCTCAAAATCTCTCACTTTTTGTTTTTTTTATTTGAATTCTCGTATGACCAATCTGTTCTTAACATCTAACCACAATATTTTCCTTCTTCAAAAGTCTGTAACATCAATGTCTTGTCATGTTTTTCTCATCTTTTTTCATTTGCCTTTGTCAACTTTTTTCAAAAAATAATGCTAAGATCTTTCATGTTTGTTTTTCTTTTCATCATTTTAAGTCCAAGACCAATAAAATGCAATCACACATTTCTTCTATTCATATGGCGGATAAAAAAAAACAAAAAAAAAATGAGAATAAAAGAATGGATAGGTGTTATTTCCAAAAGAAAAATAGCATATTTTATTAGACTGGTAACAAGTGTATGTCAAAGTATTTGAGTTGAAACAAAGGTGCCCAAATGATGATCATAAGATAATCATGAACAAAATATTCCCAGATTCTTTTTCTAAAACTAAATTAGATGACTTCCTTGATCCTTCAGAGTTCATCAAACTACACTTGCCCTTGTATTATGGAATGATGCCTCTTCTTCACATCTAAGTTGCCTTTTTTAGGTTTTCAGCTTCAGATGAGTCATTATTTTGTTTTTCATTTTTTTACTTTTTTTTCTTTTTTTTTCAAGCAAAATATTTCTTCACAACATCTGAATTTATTGGGGTAAGCAAATCACCTCCGTCCATTTCTGTCAAAATCAATGTCCCACCAGAAAAGGCTTTTTTCACCACATACGGGCTTTGCCAATTTGGTGTCCATTTCTCTCGATTATCATGTTGATTTGGAAGGATTTTTTTTAGCACTAAGTCTCCTTCCCTAAAGCAACGGGGATGAATTTTCTTGTCATGTGCTTTCATCATCCTCTTTTGATATAATTGACCATGACAAAGTGCTGACAGTCTTTTCTCTTCAATGAGGTTTAACTACTAGTAGCGATTCTGAACCCATTCTGCTTCCTCTAACTCTACCTCCATCAGGACTCTCAGTGAGGGAATTTCCACTTCGATCGGTAGCACAGTTTTCATTCCATAAAGCAAAGAGAACGGGGTGGCCCCAGTAGATGTTCAAACTGATGTTCTATAAGCATGCAAAGCAAAAGGTAACTTCTCATGCTAATCTTTGTAAGTTTCAGTCATTTTTTTCAGGATTCTTTTGATATTCTTATTCGCAGCCTCCACTGCCCCATTTATTTTTGGATGATATGGTACCGAATTACAATGACAGATCTTGAACTGAGTGCATACTTCATTCATCATTTTATTATTTAAATTTTTAGCATTATCAGAAATAATTGTCTCTGGAAGCCTATATCTGCATATTATCTCTC
Organism: Durio zibethinus; assembly: GCF_002303985.1. Next base: position 649,407 of record NW_019167871.1, read on the forward strand.
TTTTTATGAACTTACATACCACAGATAGGGTCACACTAGTATATGATGCAATTTTTACCCATTTAATGAAGTAATCAATCATCACAAAAATGAATCTATGCCCATTCGATGCTTTTGGAGTGATGGGACCAATGACATCTATGCCCCACATAGAGAATGGCCACGAAAGAGCCAAAACGTGTAATGTTGATGGTGGAGCATGAATCTTGTCAGCATAAATCTGACATTTATGACATCTCTTAGTATAATCAATACAGTCACCCTCTATTGTCAACCAATAATAGCCAGCTCTCATAATTTATCTAGCTATCATATGACCATTTGCATATGCTCTACAAACTTCATCATGCATTTTTTCAATAATCTTCTTTGCTTCAGCTGCATTTACACATTTTAAGAGCACTTGATATCGATCTCTTTTATAAAAGATATCTCTGTCAATGAAAAAACTCATAACCAATCTTCTGATAGTCCTCTTATCATTTTCTGTTGCATGTTCTGGGTATTACTGGCTTTTAATGTATTGCATGACATCATGATACCATGACTTCCCATCAACTTCTTTTTCAACACCTGAGCAATGTGCTAGTACATCTTTTACATCCAACTTGATGGGTTAGATTTCAGTATTTGTATCTATTTTAATCATTGCAGCTAGAGTAGCTAGTGGATCAGCAATTTGGTTTTCCTCTCTAGGTAGATGCTCAAATTGAACTTTTTTAAATTGCTTGACTAACTCAGAGATGTATTTATGGTACCGAATCAACTTAGAGTCTCTTGTCTCTTATTCACCTCGTAACTAATAGATGACTAGAGTTAAATCTCCAAACACATCTAACACTTTGATCTTCTTTTCCATTGCTGCTTGTAGACCCATAACACAAGCCTCATATTCAACCACATTGTTTATGCAATTAAAATTTAACCTGGCTGTGATGGGGTAATAGTGTCCATCAAGAGATATCAAAATTGCCTCAATACCATGACCCAAAGCATTAGCAGCTCTATCAAAATACATCCTTCATGATTTTTCAACAAGTTCATTTTTTTCAATGGCCATCACATTCTCATCAGGAAAATTTAATTTCATTAGCTCATAATCTTCGACTGCACGATCAGTAAGGAATTCAGATATTGCACTCCCTTTAATAGCCTTTTGAGTCACATAAATGATATAATATTCTAAAATTATAACTTGCCACCGTGCTATTCTTCTTGTCAATGAGGGCTTTTCGAAGATATACTTAATAGGATCTAGCTTTGCTATGAGTCAAGTAGTGCAATAAAGCATGTATTGTCTAAGCCTTCGAGCTGTCCAAGTTAATGCATAACACATCTTCTCTAATGGTGAATACTTTGACTCATAATTAGTGAACTTTTTGTTTAAGTAGTAAATTACTCGTTCTTTCTTATCAGTTTCATCTCTTTGCCCTAGCACACATCCCATTGAATTTTCATGTATTGTCAAGTACAAAATCAAAGGTTTTCCTAGCATTGGTGGCACCAACACAGGTGGATTTGATAAGTATTCTTTGATCTTATCAAAAGCTTCTTGGCATTCGTCATTTCATTCTCCAGGATCATGTTTTCTGAGAAGTTTAAAAATAAAATCACACTTATAAGTGAGTTGAGAGATGAAGTGAGCAATATAGTTTAATCTGCCTAAAAAACCTCTCACTTTTTTTAAGGTATGAGGAGGAGATAAGTTTTGGATAGCTTGTATCTTATCTGGATCAACTTTGATTCTTTTTTCACTGACTATAAAGTCCAATAGTTTTCTTGATTTGGCTCAAATGTACATTTGACAGGATTCAACTTCAACTGAAATCTTCTCAACCTGTCAAACAGCTTTTTAAGATTAACTATATGATCTTCTCTTTCATGAGATTTTGAGATCATATCATCCACATACACTTCTATCTCTTTATGCATCATGTCGTGAAAGAGAGTCACCATTACTCTTTGATAAATAGCACCAGTATTTTTCAACCTAAAAGGCATAACCTTATAATAGAATGTCCCTCACATGGTCATAAATGTGGTTTTTTTCATATCATCTAGAGCCATCTTGATTTGATTATAGCCTGAAAAACCATCCATAAAGGAAAATATGGAGTGTCTTGCAGTATTATCCACTAAAGTATCGATGTGAGGTAGAGGAAAGTTATCCTTAGGGCTTGCCCTATTCAAGTCTCGATAATTGACACACATTCTCACTTTTTCATCTTTCTTAAGAATTGGCACTATGTTGGCTATCCATTTCGGATATTTTACCACTTCTAAAAATCTAGCATCGAATTATTTCTTCACTTTCTCTTTAATTTTTAGCAGCATCTCTGGTTTCATACGCCTTAGCTTTTGTTGCATCGACTTACATCTTGATTTTAAAGGTAACTTATGCTCTACAATATCAGTGCTGAGTTCTGGCATATCCTTGTAAGTCCACGCGAACACATCTACATATTCTCGGAGCAGTTCTTCTAGTTTTTACCTTTCAGTTGGTAAAAGAGATGTACCAACTTTGACCTCTCTTTTATTCTCACTATCTCTCAAATTTACTAATTCAATTTCTTAGTGGGGTTTAATTGGCTTATCTTTATGTTCCATTAATTTTAACAAATCAAGAGGCAGTGTATAGTTATCTAAATCTTCCTTATTATCAAGTTCATCAATATGAATTAAGTTTTCAAAATCAAATCTGAGATTGTTGCCATGATTATCTTCATGTTCATTGTTTAGGACCCTACAAAAGGTAGGATGAAGAGAATATTGGCACACAAAAATGGAATGGCAAGAAAATGATGAAAAAAAAAGAATGGAAAGTAAAATGAAGATGAAAATAATAGAAGAAATATGGATACATCTTTTAAGTCTTTTATTAAAATGATAAACATAAACACACCATAAAAGATCTCTTAATACTCGTAGAAAGTAATTAGGGATTTAAAGTTTTACGGTACATTATTTTTCTAAAGTTTTAAAAACAACAGTTAGTTCTGTAACTTTTTAGTTATCCAGCTCAAAATCTGAAAGACAAAGGTACACGAACAGCTCTTCACTTCGACTTTTCTTTTCTCCATCATCCATCATTTGAATAGTTAGCTCTAAAAATTTTTTCATGAATCCTACATTTGAGGCTCTCGGTAAATCTAGATAAATGTATCCTTTCGACTGAAAAGAATCATAAAGGTATAGAATGACCATGGGTTTTGACTCCGGCTCATATCCCTTAAGATTAGCTATCCTCTTATCTCTTTTTTCATTCATCATTCTTGTTCTGTCCCCTCCTATTGGCTTATATCCCAAGCTAAATCTATCTCTCTTTTCATATATGATCGATGGCTTCGTGATTTTTTACAAGTTTTTTCCAAGTCTGACTTCAGGTCGTCATCCCATCTTGGTAAGCTATTTGACTACCATTTTAGTTGTCGTAGTCAAGTGTGGTGAATACAATTTAGATCCTCGAGCTATATATGTTGCATTGGCAATCTCGAAAGATCTATAAAAGCATTCTAGAGCTTCATCTATCGATTCCACATAAAGATTATTTATCAGTTGAATTACCAATAAATCTTCTTCTCCTGCCACACATGTGAGCTTTCTTTCAACAATGAATTTAGCTTTTGATGTAATAAGGATGGGATAGCATCTGCTATATGGATCCACGATCTACCCAATAAATAACTATATGAAGGAGAGATGTCCATAACTTGAAATTTCACATTGAAAGTACATGGGTCAATCTGTAATGGCACTTTTATATCTCCTAGCACCTCTATTCTAGTTTTATCAAAGGCTCTCACTATCATATGACTAGGTTTCATATAAGATCCATTAACAGAGAGTTTTACCAGAGTAGTTACAGGCATAACATTGATGAATGAGCAATAATGACAATAGTGAAATTTTAGTTGGCATCTTGTTAAGCTGTTCTACCACGCTATACTCGCTATGTTTTATTAACTTTAGAAATTCACCTGCTTCACTCTCAGATACTGACTTTTGATATTCTTTTTTTGGGGTTACGTCAAGACCACTTTGACTTTCATTTTTTTCTCTTACCTTAGCTTTCTCCTTTCTAGCTTTTTCTAGAGCCTCTAGGGTATAGCACATGCCACTTCGAGTTATGCCTCTTACACCCGTTATGTTGGCAATATCTGGGTTGACTACGACATCATAATCGTACTTCTAAGGTACTGCTTTATCATTTTGATATGGAAAAGGGCCAGAAACTTTAATTGTCACCACTGATCGAGAAACGAGCTTTTCTAGTTTTGATGTTGGCTTCTCATCATAATAGATAGTTACTGATCTACGTATAAATTTATTCTTTGAATCAATGGTAGACATTTCAACTTTCACCAACTCTTCTTTCTCTTGGTAAAACTCTATTCGACCCTCATCCATCAATTTTTGCACCTCTTGACGAAATTGGTGACAATTCTCGATAGAATGCCCCAGAACACCTCCGTGACAATTGTAGCTTTCAGTTGAGTTAATCATTTCAGAGCAATTTTGAGGTTCTATTGGCTTCAATATGTCAACTTTGATCAAGGCTTCAAACATTTTAACCATAAGAGTTTTGACATTTTCTATTCTTTTTTTCACATAACTTGTTTGCCCATCAACCAAAGCATTTATTGATGGCCTAGTATGATTCGATAGAAGGTTTTCATTAATATTTGGAGTCCCTTGTTGGTTGGTATCAAAATTTAATACTCTTTCATTAATTAACCCCTGTACTTTACGCTTCAAAGTAATACAGTTTTCAGTAGAATAACCTGGATTCCTATAATGATAATCACAATGCAAATTGAGGTCATACCATTTGAGAAACGGAGGTTGCATAGGTTCAACAATAACAGAAGCAAGTAGATGTTTATCAACAAGTTGGGGATACAAATCTATGTATGTCATGAGAATGGGATCGAAAGTGAGTTTTTCTTGGGTATTTCTTAGGGCTCTTAGACCACTATTAGGTCTCCATTCTGGTCTTGTAGGTACAGCAGAACAATTATAGGAATAGGTGGGTGTCCAAAAAGATGACTGAAAATGGGATAAAAAGATGACTAAAAATGGGATGGATAAGCTGGTGGTTGTAATGGTTGATATGGATAAGGGATGGATGTAACATTATCTATGGAAAGGTAATTGGTTTGGTAGACTGGTACAGAGTAGGGTGTGAAACCTCTGAATTGTTGCCTTACATAGTTTACTACTTGTGCTTCATTCTCTTTCTTTTTGGGAGCTTTATCTTTTCTTGCTTCACTTATCTCTCTTGTATCGAGCTTACCATTTTTTATGGCATTTTCAATAATCTCACCTGATATTACCATATCTGTAAAGTTTTTGGTTGTATTACCTATCAATCTCCCATAGTAGGGTGCTTTCAAGGTGTTCACAAATAAAACAGTTGTTTCTTTCTCAGTGAGAGAAGGTTGAACTTATGCAGCCACGTCTTTTCATCTTTATGCATACTCTTTAAAGTTTTCATTTGCTTTCTTTTCCATACTTTATAGAGATAGATGATCTGAAACCATATCTGTGACATGTCGATATTGTGTAAAGAATGCCTTTGTAAGCTCTTGTCAAGAACGAATACAAGTTCTATCTAACTAAACATACCATCTAGCTGCAGAACCCGTAAGACTATCTTGAAATATGTGCATTAACAACTTCTCATCGTGAGCATGTGCTACCATCTTTCGATAATACATGGTGGTATGAGTCATCGAACATTTTGTGCCATCATATTTTTTAAATTTAGGGACCTTGAATTTAGGCGAAATGATCATATCTGGAACTAAACAAAGGTCAGTCACATCTGTGGAGTCATAAAAATTCATTCCCTCTACAACCCTAAGATTTTCTTCCAATAACTTCATCTTCTTTCGGGTACTGGTATCTTCTACTTTTTCAAGTGTCTGTATCTCTAGCTTTTTTTTCCTTGAGATCATCCAAATCAGGAACTAAGATTAGCTCATGTGGTTTTTCCATCATAACGGGATTAACAAAATTTTGAAATTATCCTGGAACATGTGTGGATGTCATTCCTGGATAAGGATTAGGATATCTATCGGGAATAGAATTTGTACTCTAGTTCCTTGAGAAGGTTTAATCAGTTGTGGCTCAAACCCAGAAGGGTAAACAGGATCCACCATGTCTGACGATTGCTCTTAAAAGCTGAGATTTTTTTTCACTACTTTTTTCTTGTCAAGTTTCCAAGCATATCTATTATTGTACTAAGATCCCCTCTTAGTTTTTTTTAAGCTTTCTCGATTCTTTTAAATCGACTAGTCTATTCTTGCTCCATAATTCTTGTTTGAGTGGGTTGAGTCAAAATTTTTTAAGGACGAACTATTCTTGAACTTTTATTACCATAAAATTTTTAGAAAAATCATAATGCCATGTGTCAAAAAAATTTTTTTTTTTTAAAAAATGATACAAATGATGCATGAATGAAAGTGATATTTGTTCTTGGACAAATTTTAATACTAAAAATTTTCATTGATTTCATACAACTTTGATTACATGAGATTTATCATCCTAGAATTATATCCATAGAAGCGTTTGACTTGCTCATAATGGTCTTTTGTCTCATCTAGAAAGTTTACTAGGCATTGTCCATATTCTTCTACTGGATTGACTTCTTGTCTTAATGCTTCTACCTTTTTAACCATCTCCCGTGCCTTTTTTACTGCCTTACAAACTTGACTGGTTATGTGCTCTATGTACTGTTGCCTCTCTAAACTTTTTACTTTTCATATTATGCGAGCATCTCTTTTTGAATCACATGTGAAGATCTAATTTTTTTCTCTTTTATGTCACTCATCTATCATTAATGAAGTATGATTCTTGTGATCTTGCAGTTGTAGTTCTAATCCTCAGATCATCCGATGAAGTGACTATTTCTCATTTAGTACTTCAAAGTGCTTTCTTTTCTCTTTTGCTAGCATGACTTTCAACCTTTCTCCTTTTCGTTTTGGCATTCCACTAATCTTGTTGAGGTTGTAGAATATAATCCCTTTCAATTCTGACATTCTTGAGAAATTCTGGTGGTCTCTTCTTATTTTTCTTGAGCTTTGCCCTTCCATTGGTTTATTCCCTCTCGGAGCTCATCCATTTAACGTTGTCGACTAAGGTAAGATTTGGTGACTTTTTGAACTCGTAACCTCTTATTTTCTTGGTATAGATCTTTCAAATCACTATTGGTCAAATTCCATTCTTTTATGACTTTTTTCTAATCTGCTCCCCTTGTATTTCTGCTTCATATTTCAATTGCCCAACTTTCTCGTGAAGTCTCAAATTTTCTCTTCTTATTTCTTCTTTTTTAGCTTCTAATTCTTTCTTGACAAGCTCAATTTCTGATAATTGCACCTCTTTCAAAAGATTAACCAATTGATATGAGCTATCATCAGGAGAGAGTACTATGTCTCTAGGCCGTCTTGCTTTCCAAATCTGGTAATCAGAAGTGACTTTGTCGATGAGAGGCCCTAACCTCATTCTTCGTGTTCTCTTCCATGCTTGGATCAGCTACTCTGAAGTTTTTAATGGATTCGATTCCCCATAAATGAATTCTACTTGAACCAGGTCATGAGTAGCAGGAACAAATTGCTTTGCACCAAATTACCTAAGTACCATCAATGGAGCGTAACTTACAATACCCCATAATCCTAACAACGGTATCCATAACTCATTTCCTTCACAATACAACAAGGGTACACGAGGCATCCAAGGTACCATCCACTCGATTTCATCCCCAGTAAGCCTTCGTAAGAAAAAGATCCAATCTTCCTTAGTCTTCAATGTTGACCATTGGCTTTTACAAAACTCTTCGATTGGTGCCTTATTTCGAAGATATGATTTTGAAAATGCACTCTTTCCACACTTGAAATTACTTCTAACCCATACATATAATAGAGATGCACATCTTATAAATCGTCTTTTTCCATTTTATCGATAGAAATTCAATGACTTGATGGTTTCAACTAGGACTGCAGGAGCGGGATTAATTGCTTGGGTTTTAATTTGCTCAAAAAAATCTACCACAATTATCTCAATGTAATCCAAAGTCTTCAAAAAGATTACCATGCCATACAATGCTAGAGCAAACACAGCCAAAGCTTGATCATTATTTAAATGTTCTTGAATGAAGTTTTAGAGAAAGTCTCAATGAATGCCGAGATGTTCACCTTTAGACTTTGCAAAGAAATCAATGGTTTCTATTTTAACCCCCATAAGCTTGGCTAACTTTTTGCGATAACTTGATTTTGGCTTTCGGGTAAATACTTTATCTGGACATTGTAGTTTTATCCCAAGCAAAATCGAATACTCCTCGATAATTGGCATCAAATCTTCTTGACTAAAAGTGAAACATCTATAGGATGGATCTCAAAATTGTATAGCTGCTTTGACCAGCTGTTCATCAATCACTACTGAAATGAGGGATGCAATCTGCCCATACTTTTGTAAAAGCTTTCTTTTCTTTCTTCACTTAACTGACCCTAGACAGCAGCTAACTTTTTTAAACCATTCTGTGTGAGATCTAAATGCACTTTCTCGGGTAATTCAGACACATAACTGATAGGCAAACAATCTCCATTCTTTTGTTGAACTTCTTTGGACTAAACATGTACTTCATTATACGATTCACATGGCACACTGACTGAGGATGAGCAAATTTGTAGTTCTACGGGATCCATGAAAACTTCTTAGGAGAAATATATCCTAGAGCAAATATCTCGATGCAAAACTATATGATATGATTAATGCAAAAAAAAAATGAAACAAAATTGAGTTAGTGTGGTTCGAAAAAAAAATATTTTTTATTTTTTTAGTTTTTTTTTAGATTTTTTTATGTTTTGTTTTGTTTCATATTATACACAACTTTTATTCTTAGGTATTTCCTACAAGAAGATGGACAAGGCTCTACATAAGGCTGGTTTCTTAAGCTTATTATATGTTAGGTTTGGATTGACAGGGTCTAAAGGTTCTCAAATTATTCCTCACTGTCATCCATGATGGACTAGTAAGGCACCCCGATCCTCACCCATTACAGGCTACAAACAAAAATGGTTCAATTCAAGTGAAAGTATTTCGCTTGTCATTGCGGAGGTTATTACCTCACGAGAGCAATAGATACTTTACTTCCTTCTATAAAGGACGGAGCTTGGGTATAGAGCTCATGTATGAGATGTATCGTGCCATTGTGTGCAAATATATGCTAATTTATTGAGAGCAATATATACAAAAAAATAAAACAGAAGAGGCATAGTAAAAGAAATGTGTGTGAGTTTTTTTTTTTTGTTTTTTTGCTTTTTATTTTTGATTTGTTTTGTTTTATTTATTTATTTATTTATTTTTACTAAAAATGAAGAATAAAAATTTAAGAAATTGATTAGGACTATTTAAATCAAAATTTGAGGATAACAAGTAGTTAATTTTGGCCTGACTCTAAAAAATAAATGGCGTCCCCAGTGGAGTCGCCAAGCTGTTGTAACGTTTTGTATCCGCCCAACGAATTTGGAAATAAAAAAAAAATAATGGAGTCACTAGCAATCTTTTTTCGCTAAGTGTGATTGGCCATCTATTAAAACATATCTTTTTAATGAAATTTTAAAATTAATTAACATTTATTAAAAAGATAATTTTAGGGTCTGCACAACAGTTTGGGTTCGATAGTCGATTACGTGTGGGGAAGGATTAGCACCCCCACAGCGCCCGTTAAAAACGGTACCAATTAACAACGTGTTATCCTTTGATTTTGATAAAAATAGTCCAATTTTATGTGTTCGAAAAATAATTTCCTTGATTTTTTTTATTTATTAAAAAAAATTTATTCTCGAGAAAAATAAATTAAAACCTTTTTATTGAAATAATTCTTAAAATGTTTTAGTACGTTGGTAACATTAGAAGAACTCTTTCTCACCTAGAGATTTTTTAAAGCATTTCTACACGGAATACTTTTAAAATCTCATCTTTGGAGGCTCGAATTTATTTTTCGTAAGAAAATGTCATGCATGCAATGCAAAATGTTACCATGTTTATGCACGCATTTTATTCTCCTTTGTTAGAAATTTTATTAATTATTTTATTAATATTCTTATTTAAAATTAAAATTTTGAAAAAAAAAAGAATTTAATTATATTGAAGATTTTCTATAAATATTTCAATACGCTGGTAATATTTTACACAAAATCTTCTCACCTAGAGATTTCTTAAAGCATCTCTACTCGGAATACTTTTAGAATCTCATCATTGGATTAAATTTCTTTCATTCCTATTTTTATTACTTATATTTTTAATTTATTAATCAATTTTTATTTATTACTAAAAAAAAGAAAATCTTTACTGTATTGAAAATTTTTTATAAATACTCCAATACACTAGTAATATTTTTAAAAAAAATCTTCTCACCTAGAGATTTCGTAGGCATCACTACTCGGAATACCTTTGAATCTCATTGTCGGATAAAAATTTCTTTTTCCTACATTTTTTATTAGTTTAGTATTATTATTAATTGTATTTTTATATTATTTTTTTAAAGTTTATTTTAAAAATTAACATAATTATATATAAAAAATTTAACCATAATTTTATCATTTAATCTAACAAATATAAATATTTTAATATGCATAAATATTAATAAAATAATATATAAAAAATTCAAAAAAATTCAAAAAAAAATTTTTTTACCTGAACCGGACCGGTCAATGGTTCGGTCAACGCGCGGTTCAGTTCGATGGTTCAATCCGGCGGTTCAGTTAGGCGGTTTGATCTAGTTTGGGTGGATCAGATGTTCAGTACCAGTTCGATTCGATCTGGGCGGTTCAGTTTCGATCCAATCAGACCGGTCAGAGGCTGACGGAGAAGTGGATCGTCGGGTTGGGTGCGCGGACCCCGAGTTTGGTTGCGGGTTGACGCGCGGATCCTCATTGACTGAAATGGCGTCGTTTTGGCCCTATGTTCAAAACGACGTCGTTTTGCTTTTAATGATTTCTATAAATAACTGAAAAAAAATTTTTTACTCATTCTTTTGGTTTTACAAAAAAAAAAAAAAAGGGAAGGGAGCTCTGGGGTGAGCTCACCGACTGGTCGTCGGACCACCGCATCGATCACCGTCTGGGTTACCGCTGGCAGTCTCTGTCGGTGGTTTTTTCTCTTTTTTTTTTTTGGTGGACAGAATCGACTGATCTCTTTTCTTTTGTATAGGTGGCTTTTCTGGCGCTGGGTTCCCCTGCTTGGAGACTGTGATTTTGCCCTTTTTTTATGTTTCTGTAGAATTTTTTTTTCAACAGATTTTTTCCTTTTTTTTTTATCGTTTTTGCTTCCGTTTCCCCTTTTTCGTTTGCAAATAACAAGCTCTATTTATAGAGCTTTTTGGGGTTCAAATCCCATATCTTTTAGGATTCAAATCTCATTTTTTTCAACTGAAAAATCATGCCTGCCGTTCGTGACTGGCGGCTGGTCGATCGGCCGTTGGCAGCTAGCAACGGTAATTTTGACTTTAGGGATTGTGTATTTAATACATTAGATTTGAATCGGATAAGGATGAGGAATAAGGGAAAAGGAAGGAAGAAAGAAAGAAGAAGAAAAGAGAAGAAGACAAACGTAAAAAACAAGAAATAAATAAAATAAATAATAATAATAATAATAATAATAATAATAATAATAATAATAATAATAATAATAAAATAAATAAAAAAATGGTGTTTACAAATATAAAAGTTGAAATGAAATAATTTTAAATTTTAAACAACTATTTTAACAAGTGTTGTAAAAAGATTTTAATGGGAAGGCGTTAGTTCCCATTTACAAGATTTTATAATCAATTTCAAAGGTAGAAGAATTTATTTTTTGCTTTTACAACTTACGTTTTTTTCTTCCAAAAAAAAACCAATAATACTATAAAAATTAAATTATAAATTTTAATTTCTAATAAATAAAATGATTTTACTTTTATATTAAATAATTATTTTAGAATTAGTACTGCATTTTAGTCATTTACTTTTATTTATAAATAAAAAAAAACAAATAAAAGAAAAGTGCAACAAAATCAACAATTGCAAGTAAGTCTATAACATTCTTTTTTAATAAACAAATAAAACCAACAAACAATTGCTTAAACAAAAATCATATTTTTTACTTTTTAATTGTTTCAAAATACTTCAAAAGTATTATTATTGTGCTAGATCTAATTTTCTTCCTCAGCTCTAACATTCATGAATTGTCAAAAAAATTTTATGAGATACATGCATACTTTTTGGAACAACAAAATTTTCCTCCATCTCCAAAAGAGAAACCATCCACTTAAATGTTCAAGTGAACAAAATTATCAGGTTTAATGTATGTTATAATATAATATTATATATGATTATCAATTTTTTTTTGTTTGTTATAAAGGTTACATGTGTATGGGTATTTCAATAAATTTTTTTATTTTTGTTAATATCATTTTATATTTTAGAGTTTGTTGTCCAGTACTGAAACTAATAGACTACGGATGAATTAGTATCAAACTTCAAGGATGCAGATGAAATTTATCTTAAAATTAACATAAACTTTTCATATTTACAATTAGGCCAATTTTGATATCTTCTTTGTATAATTATAAAGTTTAGGATAAGTACGCTTCTAAATATAAATAAATAAATTTAGGTTATGTATTTAAAAGATTAAGTTTTCAAAATTATCTACTCATAAAATTTTCGAATATCCTTGCAAAAAAAATTCTAAATGTCTTTTCTCCTAACTTTCCATTCATTGTGTAAATATGATGAGTGGATTAGCTCTTTGTGATTAATTTTAATATGCATGAGCTGTTATTTTTAACTTTTTTTTTTTTTTATTAGAATTGCGCTCATATCCCTTTTTTTTTTTTTTATAACTCTTCTCTGAACCAATTCCTCAATTTTTTGTCGATGAAATCCGCACATTAAATTTCACAAAATTTTAAATTTATGAAGTTATATACCTATGTGTCAACCTATTTTTTGCCTTTTGTTTTTTTTTGTTTTTGTTCTTTCATATGGCCAAATTCCTTGGGCTTTTGCATATGAAAAAGTGAAGAAAGAAAAGATGGAAAGACTGATAAGACAGAGAGTATCCGTTTCTAGGTTTACCTATTATATATCCATGATAAATATGAATTTCATTCATTTGTACTGCAATGATAAGAATAATGCTTCCATCGATGTTGAATTATGTATTTTCTTTATGTATTATGGATAACTTTATGAAAACATTCAGCACAATGACTCAGGACACAGGACAACTGATAGCAGATAAAACATAAGTTATTTCATTAAAACATTCTGCACATATGCACATATATACATATATATATGTATATATATCAGGTGCCATTTTATTTAACATAACTCGTTAAGCCTCTCAGCTATTACTTATATATACATACATATATATAAATATATTTATCAAGTGCCATTTTTTACCGATCTTGTAGCAATTTTAGTTGGGAAGCCAGACAAGGGTCTCTCTGACTAGGAAATGGCAAATGGGGACAGTTCCTGGCTTAACTTTGAGAATCTGAAAAGCCAAGTGCTTGGGGTTCCAAGTTGATGTATCTTTGTGACAAACAGCCAACCCCCTAGCTCTTGTCCCATCTGCCCCAACTAATGGAACCGTATACACAGCTGTTTTATCAATGGAATGGCATAAAAACACAGCATATGCATACTTCATCTTGTGACAAACGATCTCTGATTCTCCCATCATTTTCACTCCCTGCCCAATAGTAAACTCTTGGTTTTGTGTTTCTTTTTCCAATTCATTTGACAGAAGTTGGATGTTTTTTCCCAGCTTGGAAACACCCAAATCGACAAACGATTCAAATGATTTAGCACAATACTTTTCTTCTCCACCAAGGGCAGGTCTTTCACAATTCTCAATTGTTTCTTTGAGTAAGTTAGCTTCTGCTGATTTTGCTTCCAGTGAAAAATACTTCAAGATTTCCGGAATCTTTTGGGTTGAAAAGGGGATCGACTCTGCAACTGAACGTGGTAGGAATGTTGCTTTGCTTGCTTTTTTGGTTAGGTCCTTTAAAATCATCGTCCTACCAGGATGCAGCTCGCTCTCAAAAAAGTAGACATCTTTGTTGGTTGGGGCGTTTCCATCTGCAAATTCCTTGCTTGGATTTCCATATCCATAATTTGCACGGTCGTCTACTACTTTATCATTGTTCTTAACCATGTCACCCAACATGTTCTTGCTTCCTGAATTTGATTTCAAAAAGACTTCAATTTAGAATCCTAAGTGAAAAGAAATTCCAAGTACTTCAACTGTTAATTATAAATAAATTTGAAGAACCATTGAATAATTTAAACTATTAAAGAAAAGAATTTGATTTAGATTTAAATCTCATAAACTAATATTTACCCAAACTTTAATAAAAATCAGAATTTGTTGAATTTAATGGATCATACCAGACCTATACAGGATTGAGCCGGGCATAAACAGGATATTAATAGGTTTTAAGCTTTCCAAATCCTACTTGGCCTGAAAGATAGGATTTATTTTGCTACCCAGGTTGGACCTTAAATGAAAATAAGTTGCTCATACCAGCCCACATTTCAATTTTTTTAAATAGAAAAATAAAAATAAATTGCATAATACTATTAATTATGAAAAAATTAATAATCAATAAAATTAAATTAAAAAAATGTGTCTTTCATGTATAATTAATTATCTGTTGATAAAGTACTGATATAATTAATTATTTATTAATAAAATTATAATTAAGATATTACATTAAAAATTTTTAAAATTTAAATATCACATTAAATATTTCACTATATTTTAAGGATCATTTATAAAACTAACTCTTTTGTAAATAAACATTAATGTTGGTCTGTGTCGTTGTCACCTTTGAATTCCTTGCTTGGATCTGAATATGCATAATTCCCAAAGCCGTCTGTTGGTTTCTTATCATCCTTAACCATGTCTGCCAACATGTTCTTGGTTCCTGAAGCTGATTGGGAAAATATCAGAACAATAATCCTAAACGAAAAGAAATTCCAAAATTTCAACAGTTAATTAGAAGAAGCATTGAATAATTTAAGGGAAAAAAACTTGATTAATTATATATAAAACTTTTGTATTTTAGATTTAAAACGCGTAAACTAATATTTACCCAAACTTTTATAGCAATCAGAATTTGTGAAACTTAATGGATTATACTAGATCTATACATGGATTGAACTGGGTCTAAACAGGATATTA
Organism: Durio zibethinus; assembly: GCF_002303985.1. The sequence goes on from NW_019167871.1 coordinate 664,647, forward strand.
ATAAGTTTTAGGCATTCCAAATCCTACTTGGCCTGAAATACAGGTTTTATTTTGCTACCCAGGTTGAACCTAAATAAAAATAAGTTGTTCATACCAGCCCACATTTCAATTTTTTTAAATAAAAAAAATTGTATAATAATATTAATTATGAAAAAATAAATAATCAATAAAATAAAATTTAAAAAATGTGTCTTTCTTGTGTAACTAATTCTCTGTTGATAGAGTGTTAATATAACTAATTATTTGTTAATAATTTAAATGTATACACTCATAAGATATCAATCTTCAATAATTTTATATGATGTTTATCCCATAAAATCATACAATTTTCTTACATATTTTTTTCATATCTAACTCTATGAAAACTTCACCTATTTATAATCATACAAATTTACTTATCAAAAATTCATTTCATCATAGAATTCTTCTCATTCAAGTCTTTTTATTTATCAATTTATATCTAATCAATTTTCAATAAATATTTCAAGATTTGAGTCATTATTCTCAATAAATATAATATTTTATCAACAAACCACTATTGGTCATTTGTCACTAGTAATAGATAGTTTCAAGAAAAAAAATATCTTTGAAATATAGTTCAAATATTTAAAAACAAACCAGCTAGAGGTAAAAGATCTCTCAATGCTTTTGGCATTGGAGTATTTGGGAACACAGACTTCCAATAATCCTCCTCAGGTACAGCACCATGACTTCCTGCACCAAGCTGCCAAAGTTTTGAGGAATTTCCATTAGCTTCACTTATTATAGAGTGACTGAAGTAAATATAAGGACCAAAAAAATTAAGCAAATGTAATAACAGATACTAAATATCGCTGAGCTGAGCACTGAAGCCTCAAATTGAGTAAAGCGAAGAGGAGAAGGTAATGAAATGCCATTGAAGCAGAGAAATGCTGTGACAGGCTTGGATATGAAATGATGAACGTTGGTGGATGTGTTTATATATACATGTAATTAATGTTTTTCAGATTTTATTTTATATATGGATATAGCCACGAAATTTCCAATTGATGTAATCTAGACTACTAAAACAATCGGATGCAGAATAAATAATAAATAAGCGATATAATTGAGGCTTGTTTGGAAAATATTAATTACAGCGTTTTGGTTATACCATAAACTGATTGGGATTATCGCAATATCGAATATGCAAACAAACTTGGGAAATTGGGTCACTATCAACTTGAGAAATAAATGAAACTTAAGGGAAAAAACCAAAAAAAAAAAAAAAAAGAATTCCAGGGGATTATAGGTTACATCTATCAAAATTAGATTAATCAACCAAGATTCAAGAGCATCTAAGGTTGGAGATATTCAGTTAAATTACTTCCTCAATTATAGATACGGAGGCAGAGAAGATAGCATAAATTTTGATATAAGGTTCAGCTCAGGCGATATTGCTCCAGATCAAAAAGGTGTAAATGATCCTGAGTTTGGTGCTTATCAGTTTGGTAATAATTCAGGCAAAGAATCCAAAGATGAAGATGCTCCAACCAAAAATGATGCAGAATTCGGTGCATATATGCCTATGATTCTGAATACAAAGGTTCCATGAAAGAATCTATAGCTGATAATACTCCAAACAACAAAAGGGGCCAATGTTCCAGCTAGAATTCCAAGACTATAAATATGATCTTAGATGTTGCATTTATTTGGTAAAGTTATTTTTGGTGATATAGATTATATTTAATTAATGTAGAATTTTATATAAATATATAAAATTAAAAAAAAATTCAATGTAGATGATTTTTTTTTTTACACATGGATTACTTAACTTGATGTCACGTGACATTAATTAATGCGAATTAATTATTAGTTTTAAAATACTTAATAAGTAACAAATTAATTAAATTAATTTATAAAATTAGCTAGCAAAATTTTTTGAATCATACTATTATTATTTCAATAAAAATGAGATTTTATTTAAATTTGTTTTATTTTCATGATCTAATTTCAAGTATGAATATCCTTTATTTTTTGCAATATTACTAAAAAATATATGATAATTTAATACAAATTTCAAATTTCAAAACCTAAATAAGTAAATAATATCTATTACCGCTCAAAAATTAATGCAAATAAGAGGTGTTCATGGGTCAGACTAGGTCAAATTCGAATTAGGCTCATGATTGGTATTAATAACTTATATGCTTATCAAAACTTGATTTAGTCCGAAATTTCAAGTCTAAAAACTTTTTCAAGTCCAGTCCAAATCTTATATAAATATATAAAATTAAAACCTTACGTAAAAACAAAAAATGTGGATGGTTAATTTTTTAACACATGGATTGCTTAACTTGATGTCACGTGTCTATTAATTAATACGAGTTAATTATTAGTTTTAAAATACTTAATAAATAACAAAATCAATTAAATTAATTTATAAAATTGGCTAGCAAAATTTTTGAAATCATATTATTACTATTTGACTAATAATGAGATTTTATTTAAATTTGTATTTTTTTTATAATCTAATTCCAAGCTTGAATATCTTTTATATTTGGCAAAATTAATGAAAAATATATAATAATTTAGTTACAAATTTCAAATTCAGAAACTTAAAGAGTAAATAGTATATAGATTACTATCCAAAATTAATGCAAATTAGAGGTGTTTATGGGTTAAGCCAAGCCGGGTTTAGATCAAGTTCATATTTAATATTAATAACTTATATGTTTGTTCAAACCCGGTCTAATCTAAAATTTTGAGTTTCAAAATTTTTTTAAGCTTAGTCCAAATCTTATATAAATATATAAAAATCAAAACCTTATATAAAAAAGGGAAAAAATCACTATGGATGGTTTTTTTTTTTACATGAATTGCTTAATTTGATGTCGCGTGTATTAATTAATGCAAATTAATTATTAATTTTAAAATACTTAATAAATAACAAAATCAATTAAATTAATTTATAAAATTGGCTAGCAAAATTTTAGGAATCATATTATTACTATTTCATTAAGAATGATATTTTATTTAAATTTGTATTATTTTTATGATCCAATTCCAAGTTTGAATATCCTTTATTTTTGGCAACTTTAATGAAAAATATACGGTAATTTAATTACAAATTTCAAAATTTAAAACCTAAAGAAGTAAATATTATATATATTATCGTTTAAAAATTAATACAAATTAAAGGTATCCATGGATCAAGTCGGGCTAGGTTCAATTCGAACCTTACTCATACTTGATATTAATAGCTTATATGCTTATCTAAACCCGGCTCAGTTTGAAATTTCAAGTTTTAAAAATTTTCAAGCTCGGTTCAATTTAAAAAAATAAATCCTAAACCTATCTATTAAATTTAATTTATATAATAAAAAATTAAAAAATGTGATTAAATTAAATATAATGGAATGAAATTTAATTCATTTATATGTAAAAATTAAAAATAAAAATTATATAAAAATAAAAATTAATTTTAATAAAATATATAACTTTTATTTTTAATTTATATATGTGAAGTAATTTATATATAATTCATATATATATAAAAATAAAAATTTTATATATGTGAATTCGAGTTAGGTCGAGTGAGCTCGGATTTTAAATCTTTTGTTCAAAACGTGGCCTAAAATTTAAAAGAGCCTAAAAATTATGCCTAAGCCTGTTTAACGAGTTTTAATTTTTTGTCCAAACCCTTTCAAAACTTAGGTAAACCTTTGGGTTTGGGCTGATAGTTCGACCCTTGAACAGGTCTAATGCAAATCATATAAACTTGATTTTATAAATATTTTCATGTCACAAATTTTAAAAAAAAATCCTTAAATAGTATTTGTTACTTGCCTTATATAAATAAGTTTAAATCAAATTGTAATCAAATTTATTCTCTTGTTATTATTTATCTTAAATCACTTTCAATTAAATTAGATTCCTAATTTTAAGATCCAATTCATTATAAATAGGAATAACTTTGGTGTGTTAGAGTATTGGTTTGAAAATCTAGTTCAATACTTTTATTTTATTTTGCTTCTCTTTTTATCTTTTTATTTGTTCCATTTGTTTGTTTATTTATTTATTTGTTTTTATATTTAATTTTTACTTTTTTAATAAATTAGTTTTCAATTTTTACACAAGATATTAGGTATGTTTTAGTCTCCTGTACTATCCCATTTACAAGTAGAATTTCCACATTGCTTTATATTTAAAATAGAGATTGGTACATTATAATTACTAATGAAACCTAACTGGTGAAGAATCATTTCTAAAATGACCATTTATATTGTCAAAACCATATTAGGTTTTCAAAATACAATCAATTCTTTACTTTATTTATACCTTCTACTCTTCTATAGATCGCATCTATCGAGCGCATTTGCAATAATAAGTGAGAGAGAAAACATTATTATTTGGAGGCAAAGATGTAAACAATAAATGAATTAATTAGTTTTAGTTTTTAGTTTTTATGGATAGATGTATATATACTTTTGGATAAATATTTGTTACATAAGTTTTTTGTCCTTTCAATTGTTGTTTAATGGTTTTGTTGAATATATATACATTTTACACTTTTTGTTGTATATTAAGATATGAAAGGAGAAAATAAAGATGAATGAAATCTATCATTTTTTTTTTTTTTGGACAAATACCTTTAAAGCTAACAAAATAAATTGAAGAAAGATAACAATGCAAATTCATGAAAAATGAAAATTTTTGTTATAAAAATGGATGTGGTAGAGTTTCCAAGGCATCTAAGATTGTCTCGTAAATAAAATTCTATTATATTTTTTCTTTTATAAATATGTTATTCTATTAATATTATTTCTTCATTTTTTTTCTAGAAATCAATATTATTTCTTCTTTTTTAATTGTAAACACATAACTTTTAATTTTTTTTATATATTCCTAGTTAGAAAACATTATTTATGTTTGATGTGCAATAATATTCTTTTTGTCATTAATTTGTCACGTATAAATTGATTTGGTCCAATAATTAAAATTTTAGCATTTATTTGTAATTTATAAATTGATTTAGTCTAATAGTTAAAATTTTTTGCTAAATTCAAACCTAAAATTATAATATAATTGAAAGAATGTGACATAGTATTATATGTAGACATTAAATTTTATTCGAAATATTTTAACACAGTTGATCAGAGTCCATTTTTGAATATGGGCTAGAAACATAAATATGGGCCTATTTCATGATTCATTATAAAGGTCCATTATGTAATATATTTTTAAAAGCTCGATAGTGATCCATAAAATGGTGTATTTTCAAGCTCAATTAAAAACAACTCCTAAAATGGCCCTAAAGAAATTTGAACCCAAATTTATCCTTAGAGATGGCCTAAGTGATAATGGCTCAAAAAAGAAAAAGAAGACAAAGGACACAGGCCATAAAGCCTTGACAGAGGCTTGGGTTGCATGAGAAGGGAAAGTTAAGATTGAAACCAAAAGAAAAAAAGAGAAAGACGAGAAGTCTGAACCTCGTCATTCTTTACATGACTAGTGCACGGAGTGGACAACCAAGCGGGACAGGGCTGATGGCACCTGTAGCAGACAAAGTCAGGAGGATTAGTGGCTAGCCAAAGCAGTTATCAAGAAGTGGGACTGAAAAGAAGAAGACAAATGACAAGCCTTGGTGAAGAAGGCTTCCATTCATTATAATACTGAATAAGGACTGCTGAAAAAAAAGGAAGGAAGGCTAAAAAAGAAAAGGAAAAAAGAAGCAAAAAAGAAAAGAAGACACCTTGTGAAGCCGAAAAGAAAGAGTGCTCAGCCGGATAAGCAAAGAATCAAAAACTTTACAAAGTTTTGAAGAAGAGAAGCGGTTTGGTTTAGGCGTAGCAAAAAGAGAAAAGCCAAAAAAAAAAAAAAAAAGAGAAGAGGCAAAACCAGAAACGAACAAAAGAGGAGAAGGCTCAAGCAACCATAAAAGGAAGGGTCTCTTAGAAAAGGGAACAAGAAGAAGTAGTAATGAAAGTAGTTCATTTTTATGAAAATTTGATCTTGCGTCTTGTTTTCATTTCCTGCATATGGCATGGTAATGTTTTCTATCCTGGACATTAAAAGAAATTTCAAAGCTGTAAAATCATTTCTCAAATAATGGAGGATGGAGGTTTAGGAGAGTCTTTAGGTTTTATTCCCATGCAAAAAAAAAAAAAAAAGTAACCTGTTTCACAAAAAGAAAAACCTGGAAATAATGGAGGAATAGAGAAGAGAAAAGCTTAAAATTCACTATTCCCATGCCTGCTTTTTTACTTGTTTAGGAAAGTTTAAGGCTTTATCTTTTACGAATCTATTATTCTGTTTTTTGCAAAACTTGTTGATAAAAAAAAAAAAAAACAAAATCTTCATACTTCTCATTTTCATGGAGTTTAGCACACGTAAAGCTATTGTTCGAACTTCAGATTTCGCCTTGTTTTGATGCACTTTGTTTTTCCTTTTTCCCTTCCCTACATGGTTCTGTTATGGAGGCTTTAAGTTCACTCATTTCTTGTCTGATAATCCTTACCTCTGTAAGCGAACTATGTTAGGCTTTTATCTGTGTATATCATCTCTCTTGCAAAGGCTTCACACCATGAGGTTTTTCATCCATGTTTTCATGTCTTACTTATAAAAACGAGAAACCCATGAATGTCGAAGTCCAAGACATTAGGAATTTTAGGAATCCTGCAAAGCAATAATAAGGTCTAGAAAGTTCTTTTGGGATGTCTTCTTCTCTTTTTCACTTTTTTTGCTACATCAGGAGCATGAACCACCATTGTTTGCGTGCCAGCCGATCATCTACTTCAGTATAAATGCCTATGTGTGTTTTACTTAGTGATAAGCTAGTTGTTCAGTTTTGCAAAGAGGCTTAAGGTTTTCACGCCTATTTCTTCTACTACATGGTGGTTGTTTGCATGGTGGCTGTTTGTAAGAGATAGAAAGTTTAAAGCTCAGCTAAGGTCCCATCGTAAATACCCCAGCTTTCATGCCTATTTCATGTCTATTTCTTATTGTAATCTGGTTGCTTGTTTATTAGACAAAGTTGGGAATTTTCATGTTTATCTCTTTTGCATGGCTATTTATAAAAATATTAAGCTAGGTTACTATTACTGCAAAGCCTCCACCGTGAATCTCCTAAAAAAGGGTTTAGGGTTTATGATTTAAGATTTAATGAATTATTCGAAGTGTTTTTTGAGTAAAAATATCTTAAATAATCTCAAAAAAATTTGAAAGGGATTATTTAAAGCATTTTTTAATGCCTTGAATAATCCCGTACAAAAACTTTAATGAGGTTATTCAATGCATTTATGACCAAATATGCCTTTAATAATTCACTTTAATTTTTATAAGGTGATTATTCAAGACCTTTTTGTTAAAAATACCTTACATAATCTTCAATTTTTAGGGTTTAGGATTTAAAAGATTATTCAAGGTGTTTTATGAATAATAACATCATGAATAATCCCAAAAAAATAAGAGGAAATTATTCAAGGCGTTTTACGGGTAAAAATGCCTTCAATAATCTCCAAAAAAATTTAGAGGGGATTATTTAATATGTTTTTGGCTAAAAACACTTTGAATAATTCTTTCATAAAAATTGAGAGGGATTATTTAAGGTATTTTTGGCAACAAACGCCTTGAATAATCCTATTTAATTTTTTATAAGGATTATTCAAGGTATTTTCTGGTCAAAAACACATTGAATAATCTCTTGTAATTAAAAATTTGATTATTTAAGTTACCATCATATATGCCAAGAATCGAATTTATTTTTACACATTAATCGAACCTACTCGAGTGAGTTCAAGTAGCTCAATTTTAATCACGAATTAAGCTCGAGTTAGAAAAATAAAACTCGATCGAGTTTGAATTGAATATTGAGTCATGAGTTAAAAGTCAAGCTCAAGCTTAAACTTTTTATTGTATCATCTTGATTTGGTTCGATTACACTCCTAATCTCTGCCGCCTCTTATGCATATCAAGATTACCCCAAAAGTTATCCAAATATTCCTTCCACTTAATTTTCTATTCAATTAGATTTTTCAAAAACATTTAGAAAAAAGCTTAGATCTAGTCTAAAAACTGGCAACATATCCATCATAAAAGCTCTTTTTTACTGCTAAGAAACCGTGATCTACCTTAAACACTTTTTCTAATCCTCTTTTTTCTCCCCAACGGTTAAAATGTCTCAAAACCCTCCAAATCAGCCTAAACCAAAACACTCAGTTGACGTCGATTGGAGTCACCACAAACAGCTCTTCTGCCACTCTTTCCTATTTTTCCCATTTTCTACCCATTCAAAATACTAACCCTCAAAACCAAAACTTTAAACACACTACCTTTTTTTAAAAAAAAAATTTTTGTTTTGCTGACTATTAATTCTGTTATATATATTATATATATTGGGAAAAAAAGAAATGATATTTTTTTAATGGTGGTTTTGGGTTGTAAATTAATTTGGTGATGCTTATGCTACTGTGATGGTAATTTTCCAGTTGGATTTTTTTGGAAGAGTTCCAATTGCGTTTGTGTGTGAAAAGTGGAAAAAATTGGGCATTGCATTTTGAGATTTTAGGGTAGAAATCAATATCTAATTCTGATTTTGGTTGATTTGATTTTGATTTTTGACTTTGAGTTCTCAAAAAAGTTAAAAGAAAATAAAAGATTGAGGAGTTGTTAAAAAAATGAATAAATCCAAAAAGAAATTATTTGGACTTTTTTTAATTATTATTTTTTAAAGAAATTTAAAATAATACAAATTAGATTATAACTCATTTGACACACAAAATAATTTTACTTCTTTAATATGAATATATATAGTAATTTCTTTTTAAAATTATATTCAAATCTTTAAAACTCATAACATATATATTAAATATATATATTACTGAATGATAAATTAAACAATAAAAGAAGTATTAACATACTTTTCACTTTAGTAATCTTAACTAAATTATTATGTAAAATTTAAAAAATGTTAGAAAATATGTGAAAGAAGAAAAAATAAATTGAAAAAAAAAATATTTTTCATAAGAATGAAACTGTAATAATAATTAAATATATCTTGAAAAAAAGTTATAAACAAAAAAGATATTGCAATAGTAATAGAATATATCTTGGAAAAAAATTACTAAAAAAATTTTAAAAAATGATGTATAATACATTACATTTGTTATCTTAAATTTACAGAAGAATTTTTTAGTAGCAATTAGGATTAAATAGATAATTTTAAAATTTATTTTTTAAAATTTAAAATGGATATGATAAGTGATAAAGATAATATTAAAATTTTTACATTTATTCGAAATATAAATTTGATAATTAGAGTTCAAATGGATATAATCGTTTTGATGATCATATTATTTAAAAATTTAAGATGAAAATTTTTTGAATTTTCAACATCTTACATAAACTTACTTGAAGTTTTAATGTCTTACATAAATTTTTTTTAAAAAATAATTTTTTAAATCAAGATAAAAAAGATTGTTGAAAAATTTAAATAAACTTAATTTTTGTAATTTTTAAATATGTTTGAAAGTTTTTCATAAGTAAATAATTTTTTTAAAAGGTTTATTTGGTAAACAACTAAAATTATTTATTAAAAAAATAAAATTCATATTATATATTTTTAATTTTACAAAATATATCTCTAAATTGATTTGATTTTCAATTGTAATTTGAATAATTTTTATAATTGAATAAATTTAAAATTATTTAATTTGTAATTAAAAAAAATTATCTTATTTTAAAAAAAAACTATCTTATATATCATTTAAGAGAATTGTCCATGTAAGTGCTCACATGATAAACTTATTTATGTATGTTACTATATAATATATATATATATATATATATATTAAATTTATCTATACCACTGGGTTTTAGGTATTAACAGCTGTTTAATATGTAAAATAATTTTTTTACCGTTGATCAATATCCGTGCTGCCATGACCACAAAGATCAAAGTTGAACACAAAGATTAAAGCTTCATCGGTCCTTCCATTAGAATCCAGCCCATCAATCATTGAAGTCCATGAAATCACACTCCTAGATGGCATCTTTCGAAACAAACTCATCGCCTCATCAACTCTCCCAAACTCCAAATGCCCATAAATCATTGAGTTCCAAGCCGCGACATCTTTCACAGGCATGTCAAAAAACAACATTTCAGACACCTAGATTTTAAATTTAAACAAAAGAAAAACAAAATCTAATAAAAAATTGAAAATAAATAAAAGTTATCTAAGAAATTTCTGATTATAGGTTTTTTTTTTTTTAATTTGATAAAAATGATTATAATATTTAAATAAAATTTTGATAATAATAATTGACATTGTAGACACCCAATTGGGTCCGGCCCAGATCAATTGGGCCTGGCCCAAATGGGTAGGGCCCAATTCAATTTGTCCTGTATTATTTTGTATTTTATGTATTTTATGTATTTTATTATTATGTATATATTTATTTATTTATTTATTTTTTATTAGATTAGATTTATATGTATATAGTTATATATTTATTATTATTTTTTTTATCTGTTCTGATTTTTCCTGATTATCAGATATTTTTTTATAATATCTTTTGATTTATCTTTTCTAATTATCTAGTATTTTTTATTTATTTTGATTTTGGAAGGCTGAGATTGAAGGCTGAAGAATCCCATTGGAAGTGGGAATTCAATCAGAAGAGTCCAGTGGGATTCAAAGATTGAATTCCCGTCCAAGGAGGAATTGGGATTGATCAGAAACTCCTGATCAATCCCTATATAAAGCACCTCCTGGAACAGTTCAGAAACACACAGAAAACAGTAAGTAAAGCTACTGATTTGAGAGAAAAGGAGGCGTATAGAAAGTTAGAAAAAGTTTAGGAGTGTTCTGGGAGTGAGAAAAATTTTTTAGAAATTTTTGGCGAAAATTTTTTCTGGAAATTTCTGGGAAATTTCCAGATTCCGGCGAAAATTCCGGCCAACATTGAAGTTTCCGGCGACCTGCCCAGTTTCCGGCGAAGCATCCCAGAAACCGGCGATCTTCTGGCCAACTTCCGGTGAAATTTCCAGATTCCGGCGAAAATTTCCAGAATCCGGCACCGGTGTTCTTCGGTTTCTAGAGAGAAGGGAGAGAAAAAGGAAGAAGAGAGAGAGAGGGGGAGGAGCGTTCTGCCAAAAAATGGAGGAAGGTGCCTTTTATACCCTCCCAAAACGACGTCGTTTTGGCCTTAAGTAACCCAGAGGATCCGCGCGTTTTGCCGTAACCCGACCCGACCCGGGCGTCGACCCGCTTTCTGACCCGCGCGTGCCAGCCCACTCCGAGCCGAGCCGAGCCGAGCCAAGCCGCCAAGCCGCTCCCCCGAGCCGTTTTCTCTTCCTTGAGCCGAGCCGAGCCGAGCCGCGATCCGAGCCGCTCCAGGTTTTTTTTTTTTTTTTTTGAATTTTTTTTATTTCTTTGTTTATTTGTTTATTTTATTTTTTATTTTTATTTATTAGATTAGGTTTATGTAATATTCTTTTTATTTATTTTTTATTATTTTATTTTCTTTAAATAAAAATAAAAAAATTCTAAAAAAATATTTTTAAGGAAAAGTTGAAAGTATCAATTTTCCTTAGAAATAAATTTCCAAAATAAAATATTTTTAGGGAAAAGTTGAAAGTATCAATTTTTCTTAGAAATAAATTTCCAAAAAAATATTTTTGGGGAAAAGTTGAAAGTATCAATTTTCCTTGAAAATCAAAATTTCAAAAAAAATATTTTTGGGGAAAAGTTGAAAGTATCAATTTTCCTTGAAAATCGAAATTTCCAAAAAATATTTTTGGGGAAAAGTTGAAAGTATCAATTTTCCCTAAAAAAAAATTCATTCTTTCCTTCTTTTCTATCTTAATTTTGATTTTGTTTTTTTTTTTCTTTAAATAATCCGACGACGGAGCCTCTGCAAGTGAAACAGTAGTTTTTCTTGCATACTCTTGAGGTGAGGGAATTTTCTCAATTTTCTGCTAAAAGTATTAGAGTCAATTGAGAAAATTTCTAATAATTAATTACTTGGTAAAATTTTAAGGCTTTTGGATAACACAAATTTAAGCTGGTACCATCTTTTGATGGGCGTTGTGAGGGTGCTATAACCTTCCTCACACGTAACCGAACTCCCGAACCCTGTTCTGGTTTGTAGACCTGAACCTATTCTTTTAGGGACCCTTAAACTTAGGTGTTCCCTAGAAGGACGAATTGCATAGGTGGCCAATCGCACCTAGATAAAAAAGATTGGTGGCGACTCCCTAAAAGTCAATGTCTAGCGATAGATCCCCGGATCTAGACGTTACGACAGACATTTATTTTCAAATAATAATAAAATTAAAGTGAGAAATTTATAAAAATAATAAATTAAAATTTGAAATAAAAATTTAGATCTTGAATGAAAAATCCAATAATAAAATTCTAAAAAAATCATGAATTGTTAATTTTTTAAGAAATTTTTAGGTGAAAAATATATTCAACTATGACTCAATAGATGAAAATTTCCATTAAATAAAATGTTTGAGTTTATGTATATATTTTTTATCTTGCATTTTACTTTATTAAATAGACTAGCTTTTTTTACCTGTACTTGGCACAGAATTTTTTATTATATTTTTTATAATTTAAAATTTTAATTTATATTAATTTTTATATTATATATATATACATAAAAATATTCATAATCATCTATAATTTGTAATTTAAAATTACAAAAGCCATCTATATATAAATTATTATGAAACAATCCAAATAAGTATTATGAAAATTTGAATTATAAAAATAAAATTACATACAAATCTCAAAGAGAAAGTCAATCTCTTGTTCACAATTATATGCACTCTTAAAAGTATATATTATTTTAGTATAAAAACTAAGTTTACACATGTGATATATCATGAAAGACTTTTTCATATTTGATTTTGAAACTTTATTATGCCAAACTTTTGTGAGCAAAATCTTATTGCTTTATCTTTTATAAAGAAGAAAATATTTATTGTGAGGAAAAATTATAACTATATATTTGATGATTATTTAATTTTAAAAATGTAGTTTGTCTAAGTTAATTTAGATATGTGTGTAATTTTAAATTGAAATAAAATATTTTTCTCATCTATTTTAAATCATAGAAAAATAAAGGCAAAAAAATTGGTAAATAACAATGAATGTGAATATTGATTTATACATTGTATGATTTTTTATGATTTCTAAAATCTAGAATTTAACTTTTAAAAATTATTTGAATTTTGTATTTCAATAAATGAGCTAGATTGAGGTAGAGATATGTTTTTTCAAATTTAAATTAGGATAAACCTTATATACTTTGAAAAACTTCAAAAAATGTAAATTTTGAAACTTTAAAATTTTTAAAAATTAAATAATTAATCGAATAAAGTTATTTAGAACTATCCTATGTGTCAATAATGTAGATTGTCCACTTAAGCATCTACATAAACAAAACTTATCAAGTTTTTATATATGTTGTAATATAATATTATAAATGATTTTAAGAACTTCAATTAGTCATACAACAAAAGTATGCAAAAATATAAATATTTTTAAAAATTAAAAACACTTAAATAATTTTTTTATAGTGAAGCACGAGTAATATTTTTAGTTTAAAATGAAAAATATACATTTGCTAATTTTTTAAATCAAGTTTACTTTTTTAGAATAAATTAGCATGTTACTCCATACAATACATGGATTATTTTTATTTATTTAAATATGTTTAGATATATAAATTAATATAATTTAATCATTTAGATATTCAATATATATGTAAACTACAAATAACATAATTAAGATATCAAAACATAATAAAATTAAAAAATTTTAATTAAAGAATTAAAAAAATTCAAAACATAATAATATTTGAGAAAAAAATTAAATCGACAAAAAATTTGTGTATAAATTTTATTATTGAGTACACCAACAAAATATTAAACAAAGTTTCATCAATACTTCAAATTAACTTTCTTCAATTTGTGCCATTTTATCTTATGCAATTATTTTTATACATCTACAAGTTTATATAATTTTAAAATAAGTTTTATTTATTTGAAAAAAGCAATGATTTTAATTGTTTAAATAATATGTGTGATAATTTACTTAGATGTATAGCTTTTGCTTAAGTTTTAGTAATATCTTGATCTTCAACATCTATAAGATTTATCAAATTAATTTTTATACTTATTTTAAGCTTTACATTTGATATAAAATTATGTTAATATAAAAGCTTAAATGAAATAATTTTAAATTTTAAATAATAGTATTAAATTTTAAACAACTATTTTAAAAAGTGTTGTAAAAAGATTTTAATGAGAAGGTGTTAGTTCCCATTTACAGGATTTTTATAATCAATTTCAAAGGTAAAAAAATTTACATTTTGGTTTTACAACTTGCGTTTTTCTTTGCTTCCAAAAAAAACCCAATAATACTATAAACGATCTAAATTATAAAATTTAATTTTAAATAAATAAACATTATTTTACTTTTATATTAAATAATTATTTTAGAATTAGTACTGTATTTTAGTCATTTGCTTTTATTTATAAATTAAAAAAATAAAAGAAAAGTGCAAAAAAATCAACAATTACAAGTAAATCTATACAATTTTTTTAAATAAATAAATAAAACCAACAAAAAATGCTTAAACAATTAAATCAATATTTTTTACTTTCAATTATCAAAATACTTCAAAAGTGTTATTATTGTGCTAGATTGATTTTCTTCCTTCGCTCTAACATCTATGAATTGTCAAAATTTTTTTGTAAAATACATGCATACTTTTTGGAACAAACAAAAATTTCAAGACTTTCATAAAAATTCAAAAACAAAAAAAAGTATAGATTTTAACTTTTTAAAATGTGGATGCACATATCATAAAAAAAATATAGTAAAAAAATGCACTCATATATAAAAGAATTGTAGAAATATAATAAAAAAGTTTTGTGTATCTCACAAGTTAAAAAACCATTTCTTTTCAAGAATAAAGGTTGAAAAAAAACACAAAAATAAAAATTAACATTGAGAGTATCATTAAAAAATAAGTTATCTTCTAATATATGTAATATTTGGTCTTTTTAAATTTAAAAATAACCAAATAATAAAGGACTATTATGAAATCTCTAAAAAATAAAAATTATATTTTAAATTTCAAATTTAAAATGATATATATTAAAATTAGTAAAAATTTTACTTTATAATATTACTACATTTGAGATTTTTAGATTTCAAAAGATATATATTTATATTATTAGAAACCTATTTTAAAAGACAATATACTATTATATTTGAAATTTTAAACTGAAAAAGATAAATATTTAGATTATTTGGAAATGCATTTTTAAAAAATAATATATTTAAATTAGATTTTGTTGCTACTGATTTAAAACTAATTGAATTGGTCTTCTAGTTAAATTTAAAAGTTTTGGATAATTAAATACTTTTTAAAAATATATGCTTTTTTATAAATAGCTTAAAATTAAAAAATATTTTATATGTTTAGGAATTTTCCTACGTCTCCAAAAGAAAAATCATCCACCTAAATGCTCACGTGAACAAAATTTATCAATTTTCCATACATGTTATAATATAATATTATATATGATTATCAATTTTTTTATTTGTTAAAAAAGTTATATGTGTATGGATATTTCAGTAATTTTATAATTTTTGTTAATGTCGTTTAATGTTTTTTTGTTGTCCAGTTCTGAAACTAATAGATTAGGGATGAATTAGTATCAAACTTCAAGGATGCAAATGAAATTTATCTTAAAATTAACATAAACTTTTCATATTTACAATTAGGCAATTTTGATATTTTCTTGGTATAATTATAAAGTTTAGGATAAGTACGCACCTAAATATAAATAAATAAATTTAGGTTATGTGTTTAAAAGATTAAGTTTTCAAAATTAATTACTCATAAAATTTTTGAATATCCTTGCAAAAAAAATTCTAAATGTCTTTTCTCCTAACTCTCCATTCATTGTGAAAATATGATGAGTGGATTAGTTCTTTGTGATTAATTTTAATATGCGTGAACTGTTATTTTTAATGTCTTACTTGTTCGATTAGAATTGTGCTCATATCCCCCCCCCCCCCCCTTTTTTTTATATAACTATTCTCTGAACCAATTCCTCAATTTTTTGTCGATGAAATCCGCACATTAAATTTCACAAAATTTTGAATTTATGAAGCTATATATCCATGTGTCAACCTATTTTTTGACTTTTTTTTTGTTCTTTCATATGGCCAAATTCCATGGGCTTTTGCATATGAAAAAGTGGAGAAAGAAAAGATTGAAAGATTGATGGGACAGAGAGTATCTGTTTCCAGGTTTACCTATTATATATCCATGATAACTATGAATTTCATTCATTTGTACTGCAATGATAATAATAATGCTTCCATCGATGTTGAATTATGTATTTTCTTTATGAATTATAGATAACTTTATGATAACATTCAGCACAATGACTCAGGACAATTGATAGCAGATAAAACATCAGTAATTTCATTAAAACATTAACACACATATATATTTATTTAGACACATAAGGAATGCTAACAGGGATGTATACACCAATACAGTCTCAATTTCTTTTTTCTTTTTTTCGATTACTCATAGGGAGTTTGGAGGATGAACTGAGAAGGTAGGCGTAGCTTGGAGTCGAACCAGGGTTATCTACTTAAGTTCTTCACCATACAAGTCCAAGAGGCACCAAATTGAACAGTTCACTTATTTACCATAACTCGTTAAGCCTCTCTATTACTTATATATATATATATATATCTATATTTATCAGGTGCCTTTTTTAACTGATTTTGTAGCAATTTTAGTTGGAAAGCCAGACAAGGGTCTCTCTGAATAGGAAATGGCAAATAGGGACAGTTCCTGGCTTAACTTTGAGAATCTGAAATGCCAAGTGCTTGGGGTTCCAAGTTGAAGTATCTTTGTGACAAACGGCCAACGCCCTAGCTCTTGTGCCATCTGCCCCAACTAATGGAACCGTATACAGAGCTGTTTTATGAATGGAATGGCATAAAAACACAGCATATGCATACGTCATCTTGTGACAAACTATCTCTGATTCTCCCATCAATTTCACTCCCTGGCCAATAGTAAACTTTTGGTTTTGTGTTTCTTTTTTCAATTCATTTGACAGAAGCTGGATGTTTTTTCCCAGTTTGGAAACACCCAAATCGACAAAGGACTCCAACGATGTAGCACAATACTTTTCTTCTCCTTCAATGGCAGGTCTTTCACAATTCTCAATTGTTTCTTTGAGCAAGTTAGCTTCTGCTGATTTTGCTTCCAGTGAAAAATACTTCAAGATTTCCGGAATCTTTTGGGTTGAAAAGGGGATCGACTCTGCAACTGAACGTGGTAGGAATGTTGCTTTGCTTGCTTTTTTGGTTAGGTCCTTTACAATCATCGTCCTACCAGGATGCAGCTCGCTCTCAAAAAAGAAGGCATCTTTGTTGGTTGGGGCGTTTCCATCTGCAAATTCCTTGCTTGGTTTTTTATACGCATAAATTTGTAACCTGTCTACTACTTTATCATTGTTCTTAACTATGTCACTTAACATGTTCTTGCTTACTGAATTTGATTTCAAAAAGACTTCAATTTAGAATCCTACGTACTTCAACTGTTAATTATAAATTAGAAGAACCATTGAATACTTTAAAGGTTTAAAAAAATAATTCGATTTAGATTTAAAACTTATAAACTAATATTTACCCAAACTATTATAGAAATCAAAATTTGTTGAACTTAATGGATTATAGTAGATCTATACATGGGTTGAGCCGGACCAAATTCAAGCTAGACTTAAACAAGATATTAATAAGTTTTAGGTATTTTCAAAAAGCCCAACGTAACCCGAAATATAGGTTTATTTTGCTACCTAAGTTTGACCTTAAATGAAATAAGTTGTTCATGCCAGCTCACCTTTCAATTTAAAAATATAAAATAAAATTAACTTTTATAATAATATTAATCATGACAAAATAAATAATCAACAAAATAAAAGCTTAAAAAATGTATCTTTCATGAAAAACTAATTATATATTGATAGAGTGCTGATATATAACTAATTATCTGTTAATAAATTTATAATTTAAATATCAGATTAAAAATTTTTAAAATTTAATTATCACATTAAATATTTTATTATAATTTAATGATCATAACATTAAACTTTTCAAAGATAAATATTTTACTATAGCTTAAGAGCTATTTGTGACATTAATTGTTCAAGAAATAAGGAGTAATGTTGGCATTGTCACCTTCGAATTCCTTGCTTGGATTTCCATATTCAATTAGATCGCGTTTGTTATCCTTGACAATATCTGCCAAAGCAAGTTTCTTGTCTCCTGCATTTTGTGTACAGAGACATAGAGCATTAGAAGGCTTACCTGAATTTTATGTCTACACGTTTATTGATCAAACTACAAAGAAAAACAAAAAACCAGCAGCTGGTAGTAGAAGATTTCGTAAGGCTTCTGGCATTGGAGTGTTTGGGAACACAGACCTCCAATACATCTCTACAGGTAGAGCAGCATGGCTTACTGCAAATGCAAGCTGCCACAATGTCGAGAAACTATCATTAGCTTATTTTATTATCCAATGAAATAAGCAAATTATTGAGTAAAAATTGCAAAAGTAGAAACAATCCGTGTTAATTAATTATTATTTTTACTATTAAGGTTTTTTGTTTAAGCGATAAAAATTATTGAGTTTTATTCAAATCTCATGTTGGTCCATATAAATAATTTAATGAATTAATGAAAAATTAATTTTTCATCGCTTCCTGAAAGAATTAAACCCAAACAATAAAAACAAAAAATTCATTTGAATATAAAATTAAATAAATGATATAACCACTCAAACTTAGCCTAGCAAATAAAATAAAATAAACAATTAATATCTATGAATAATAAAATTTTAAAAAAGTTGACCTGAGTAATCAATTTGAATGTCTAATTTTTTATTTGGATTGTTTCAAAATAGTTTGCTCTCAATATTGATAAGAACTTGGTACTCACAGTGATGGCTGTAGCAAAACAACGTAGGAAACGAAAATCCATTGAAGCTAGCTTATAAAAAGAAGAAAAAGGCAACTGAAATTTAGAGTTGGGGACGGAATTAATTAAAGTATGAAGCCAGCAACTCTATATATTCTTGCAAAAATGCAGAGTGAGACGACATGCACTGGCAAGCAGAGGTCATATGGATATAATTGATTTGATAAGAGAGAAACAAGATAGCCTTCAACTAAGATATTTTTAGACGTAAAATGACAAGATACAATTTGCATTTCGGAAGACAGCTTCGATCGCCGTTTAAAAAGAATCTTAGTGTTGACGTCACACCAGTTCTTAACCTCCATTTTATTTACCACCAAAGGAATTTGATTCCAAATCGTGGAAGGTAATCATAAATGCAGTGGCTGCTTCAAATGGAGAAGTAAGGAGTCTTGGATACCTCTAAAGATAGGAAAACAAGAAAATTTAAAGAAAATTTTCTCTTAGATACTTTCAAGATATTTTCTTATTCACTTGTTAATAAAATTGATAAATCCGTAAATATTTTTTATTTAAATTAGGAGTGAAAAATCTAATATATTAATAAATGCAAAAATCATTAAATTATAATGATCATTCGACTAAACATGCATCATTTTTTTTTTCATTTGTCAAATTTAAAAACTCTTATAGCATAATTTTAATAATTTTAGTATAATTATTTATTACACAAGCTAGATAGGAAAAAACCCATTTTAACTCATCACTACTATTAATTAATAATTAGGATTTGATCTCAAATCATTGGCATATATGATCAGTTAAACCTATACTAAGTTATTAAAGTACTTGGCATTCGGTAATAAATGTATGGTTGGATTGATCAGTTCTACTTTCAAGGGGATTTTTCCCATTGAATATTTGAATTTCACCCACAAAATGAAAACCACCCATTAATATTTGAGCAGGCTTTTTACTTTTGGAAATTGATTTTACAATAAGTCAAAATAAAAGAAACCCATTTGATGGTACATCTCTTATTTATATGGTTAGAAATTAAACTTTTACAAGAGAATGATTCACTTGTATTAATGTAAATTTTTTTTAATCTTTAAATTAAAATGATTAAGATTTAAACTATTATTTTAATTTCAATTAATCATAAATTTAATTTTTAATTTAATAATAAAAAAATTATTACTTGCATTAATATAAATATCTTACTCTTTTTATAATATTATTTTATAAAAGAGACCGAAATCCATGAATAAAGGAAAAAGAATTATTGCAAATGTTAGAAATCACAATCTTATAAAAATCTACTTCCTTAAAAATAAATTTATAAATCATTTAAATTAAATCCTAAATTCTAAATTTTTATAATTTATCCGCTTATATAAAAAAACTGTTGATAATTTTGTTGCACATCGTCGTCAGCCGCCAGATGCACAGTATTACGTGTACATTGTCCATACCAAAGCTTCAAGATTCATAAGTTCACCTTAGAAAAAGTTGGAGGAGTGGCGGCTGAATGATCCGATCATTGATTGTAGTAATTTCGACATGTATCGTCATATCATTTAGAGAAAACGATATGTATAAATATAAATACCCAATCTTTTGGGTAATCATATAGACTTAGATTGAATTAAGCCCTTAATAAAAATTAAGGATTTAAGAGAACAAAATGGTTTAGCTATAAGTAATTACTTTTCTATCAACAAAGGGTTCGTCTATAACTCAACCACTGAATTGAAAAAGATAAAATTCGCATAGATTGCTTTTTCTTATTCCGAGCAAACATCTTTGTGGGATGTAAGAAAATCTCATTCTAGGTTTTTTTTTTTCTTTTTTTCCTCTACCAAAATAATTTATAGAATCTCATTCTAGTTATACTAATTTAAATTAAAATAATTTACTACGGCACAAATTATTATTGTTAAAAGTAAATTTTTAGGAAAGATTTTAGCTCAACAACTTTGTGATTGAAAGCATAAATTACTTTGAAGCAAAAAAAAAAAAGCCAAATTTGTAGTTTTACAAAAAATAATCCTGGAATACGTTATATTGTTAAATTTTGATTCTTTGAAGTGAATAGTGATTGAAAGGTGCTCTATCATTGTCACAATTATATTCACAAAAAAAAAAAATCTCAATTATTGTTAACAAAATTCACAAAATTGTGAGCATGTTGCGTGATGTTGAAAATTTGTCACATATATAACATATGTGTTTCGTTATCATATTTTATATAAGGATATTAATTTATCTATATTTAATGGAGAATCTAATTTTTTATCTAAATATAGATGGAGATGAGTATTATATTATGGATATAGGGATTGGGATAAATATGATTTTAAATTTTATTAAGTACAAAAATGGAGATGGATAATATAGCATCGACTCCATACTTTTACCTTATGTATCTATTTATATATATTTAATAAATAAAATTTTTATTAAATAATATAAATTATTATTTTAGATTAATTAGAATTAATATATTTTTATTGAATATATATTAATATATATTTATAAAAAAATTACTTAAATATACAAGATAAAAATAAAAAAATAAAATTTGATTTTTATTTTTTATTTTTTTTAAAGCTATAAGTATAGGGATTACCCATATCTATTAAATATCAGTGGGGTGTGATAGGGATAAATTTAAAATACCTATTGGATATAGGTATGCAAATGTGTATAATATAAAAATATGAGAATGGAGAATACTTTACCCTTCTCATATCCTACTCATTAACATCCCTAATTTTATATAACAAATCAACGCTAAATAATGTTGAAAATTTGTCATATATATTTATATATATATACACATACACATATATATAACATGTGTATTTCATTATCATATTTTATATAACAAATCAAATTTAAATTTATTATTTCAAATATATCTTTTAAAATAAATTTTAAAAAATAAAATAAACAATTTAAAACACAAAAGAAAGTTAAACCTTAAAAAAAGAAAACCCCAAGAAAATAAAAAAAAGAGAGTCAATTGGGATGTTGTGTGTGCATTTTTACTTATGGATGATAACAGGTCGGGTCATGGTTGATTTTTGCTTGCTTTAACCTAACTTGATTCTTTAATAATTCAATGTAACTCTAACTTAGATCTAGCATCAAATTATTATTTTTCACACCCAATTTCACCCAACACACACACACATACACCAACACGCATATATATATATATATATATATATAACTGCATCCAATCTCACTAGACTCAAAATGAATTCAATAATTTTAATTTAGTAGAATATTATAAAACCAGTATTTTTTGCTAACAATTGCATGGTGTGTTAGTAAAAGTGTTGGATTTTTAGTTCTAATGATCAGAAATCAAATTCTGATAGTCTCAAATATTAAAAATATAAAACTATTATTTTTAGTATCAATTATATTTTAATGTATAAATGTAATATTTTTATTTAATTAAGATAATGCATAATAACTTGATTAATATAATATAAATATATATGAATATAAAATTAAATAATTAATAAAATGTATATTTATATATATCTAAGGAGGGGGGAGGAAACATCCCAAACCCACATCTGAATCGATCTTGCATTTCAAAAAAGAAAAATTGCCCTGGCTTTGACTCGATTTCAAGTTTTGAAAGAAAAATCATTCCTATTAGATCGAGGAATGTCAAAATCCATAAGATACAGATTGTTTTACCATCATTACTTCTAGTGGCCCATTTTCTTATAAAATTTATCTGATTAAAAAAAAGAATGAAAAAACTAAAAAAAATAAAGGGCTAAAAAAATCGAATATGGTGCCACATAAACACCTTAATTGACTATTTATCTTTTCAAATGTAAGTAAGAAATATTAAAATAGATAATTTAAAATATAAAATTAAAATAAAGCAAAATTTTGTTAAAAAAGCAAAAAGTGAAAACGATTAAAGCAAAAAAGAACAAAAAGTCAAATGAGGTGTTATGTGGACACATTCCATTTAGAGATAGAAATGGTTTGAGTTGGGCGAGTTTAAGCTCACCCAACATCAACCTGCTTCTTCAATAATTCTATCTAACTTCAACTTTAACTCGATATCAAGTTTTTAATGTAACCAACTTTGACCTGACATATATATGTACATATATATACACACATTAATACATATATACATATATACATATATATATACACATATACACACATATATATATATGTATGTGTGTATGTGTGTGTGTGTAACACACATGCTATAATCATGTTTATAATAATTTCAACATATCTCATCATATCATTTAGGTAGTGCTTGATATGAGGTGATCACTTAAAAGATCATGGTAATTTATGTATGGTGATTAGATCACTGTGTTTGGTAATCATTTAGTGATCTTATATTGCAGTGATTTTCAATCGTTAAAAGTGATTAGATTACTGCATTGGAGGGTGATCTTATTTCCATCCGAAAAGATAGGAAACTTTTATCACTAAGGTGAAGTGATATGTAAATTAACAATTGTCAATATTACCCATTTAATATCGAATTAAAAACTTACTTCTTCTTAAAATTAATTGTTATCATTTTATATCATAATTTTTATATTTTCAAATTAATATTTATTGTAACAAGTTCAAAAATATTTTGTGTGATTTTTAAAATTTTTTATAGTATAACCTTTTAATTTTAATATATTAGTTTTATTTTTTAATTCAAAATTTTTACATAATTTATATAATCAAAATTAGTTTAATATCAATAAATATATTTTAATTTAATAATTTAATTATATTTATTATGAAGTAAATAAAATATTACTAATATTTTATATACAAATTATTATCTTTAAATAACATTGAAATCATTAACTTATGTAACAATTATAATGTGCATGGTTATTTTGGTACTTTCAAACAAAATTATGTTTGATATTTAGTAATACTAAACAAAGTATTCTTTAATTACTAAAAGTTAATAATTTTTAATCAAATAAAATAATTTTAGATCACGAGTGATAAGATCATTTTAATAACAAAATCACTTCGATAATTAAATTACTATAATGATCTTAAAAATGATATCAAACACTACCTTAAAGAAAACAATATGCATATATATAAATTCCCAATATTTTGGGTAACCATATGAATTTAAATTGAATTATACCCTTAATAGAAATTAATGATATAGTAGAACAAAATGCTTTACATATGAGTAATAACTTATGTGTCAACAAAGGTTCATCTATAACTCAACTAATGAATTAAAAAATATAAACTTAGTATAGGTTGCTTTTTCTTGTTCCGAGCAAACATCTTTGTGGGATGTAAGAAAATCTCATTCTAGTTTTTTTCTTTTTTTTTTTCTCAACCAAAATAATTTATAGAATCTTATTCCAATTATACTAATTTAAATTGAAATAATTTACTGCGACACAAATTATTATTGTTAAAAGAAAATTTTGAGGAAATATTTTAACTCAAGGACTTTGTGATTGAAAGCACAATTACTTTGCAGCAAAAAAGGCCAAATTTGTAGTTTTACCAAAAAAAAAAAAATCCGGGAAAACGTTATATTGTTAAATTTTGATTCCTTGCAGTGAATAGTGATTGAAAGGTGCTCTATCATTGTCACAATCATATTCACAAAAAAAATCACAATTACTGTTAACAAAATTCACAAAGTTGTAAGCATGTTGCATGATGTTGAAAATTTGTCATATATATAACATATGTATGTCATTATCATACTTTATATAACAAATTAACGCTGTATGATTTTGAAAATTTGTCATATATATAACATATGTATTTCATTATCATATTTTATATAACAAATTAAATTTAAATCTATTATTTGAAATGTATCTTTTAAAACATAATAAAAAATAAAATAAACAATTAAAAAAGCAAAAGAAAGTTAAACTTAAAAAAGGAAAATCCCAAGAAAATAAGAAAAGAGAGTCAATTTGGGATGTTGTGTGGACACCTCTACTTATGGATGATAACAGGTTGGGTCAAGATTAATTTTTGCTTGCTTCAACCTAATTCGATTCTTTAATAATTCAACTTGACTTTGATTTAGATTTAGCATTAGATTACTATTTTTTATACCCAACATAAATATATATAACTACATCCAATTTGACTAGACTTGAAATGAATTCAATAGTTTTAATTTAGTTTAATGTTATAAACTATTATTTTTTATAAATAATCGTGTGGTTTGTTAGTAAATTGTTGAACTCTTAGTTTTACTGATCTTAAATTAAATTTTGATAGTCTCAAATACCAAAACTATAAAACTATTATTTTTAATATAAATTATATTTTAATTATATATAAATGTAATATTTTTATTTAATTAAGATAATACATAATAACTTGACTAATATAATACATATATATAAATATGAAATTAAATAATTAATAAAATATATATCTGAGGAGAGGGGACAAAATATCCCAAACCTACATCTGAACCAATCCCACATTTCAAAAAGGAAAAACTACCCTGGCTTTGACCTAATTTCGATTTTTGAAAGCAAAATCACTCCTATTAGATTGGGGAATGTCGAAATTAATAAGATACGAGTTGTTTTACCATCCTTACTTCTAGTGACCCATTTTGTTACAAAAATTATCTGATTAAAAAAATAGAATGAAAAAACTAAAAAAAAAAGGCAAAAAAACCCTAATATGACGCCATGTGGACACCTCAATTGACTATTTTTCTTTTCAAGCGTAATTAAGAAATATTAAAATAGAGATTTTAAAATATAAAAATTAAAATAAAGCTAAATTTTGTTAAAAAATAAAAGGTGAAAAGGGTCAAAATAAAAAAGAAAAAAAGAAATCAAATAGGGTGTCATATAGGCAAATTCCACTTAGAGATAGCAATGGATCGAGTTGGGTAAGTTTAAACTCACCCAACATCAACTTGATTCTTTAATAATTCTATCTAACTTCAACTTTGACTCGACATCAAGTTTTTAATATAACTAACTCCGACCCGACTTATATATGTGTGTGTGTGTGTATAACACGCATGTTTCAATCATTGCTTACAATAATTTTGACATATCTCATCATATCATTTAGGTAATGTTTGATATGAGGTAATCACTCAAAAGATCATGATGATCTATGCATGGTGATTAGATCACCATGTTTGGTAACTATTTATTGATCTAATGTTGTAGTGATTTTGAATCATCAAGAGATTAGATTACTACTTTGAAGGGTGATCTAATTCCCATCCAAATTGGTGTGAAACTTTTATCATAGAGGTAAAGTGATATGTAAAATTAATAATTGTCAATATTACCTATTTAATATGTGAATTAAAAACTCACTTCTTCTTAAAATTAATTGTTATTATTTTATATTATAATTTTTATATTTTCAAACTAATATTCATTGCAACAAGTTCAAAAATATATTGTGCAATTTTTCTAATTTTTTATTTATTTATAATTTAATCTTTTGATTTTAATATATTATTTTTATTTTCTAATTCAATTTTTTTACATAATTTATACTATAAAAACTAGTTTACTATCAATAAATATATGTTTAATTTAATAATTTAATTATATTTATTATGAAGTAAATAAAATATTACTAATATTTCATATACAAATTATTATCTTTAAATAGCATCGAAATCATTAACCTATGTAATAGTTATAATGTGTATGGTTTTTTTTGTACTTTCAAACAAAATAATATTTAATTTTTAGTAAGACCAAACATAGTATTCGTTAATTACTAAAAAATAATTATTCTTAACCAAACAAAATAATTTTAAATCACGAGTGATAAGACCACCTTAGTAACAAGATCACTTTGATAATTAAATTACCATAGTGATCTTGAAAGTGATATCAAATGCTACCTTATAGAAAACAATATACATATATAGAAATACCTAATGTTTTGGGTAATCATATGGATTTAGATTGAATTATGCCCTTAATAGAAATTAATGATATAATTGAACAAAATGCTTTACCTATAAGTAATTACTTATGTATTAACAAAGGGTTCATCTATAACTCAACTACTAAATTGAAAAAGATAAAATTAGTATAGGTTACTTTTGCTTATTTTAACCAAACATCTTTGTGAGATGTAAGAAAATCTCATTCTAGCTTTTTTTGTTTCTCTTTGTCTAAGCCAAAATAATGTTGTTATTTACCCTTCGAGCTTAATCATATTTTAGCTAAGACATTGTCATATTTATGATATTTTGATATTTAATATCTTATAACAGTCTTGTTTATTTATCATTGAGCTTATTTACATGCATTTTATTGTTTATAGTTATATGATAAAGTTCTCTGTATATAAATAAAGCTTTGCAAGGGAATTATAATAAGATTCTAATTATGAGATCATTATTGCATAAAAAGCTATATGTTCTAAAATAGTTATGAGCTAATGTTTTATTAACAAAAAGATATGACAAAAGTTGTTGAGACTAGCACATGGTTATGCTTTCACGTATGAAGCAAGCAAGCAACCAATCTTATAGGTTGAAATTTAAGTATACTTAAGCTAACATGTGGGTGCATGTTACAAGAACAAGTTCATTGAACATGACTCGAGATGAGAATGCTATATAGTAGTTCACATAGTATCTATAGCTACATTCTTATATGATGGTTGTATAAGTGATCTTTCAACTTGAGATTACTTATGATTTTATATGATGATGCTATATACTTTAACTTTACTTATGGTCCTAATTAAGAATGCTTCAATCAAGTATTGTTGAGTATAACATGAGGCATATGAAAATGCATAAAGTAATCAAAATAAGATTCATTACCTTGTGTGATCAAGAGAGTATCTAAACTAGTTTTGATTGAATTAACTTGAGAAATATTTGGCTAAATTAAAATAAGTGTTTAGAATTGTTCTACAACTTACTAGTGAGTTAATTTCAAAGACAAGACTTAACATAGTTGAACAAGATTGAGTAGATACTAAACCATACTCAATGTTCAAACTAAGATACTATGTGATAAAAAGATATTAATTATACACTAAGACCATTCACAGATAGGTTATCAAGCCATATTGACTTTTTTTAGCAACTGAGGGTTATGGCAATGTAGCTAGTATTGATCATGATCTATAAATATAAAATTGGCTTATTGGACAACTAGGGATGAAGTAAAAAAATTTGTTTCATCTATAGTCGAATATTAACGCTTACAACGCTAGTGTTTATTGTCAACATGCTAAAGAACCTCATGGGTCATATATAATAGGACAATTGTGAAATATTAAAACTAAGACAAATTAAGTTAGACTTAATTTGGTTTTAGTATGACCAAAAGATGGAGGAAATAAAACAAGATAGAGTGGCTTTTCTTGTTTAGTGCATTTAGCCAAGCATGAGATATTTATGAAAATATGCATGCCTTACTTTAACCTAATGTGGTTGAATGTCCCTCTATAAATAAGAATAATAGCCACTACCCCTTTTGCAAGATACAAGGCATACTTGATGCAAAAATAAGCTAAGAGAAACTTTAAGCAAAAATTTGAGAGAAAACTAGAGGTTAGTAAACACTCACTAGATAGAGTGTAGTTTGTGTTCTTCCTTACATTAGAAAAGGTGTTTTCACAAGAGTTCATGTTGATCACCATTAAACACTGCACACTTGGGTAGTTTTTTGGCTTAAGAAACTATTTGGAAGATTACCACCTTGAACCAAAATAGTTTCAATAGTAAGGTACACACCATAGCCGAAACCTATATAGTTTGTTTATATTATGTGTTTGTATGATCTTGTTGATTGATCTTGGCTTTAGGAAATTAAAAATTTTAACATTCGACTACTTTAATTTTGTATATTGATGTATGATTCCCTTCAAGTGGTATCAAAGCCTTGTCAATATAGATTGTACAACTTAGAAGTTTTTTGGTTGTTCATGATATCAAAACTATTTTGGTTGCAATTTCTTGTCGTGATGTAGAGGCTAAAAAATTAATTTGTTTTCAATGTTTTAATTGGATTATTTTAGGATATCAAATCATGATGTCTTAGGATAATTGGGCATGAATTTTATGGTTTTTTTATATTGTTTTCATGCTTTGTGAATTTTTTTGTTTGCAATCTGTCCATAATTGGAAATTTCTGCTGTAGGGATGTTGTAAAAATTGTTTCTCAATCTAGGGTTATTATTTGGCTGAGAAATTTTAACACATGAAAATAGACATATTGATGATCTTTGTGTAAAAGGATTAGAATTTTTAGAGTTGATTTGCTTATTCAAAAGTTGATGACAAATTCAGCCTAGAAATCTATTAGTGGTGGCTAGGCATGTATAATATACATATGATGCATAATTACCCTAATATGATTGTGGTAATTGGTTTTCTTTATGCAGCTGGTGTTCTTAAAATTTAAGAGACTTTAAAAACTTGTTCACTAAGATTTCAATAAAAATCTAGTGGGTAATTAATATTGGGAATCTTAGGAAACTTGTTATGATTTGCTTTCTTGATCACTAAGTTTAGTGAACAATTTTTGTAAAAGTCAAAATAACTGTTACTTGTGATTGATGGATTATGATCAAGGCTAAGAAAGCATGTGAAAGAGTTTAGAACTCCTGGATGATAGCTAGTTGGGAGGCATAGCATCTTAAGGCCAAAACTACTAAGTTGTCATCAATACTACTCTAGCCGCTACTTAGTATCCTATTGTGAATGGGTTTTGGCCAAGCCCTAATTTGATGCTAATTTGTGTTAAATTTGAATTCCGAAATTGTTCAGGTTTGAGAAATTTGATTTCATATAGAAATCCAAATTAAATTGGACTTTCTAAATTGTAGCGAACTTCTAATTAACAAGAAACTATTTCACTACAACACCTAGTTAGACTAGAAAATTCCTAATGCATGTATTTTGGCTTGATTGTATAATGTTAGATGCAACGATTACACAAATCTCATAAGATGTGATTAGACAAGGAGTTGTCACCCAATTGATGTAAAAGTCACATGGGATGTGATTCATAAACAAGTTATATGCTTAAGTTACTTATCATAGCTTGTTGAGACAAAACTCAAGGTTATGGTAAACTAAATGGGATAGAAAAATGTGATTTTTTCAAATTAATAGTGAAGGCTATGGATTTGATTAAAATAATGGGAGAAACTAATATAGATTTAGACCTGATCTATATTGGTATTGAAGAATATGATAGATACTTGTTCATATTTTATAGGCTACAAAAGATGAATAATAACTTGTCAATTTGTAGCATACTTGATGCTAACAAGCTCACAGGGCCTAACTTCAATGATTGGTACCACAATCGAAGCTTGTCCAAAGGCAAGAGAAAATGCTTTATGTTCTTAATAAGTTGATTCCATCGAAACCAAATGTTATTGCTGATGATACAATGTGTGCGTTTATGAAACCCATAAAAACCATGCTGATCAAGCCGCATGTATCATAGTGGCTAGCATGATCTTTAAGTTGCAAAGGCAACATGAGAATATGAACAAAGAAATTTGAGACCTCTAAGAAATTTTTTCGAACAGTGATGGTTAATAGCACTTTGGTTAAAGTGCATTGTCTAAAGATGATCAATTGGATTGAGAAACTAGGACAATCAGAATTTGTGATGGAGCATGAGTTAAGTGTTAACTTGATCTTGTCATCTCTTTTAGTAGCTTTTCATAATTGTAATGAATTTCACTATGCATCTGATGGAAGTAACATTACCACAATTATGAATATGGTTGACATTGCCAAAAAGTCCACTAAGAATCAAAGGCCTAAGGTTTTTCTAGTTTCTTTCATCTAAGGCTAAAGAAAAAAGTTGGCCAAAAAAGAAAAAAAGTAAGAATGATGATGAAAAAGGGGATAAAAATCAAAGTTATCAAAGCCTTTTAGCAATATCAAGAAAGACAAGGGTGCATGTCCTAATTGTGGTAAGAGATCATTAGAAAAAGAATGCAAGGTCTATTTAGTAAGCTTGAAAGAAAAGAAGTCTAAAGAGACTCTAACTTCAATGTATGTTTTATGATTAAGATCAATCTATCTCTTCTTTACACAATCTTTCATGGTATTGATAGCAAATATGTCGTTTTCACTATGTAAATGATATACAAGGACTAAAGAAAAGTAGATGCTTAAAGAAGGGAGTAGTGTCCTTGCATATCGGAAATGGTGCAAGTATTATTGCCTATGCTGTGGGACTTATTCTTTGCCTTTACCTTCTGGTTTAATTTTAGAACTCAAAGATTGTTATTATGTTCTTGTCATAACTGAAACATCATTTCAATTTCTTATTTAAGTATGAATGATGGATTTTCATTTAATATTAAAGGCAATAGTTGTTCCTTTTATTTAAATGATGTGTTTTATGGCAAGGGATGTATGATAATGGTTTGTATGTTCTTAGATTAAATGATATAATATGTGTATTCATTGATTAGTAAAAATCTATTAACTAATTTATATATAATATGTGTATTCATTACCATATTTTATATAACACATCAAATCTAAATTCATTATTTCAAATATATCTTTTAAAACATAATTAAGAAATAATAAAATAGACAATTTAAAAAAGAAAAAAAGTTAAAACTTATAAAAAAAAGTCCCAATAAAAAAGGAAAAATAGTCAATTTGGGATGTCATATAGACACCTCTATGATTGATTTTTGCTCGCTTCAACTTAATTTGATAATTCAATATATGACTTAGATCTTGCATTAGAATATTATTTTTTATACTTGACATTTATCCAATGCATATATGATAATCGCATTCAACTTGTGTCATAACATTTAGGTTGAGAAAACCTACCCATTGACACAAAACTATGGAGTTGTCATCAATCTTTTTTATCTAGGTGTGATTGGCTACTTACGTGAGTCTATTCTTTCTAAGGTTATCCTAAACCTAAGTTGAGGGTCTCTAAAAAAAATAGATTCTGGTCTATATCAATAGAATTAAGGTTCAGGAGTCAATTGCATATAGGGAAAGTATTAGCATCCCTTTATGCCCAAAATTGATATCAAATTAATTATGTATTATCTAACTTAAACCTTAATCAAAGATGATTTTATCATGCAAATAAATAATTCCAATCCTTTTATTTATTTATAAAACATGGTGACACAAAAATTCTATCAAAATATCAAGCAATCATGGAATAAATATTAAATCATACCATGCAATAAATAATGCAAATATATTATAAATCATACCAAATATCATGTAATAATATCATACCTAGATCATGCTAAAATATTTATACAAGAATGTTATGCAAATATATTAATTATCATGCAATAATAACAATCATGTAAATATATAATATCATGCAAATCTATTAATAATTATACAATAATATAAAAGGCATTGCAATAATATAAAATACCATGCAAATATATAGTCATGAAATCAAATATAATCACACAAATATATTAATAATTATGTAATTAAATATAATCATGCAATTACACACACATGCAATTAGATATCATTCAAATATAATATTTATCATGCAATAATAATCATATAAATATATAACCATGCAAATAAATATATTAATAATAATACAATCATATAAATAAATAAATTCATAATCATATAATTAAATATATAAATCATGCAATTAAATATATAAACATGTAATAAACATGCAATTTAATATATGAACTATGCAAATAAATATACAATCAAATATATGATCATGCAATTAGACATGCAATTAAATATATAATCATGCAAATAATAATATTAATAATCATACAAATAAACATACAATTAAATATATAATTATGCAAATAAAAATATATAAACCATGCAAATAAATACGCAATTAAATATATAATCATACAAATAAATATGCAATTAAATATAATCATGCAAATAATAATATATAAATAATGCAATCATGTAAATAATAATATATAAACCATGCAAAATATGCAATTGAATATATAATTATACAAATAACATGTAGTTAAATGTATAATCATGCAAATAAATATATTAATAATCAAGCAATTAAATATATTAATAATCATGCAATCAAATTAAATATAATCATAGCAACAAATATATTAATAATCAGACAAATATATTAATAAATCACACAAATAAATATATTAATCATGCAAACAAATATATTAGGCAAATAAATGATCATGAAAATATAATATTAATCATGCAAATTCATGCAAAAATAAATGTAATGCAATAAATATAAAAATAAGAGTAGGCAATTAAATATTATAAATGTTATGCAAAAATCACAAAAAAAAAATGAAAGCAAACATTTCCTTAATGGATCATGGGTTCCAACAATTTTTCACTTTAAAAAATTAATGCTTCCTACTACAAATCTTAACATTCCTTCCAAAAACTTCAATTGGATCTTTTTGCAATTTTTTGCTTGATTGCTTTTTCCACAATGATTTAAAACTTTATCCCAATTTTCTCCCTTTTCAATGACATCTGTTTGATTTTAAAATCAATTTCTATCTAGCCTCCCCTTTGATAACAAATTCAAGGTCCTATATAGGGATTGAATCCTTTTTTACTTGGAAGGAATTAATTCAATTGAATCTATAATTTCTCTTCTGATTTTATTCTCTTAGTAATCTTTCATTTTTCAATAGATTGTGCCCAAAGTCTTTCTAAAATTATTCAACCATTAAAGTTAAAATTTGAGATAAAATCTAAGAGTTGAATTGAATTGAAGATTTTTAATGCAAAATCTCAATTTTTTTATTTTTTACCTTTTTTTTACCAATTGGCTTTGACTTTTTTGACTAAAAAAATTAAACAAAAAAATAAACTAAAAAAAATTTAAATACAAATAAAATTCATGGCTTAATCTTTAAGCCTAAAATTCACATTTCCAATTAAAGCCCAATTGTACAATTAAAATTAAAATTCGAAGCCCAATGAATTTTGAAAAATCCTTGAACAAAATTAGGTATCTATAGTTGCCCTCTTTTGTGCATTTTCTATGAA